>CM069153.1:39429757-39823685 GCA_035221665.1 Okamejei kenojei
TACAAACTCCGTACTATCACATTTTCATTACGCATGCATAACAAATAATTCAGTTCATAAGCACATGCAACAGCTGATGTGGGTGACAAATTGCCTCCCACTTCCATTATTAACCGGGCTTATCTGCATGAAGCGCTTTAGGCTGGGACACCACGCTTTCGCTCCGCCTCTCTCTGCCGAAGCAAGCGTTTCACACATTAATATGGGTTTACCTCCACCGCGGGACGGCCAGCCCGGGACAATCAGTGGGCCAGTGGGGTGGGGAGATACAATATTGCACCCCATCGCAAACCCAACAGTCCCGGGCAAAGCACTCGTAGGTTGATGGAATATTCTATCGGTTTACTCGTAACTCATATTTTTGCTGGAGATGTAGGGCACATGGGTAGCGCCAGAGACCCAGGTCCGATCCTGGCCACACGTGCTGTCTGTACGGAGTTTGCACGTTCTCCCTGTGACCGTGAGGGTTTTCTCCTGGTGCTTGCATGGAAACAGGTCCTTCGGCCAATCGAGTCCATGTCGGCCAGCGACCATCCCATGCACTAGCAGTCCTACGCACTGGGGACAATTTACTTTCTTTACCAAAGTCAATTAACTTACAACCCTGTACGTCTTTGGGATGTCAGAGAAATCTGGAGCACCTGGAGAAAACCCTTGCGGTTACAGGGAGAACATATTTCTAAACTCCGTACAGACAGCACTAATAGTCAGGATCAAACCCAGGCAGCTGGCGCTGTAATTGCAGTAATGGCCCGTCCCACTTAGGAAACCTGAATTGAAACCTCTGGACCAGCGGAGAATAGAAAAGCGGAAACCACTTTCGACCATTAGGGAGACTGACAAAAACCTCCGGGAACCGCACGGAAACCTTGGGTGGGGCGCAAAGTCTCCAGAGGTTTCCGTTCAGGTTTTCTAAGTGGGACAGGGGCGTTACTCTACCGCTGCACCAGCGCTTTTGGGTCTTACATATTTCAAAAGGATCACCCTTCATTTGTCTAAACCCCAAATATGTGCTGCATTGTCCATGGCATATACTTTGAACTGAATGTTAACATAAGACTCCACCAGACTGCTCACCTGGGTGTAAGAAATCCCACAGCACTATTTCCACACCAGGAGTTAAACCCCAGGTTCCTGGCTAACATTAGCCCCTTCCGCACCATAAACCAAACACTGGAAATATACAGCAGGTCAGGTGGAATTTCAGGAGGAAGAAACAGAGTCAATGCTTTCAGACGATGGACACAATATACTGGAGTAACAGTGGGTTAGGCAGCATCTCTGGAGAAAAGGAATAGCGGATGTTTCGGGTCGAGACCCTTCATCAGTCTAATGAAGGGCTCGACCCGAGAAGTCACCTATTCTTTTTGCCATTGATACTGCCTGGCCCACTGAGGCACTCCAGTATTGTGTGTCTATTTTCTTGAGGTTCATTTATTGTCGCATACACCATTAATAAGAATACAACATAACATTATAAAGAAATTGAACATAAAACACAAAAACATCCCCCCACAATGATTCCCACTGTGAGGGAAGGCACAGAGTCCGGTTCCCATCCCCTTGTCCGCCCTTAGCCGGGCATCTTGAGGCCTCCGCAGTCGGCGCTACGGGGCCCGATGTTCCGGGCCGTTCTCGCCGGGTGATGGTGCTCCGGCGTCGGGAGAACCCTCTCAGCGGCTTGGGACACCTGGAACGGCCGCATCCTTACGGATCAGCGATGTTTCGGGTCGGGACCCTTCTTCAGAAAGCTATGCGGTGAGCTATTTAGTGTCCCGGAACTGGCTGGTGAAAATATTAAAATACATGAAACTATTGAAGATGGAGAGAAAAAAAAAACTGCAGGTGCTTGTTTACCAAAAAAAAAAAAAGACCCAAAGTGCTGGAATAACTCAGAAGGTAATGTAACATTAATGTTTCAGACTACTGACCCTAATAAGAACTGACAATGGCCACAGACGATGCCAGTAAACCAGACCTCCTCTCAGCCACTTGATCCATTGCCACGTCTCAGGAGTGTTGAGATCCAGGATTGTCTGAAATGGAATGCAGCGTGCACTGGCCTGATTATAGGGTGGTTAGCATCACTCACAATCTGAACATTCAGGGAATTAATCCCTTCCTGTTGATTTAGTTGATGAAGGACTCTTGGAAGCACTTTACAACCACATGGAAGTCCTCACTTGCACTCTGTTCTAGAAATCCAAATACACAGAAGATGAACTCTCTCTCTCTCTCGGGGGTACACAAAAAGCTGGAGAAACTCAGCGGGTGCAGCAGCATCTAAGGAGCGAAGGAGATAGGCGACGTTTCGGGTCGAGACCCTTCTTCTTCAGCTCTCACTCTCTCTCTCTTTCCCCTACCTCCCCCCCCTCCCCCTCCTCTCTCTCTCTCCCTCTCCCTCCCTCTCCCCCTCACACTATCTCTCTCCCCCCTCTCTCCCTCCCCCCTCTCCCCCCCCTCTCCCTCCATCCCCTCTCTCCTCTCTCGCTCCCCCTATCTCCCTCTCCCCTCTCTCCCTCCCCCTATTTCCCTCACATTCGCTCCCTTCCCCCCTCTCCTCTCTCTCGCTCTCCCACCCCCCTCTTTTTTTTTCCTCTCTCACTCCCTCCCTCCCTCCCCTATCTCCCCCTCTCCCCCTCCCCCTATCTCTCTCCCATTCTCCCTCCCCCCTCTTCTCCCCCCTCTCTCTCTCTCTCCCTCCCCCATCTCTCGCTCTCTCTCTCTCCCCCCTTCTCTGCCCCCCCTCCCCCACTCTCTCTCTTTCTTATCTCTGTATTGCTGTTTTATCATAAATTGAACAACCTGAAAGCCCAGCCTGTGTTGGACTTCGGAAGCATGATGCACATGTTGATGAACTGCTAACAGACCGAGGTGACTAATGTCACCAGAGGCCACTTCAGATGTACAACAGTTTAAGTTGTGTCGTCACCTCCACAGCTAATGGCAAGGCAGTGCCCTGGTGGAAAAGTGATGTCTGGTCAGGTTTCAACAGATGGCATTTCTCTAGTTTGGTCAGTTTGGGGAGACACTGTTTGAGGAAGCTCCAGACTGTCCCTGCATGGTCTACAGAACCTATAGTGTGGGGATCTGCAGGATGGGGCTGTTACTTGCCACAGCACTCTCCACACATTCCTGAGCTGTCCCAGTATCGATCCCTCCTCAAGCAATAAAAACCCTCCTGCAGAGGGAATTGCATTATTTCACAATGTAAATGGGCCGACAATCACCCGCTCATTTGCCACAGTGGATGACAGAAGAAGGAAAGGATCACATTGATCTTTGATGCTGAACATAAGTAAGCAAGGGCTTAAGTAAATAAGTGGAAGTCCTGGCGTCGGTCAAGGAGTGCCACCGCCATGGGTGGGGGGGGTGATGGAGGGGGGGGGAGGGGGAGGGGGTAGTGGGGTCGCCGAGACAACAAAGAGGTACCCAGCATGGAGGGCCACCGGAAGAACAAAGGGACTGTAAGGGACTGCAATGCAAACTTTTGTAACTTTGTCGGTACCCTATATGTGGCGACTCTTTGCATACTTGTGTGTTGTATGGAAATACTAAGCGTTTCTTCCTATTGATTTTAAGTTGATAAAGGGCTCTCAGATGCACTTTACAACCATATGCAAGCCCATCACTTGCACCCTGTTCCACTAGGAATCCACATACTCAGAAGATGAAGCTTCCCTGGGCACATGTGACAGTAAAGTATCATTTGTTCATTCTCCATGTGGAACTCTTGCCATTATCTCGTGCAGGATCGATACAGGCACGGATCATTTTGATGCAGATACCATTGAGTGCTTCCTTTGTTAGAAGCTCAAAGGTGAAATCGGCACCAAATGGTCCAGCACTCGGGCACAAAAGCAAAGGAGAGATGAAAATCAGGCCTGATGTAAAACAGGCCGGTTCAATATTGCTGATCCTCCACGAGTCATTTCCCCTCCTCCCCTTTTCTGTCAACTTTATTAACGAATGGCTTGAAGTGAGGACTTTGAGGGAACACGTGAATGCCACGTCCAGCCCAACATGGCTGATTGGGAGCAATTCGGGCCTTAAAGCTACGTTTATGACCTGTGAGAAGGCTTGTGTGTTGGATGTAAATATTCACAGTAAATGTTGTGGCTTTTGTAGATACACATCTTAATGGTATCTTGCCATTGCCTTCTGGATAGTATTAGGTTGTAGATGCCTCTAGAAGGGCAGGGGTTACTATTGCCCTGTTGACCAAAGGTTTTATACCCGCCTTACAGTGCCCGAGACCTGGGTTCGATCCTGACTATGGGTGCTGTCTGTACAGCGTTTGCCACAGAGTTCTCCCCGTGACAGCGTGGGTCTTCTCCGGGTGCTCCGGTTTCCTCCCATGCTCGAAAAGCATACAGGTTTGTGGCTTGAGTCTGAAGAAGGGTTTCGGCCCGAAACGTTGCCTATCTCCTTCGCTCCATAGATGCTGCTGCACCCGCTGAGTTTCTCCAGCATTTTGTGTACCCTCGATTTTCCAGCATCTGCAGTTCCTTCTTTAACAGGTTTGTAGCTTAACTGGCTTCCACAAAAAATGTAAATTGTTCCTGGTGTGTACAATAGTGCTGGTGTGACAGGGACTGCTGGTTAGCACGGACTCGGTGGACAGAAGGGCCTGTTTCTGTGCTGTGTCTCTAAACTCTAAAGGATCGTGATGAATATAGCATATGATGAGCGCTTGACAGCACTGGGCCTCTACTCGCTGGAGTTTAGAAGGTTGAGGGGGGACCTCATTGAAACTTACTGAATAATGAAAGGCTTAGATAGAGTGGATGTGGATAGGAGGTTTCCACTGGTGGGAGAGGCCAGGACCAGAGGTGAAAGCCTCAGAATTAAAGGGTGCTCTTTTGGAAAAAAAGTTGAGGAGGAACATCTTTAGTCAGAGGGTCGTTCATCTGTGGAGCTCATTGCCATGGAAGGCTGCAGAGGCCGTCAGTGGATATTTTTAAGGCAGAGATAGACAAATTCTTGATTTGAACGGGTGTCAAGGGTTATGGGGCAAAGGCAGGAAAATTGGATCAGGAGGCAGAGATCAGCCATGATTGAAAGGCGGAGTAGACTCGATGGGCCGAATGGCCTAATTCTACTCCTTATAACTTGTGAGCTTGTAACCTTGGAGGAGGTGTTGATTTAGAAGCAGCCTTTTCCACAATTAGTCGAAGGTTTCCTGGTGCGTTGAAGACCGTGGTAAATTTCATCAGTGGTATCTGTCTTTGTGGAGAGGTAGCTACCAAGATATGAGGAGTTGTCCATGTTTGGATCTCTGGCACTGTAAGGAAGCAACCCCACCACTGCACCACCGTGCTATTTATTCACGTTTATGCTTGAAAAGTGATTTGATGAAAACATACACATTTCTTACATGGTTTGAACAGATATGTGGAAGCGTGGTATTTCCTTTGGCTGTGGTGTCTCGATGAGAAGTCGTAACTTCCAAAAAGGCGACTGATTTATTTTTCTGGGCAGCAGCAAACAATCTGCTGGATAATCTCTGCAGGCTGAGCGGTATCTACGCGGGAAAAGAAATCATCAACATTTCAGGCTGAAACACTGCATCCGAAACCATGTGAAGAATTCCTCCATCTGGGGGCCCTTGTACATCAGTCTATGAAAGTCAGCATGCAGGTACAGCAGGCAGTGAAGAAAGTGAATGGCATGTTGGCCTTTATAACAAGAGGAATCGAATGTAGGAGCAAAGAGGTCCTTCTGCAGTTGTACAGAGTCCTAGTGAGACCACACCTGGGGTATTGTGTGCAGTTTTGGTCCCCTAACTTGAGGAAGGACATTCTTGCTATTAAGGGAGTGCAGCGTAGGTTTACAAGGTTAATTCCCGGGATGGCGTGACTGTCATATGCAGAGAGAATGGAGCAGCTGACTTGTACACTCTGGAGTTTAGAAGGATGAGAGGGGATCTCATTGAAACATATAAGATTGTTAAGGGCTTGGACACACTAGAGGCAGGAAACATGTTCCCAATGTTTGGGGGAGTCCAGAACCAGGGGCCACAGTTTAAGAATAAGGAGTAAGCCATTTAGAACGGAGACGAGGAAACACTTTTTCTCACAGAGGGTGGTGAGTGTGTGGAATTCTCTGCCTCAGAGGGTGGTGGAGGATGGTTCTCTGGATGCTTTCAAGAGGGAGCTAGATAGGGCTCTTAAAAATAGCAGAGTCAGAGGATATGGTGAGAAGGCAGGAACTGGGGTACTGATTGGGGATGATCACATTGAATGGCGGTGCTGGCTCGAAGGGCCAACTGGCCTACTCCTGCACCTATTGTCTATTGTCTATTGCCTATTGTCTATTGCTTGGCGAACATTGGCTGTGCAGATATTGAGATTGACAATATTGGGAATTATCGCGTTGCTCACTGCATTTCATCAACGGTAAGGCATTATTTGTGTCTTTTGTTGATTCCTTTGGTATCTAAAAAGTTTCAGAAGTGATAAATCTGGCTGTAAAATGTTTAAATCGCCCCTGGTTCTCAAGAGGGTTTTTCCATACAAAAAGAAAATGCTTCTGAAGCAAACTTTATCATTTAAAAAATTTGCAAACCGTATGTGTGTTTTGAATTACATTTTACTCAGATGCGAGCCAAGGAATGTCATAATTGTTAGCTGTTAATTGGACATCATCAACCTCAGCAAATTGACAATATCCTATTGAAAGGGAGTGGGTGTTTAAGCTGTCAAGACATTTTATTATTTGCCAAAATATACATCTCAATAACATAATGATAGAAAACTTACTTTTCCATAGATCACTCGTACGTCTGGAGATTTTTTTAATGATAAATTTAGCTTCAGAAACGTTTTCCTTTTGCATGTAAAAACCCACCAGAACCACGGGCGATTTTAAAATGTTACAGCCAGATTTATCACTTCTGAAACTTTTTAGATACCAAAGGAATCAAGAAAAAAAACACAAATAATGCCTTACTGTTGATGAAATGCAGTGAGCAAACCCCGATAATTGCCGACATTTTCAGTCTCGATATCTGCACGGCCAATGTTGGCCAAGCACTTTGGCTGTTGTTGTCCCTTCAGCGCTCACTTCTCCCTACCGTCATTTCTCCTCACTTTTGCAATTCTGAAGTAGGATAAGTGTCTCTCACGCTTACCCCGATTTGCATAGTTATTTACAGCGTAAAAAATGACCTTTTCAGTGGTTTTTAACGGGTAAGAAAGTACGCGTTTCGTGTGTTAACATTATTTGCCGGAAGCTGCCACGTCCTCCACATGGATTGCGCTGGTACGTGCGTCACGGCCTTTGTCCCGATGTCCTTACGTGCAACCCCCCCTATGGGCGCTGTAGAGGCTGTCATAATGTTCATCAAAATTAATGTTATTCAGAATAAAGATATAAATACAAAACAGGAAATGTGCAAATACTCCTCCGACATTCTCAGCAGCGATACAGACATCATTAGCATTGTATTTAGTAATCCATTACACTCATGTGGCCCTCTGGGGTGATATCCCTTCCCGCGTTTAAATGGGGCGTCTCCACCACACCCTGCCCCCCCCCCCCCCCCCCCCCCCCCCCCCCCCCCCCCCCCTCCCCATCCACCCAATGTCCAGCAGCGGAAGGTCCCTAGCCTGTGGTCCTCCCCCACAGAGCCTTGGCGTTGGCTGCACCGAGCTTCAGCGCGTCCCTCATCACGTACTCCTGCAGTCTGGAGCGGGCCTGTCGGCAACATCTCGCTCTGCTGGGAGGTCCACGCAGAGTATATTCTGAATAGCGATCGATAAGGTGTTTGAGTAATAAGGGAATCAAGCAAAACGTGGGGTCAGCGCAGGCAAGTCGGGCTGAGGTAAAAGATTAGTCATGCTCCCATCGATTGGCATAGTTGAATTTCCTACTCCTGCTTTTATTTTTTATGCCCTTATGAAATTGAGTGAGGGATTACTGGCAGTAAGTCCAAGACTGCCAAAGGCCGTCATAAGGGGTTTTGAGAAATAAATTAATTGCTCAGCCCTGCTTTGTTGTGATGCAACTTCAGTAACTTTCCGCAGATTTTCTGCACAGGCGATAAACAGTGAGATAGCACAATTTTACAGGGTGTGTAGCAAGGAACTGCAGTTGCTGGTTTACACCAAAGATAGACACAAAATGCTGGAGTAACTCAGCGGGTCAGGCAGTATCTTTGGAGCTGACCCGAAATTTCGCCTATTACTTTCCTCCAGGGATGCTGCCTGACCCACTGAGTTACTCCAGCTTTTTGTGTCTATCTTCAGCACAATTTTACACGTGGATTAGCTAACACCAGCTCTCCTATTCTTCAGCTCCTGCAATATTTACTCTGCAACTACAGTTAGAATGCAGATGGCTAATGGTGATGGCTTTCTGTAAAATGTAAGTACCCTGCTGACACATATTACAGGGGCAAATTTATGTAGAAAGCATTGGAGGGTGATTAAATTGATTGTGATAAGCAACATTCTTGATTTATTTACAGGGAGTATTTGTTATAAAAATTGGGCTTTGTGTGCACTGTGTGAGTGTGCACTTGTCCAAACTAAGACCCACAGAAGGGTCTTGCAGCTCCCTGAAGTCAAGGACAATCAGCGCCCCTCATAGATGTACCTACTGTCTAAGGGAGCTGTCACAGAGAAGTTAGAATGGAGCTCAATAACCAGGGCCCTGCCCTTCACAGATATGAAACAGGGTGCTGCCCTTTCTCCAATCCATCAAGCACGACAAGCTTTCAAGCGGAGTGGTTAAAGATTTTTTGTGAGACGTCATTGTGAGATGCAACCAGCTCCTGGCTTGGGGCTCAAACCTGCCCGAACGCACAACTTGGTGGCCACTGATGTTAGTAAAAAATGTAATAGTTCATGTGAGAATGAAAATATTTCAGCCGTGTCATAAATTGTGTGGTATTACATCATAATGCAAGCCTTGTCACCCACTGCAGCCTTCCTCGATGTGTATATATGTGTATATATACGCACACTGAACTTTATTTATTATATTATTTACAGTGTACTATGTTTACATATTCTGTTGTGTTGCTGCAAGTAAGAATGTCATTGTTCTATCTGGGACATGTGACAATAAAACACACTTGACTCTTGGCTCTTGATGTTATTTGCTCTATCTTTTCTTGCATTTAATTCAGATGCCCTTTTTATTTTTGTTTCCCTGCTCCGCTTGTAAGTTATTTTGTGCCCGCTCCCTGGGATTAACATTCATTTTCTGATTTGGTATTTTCTTTCGCGGGGAAACAGGTAAGAGATTAACAAGCATGTAATGATGTTATCTAAGGAGACCTCATTCTTACTTCCATTTGTGCTTGATTGAAACCATTGACCCAATATACCCAGTGCAAGAGAGCGTAAAGCCCAGAATGTATCCCAGAATCCAGATCGGTCCATTTTCAATGATTTTTTTTCCATTCTGATATGTATTTAGACTTTCTGTCTGCCTCTCAGAAATAACTCCCATTCACCCAACAGAACTTGCCCAGTTTAAGGGGCAATCTCGGAAGCAATTGTTGAATCTCACTAGAACCCCCGGTATTTAGCGACTGAAACAGCAGCAGACTTTACTTTAGACTTTAGAGATACAGCGTGAAAATAGGCCCTTCGACCCACTGAGTCCATGCCAACCAGAAACTCCGGACAAAACTCTGAACATTAATACCCCTCCACCTGTTATTTGCACTTTATTAATTTATTCATTAATGTGTGTATTTACGTATATAATTGTAGTCAATGCCTACTATGTTCTGTTGTGCTATGCAAAGAAAGAATTTCATTGTCCTGTCAGGGACACATGACAATAAACTCTTTTGACTCTTTTCACTTGACTTTCACTTTGACCAGCCATCACCTCGTACTGTTGCACTATCCTATGTACTAGGGACAATTTACAATTTACAGACGCCAATTAATCTACAAACCTGTACGTCTTTGGAGTGTGGGAGGAAACCGGATCACCCGGAGAAAACCCACGCAGAAAGTACAAACTCCGTACAGACAGCACCTGTAGTCAGGATCGAACCTGGGTCTCTGGCACTGTAAGGCACCAACTGTATTGCTGCACCGTCCATGGGTAGACTGGACAGATGGGTAGTCTACACGATAGTGCACTCCTGTTATCAATCACTATAGGATGCTGCGTGCTCCCAGTCAATTGACTTAGTGTGCTCCGTGCCATCCTAGAAGGTCCTCCAGTTTGGGCATCAAGCATCCCCACGAGTCCATGACAAGGACACCTTTTCTAGGGAATCATGAAAACTTCATTAACTGTTTCCTCATCCATCTTTAACGTTTATCGGGGAAAACAAGATTTAACAGGTATGAAAAACCGCATCTCTAGCAACGTAGCATCCCCTCAGTCCACCACGTTAGTGCGACTGCTTGGTAAAGTCCAAAGTTCCATTGAATCCCACATGCTAATCTTTAAGTGTGAAATTCCTCCTTTAAGTTACTGTGCTTCTCTAATCCAGTTTTTCTTTTGTCTTTCCTACCTCTTTGATCAAGCTTTGTGCACCTACTCCAAACAAAGGAATTGTAGAAACCAGGAACTGCAGATGCTGGTTTACAACAAAGAACACAAAGTGCTGGAGTAACTCAGCAGGTCATGCAGCATCTCTGGAAAACATGTGGGGGTCATGTTTAGGGTTGGGGCTCTTCTTTGGTTTGAACCAGGATCCTGACCCGAAAAATCGCATATCCATGTTCTCCAGAGATGCTGCCTGACCCGTTGAGTAACTCCAGCACTTTGTGTCTGAATATGTTTACATTTGATTATGTTTCTGTGCAGTACATTCTACTTAGTAACATTATATTTAGAGTCATAGAGTTACACAGTTATAGAGTTATACAGAATCAAAACGGGCCCTTTGGCCCAACTTGCAAACACTGACCAACATTTCCCATCTACACTAGTCCCACCTGCCTGCGTTCCTGACTAAATTTCTCTTAAAACGTTGCATCTTAAATGTCTTCAATATTTAATAAACTATTTAACAGTGCAGTTAGCTGCATGAATTTTTGATTGTTTCTTCATTGTTTTAAGGTGTGCTGTACTCTCACTCAATCTGTGTTGAGTTGGCAGCTCCCGACTAGATGCAGCCACTGGTTCCTGTACTCAGCCTGGGAGTGTGGGGCAAGGAAGGAGAAAAATCATCCAGCTTTATCTCTCGTAAGTGCTATTCAGTGATCTTTGTGGGAAATACATGCATGAAGGTGGATGACGTCTGAATTGTGTTCCATCATGTTGCTTCCAGCTTCTGTGGCCAGTGCCTATCCATGCCTGGGACGTTTCTCACAGTTAAAGTGCTCAGCCACCAAAAACAGTTGAAAAAAAAACCCCGATTAAACATGCAATGGCTGCAGAATGTGCAAAGCCCTGAACAAACTCCTGATCCATATCTTCAAGTAGGAGGGAACGGAAGGCAAGTAGATGTAAATGCCAAAATCATGCTGCATAAAAATGCAATCAAATGAGCATTCACAATGCAGTTTTAGATTATCACCTACAACTGCTTCACATTCAATGATGGAATTTAACTCAGACAGGTGCAAAATGACACATTTATGGAAGTTAAACCAAGGCAGGATATTAAAATACGAGAGGGTTAAACAGTCTGGACCTTCTTCCCATGATGGAAATATCAAATAATAGAGCATATAGTTTTCAGGAGAGGGGCAGAGTTTAAAGAAGGTAAACACAGTAGCGTTTTTACACAGAGGGTAGTGGGTGCCTGGAACACACTGCCAAGGGTGGTGATGGACGCAGATACTATGGTGGCATTTAAGAGGCTTTTAGATAGTCACACGAATATGCAGGACTGCAGAGATGCGGATCAGGCGTAGGCAGATAAACATTTCTCTTGCATCGGGTTGGGCTGAAGGGCCTGTTTGTGTGCTGCACTATTCCATGTTCCAGGGCACACACCGTGTGGGGCAGGGCCTTGATGAGTCTTGTTTGTACAGAGAGGCACTGGGGTACAGGTACATAGCTCCCTGAATGAGGGAAGACAGGTAGACAGGGTGACAGGGAAGGCGTAGGACATGTATATCTTCATTGGTGGAGCCACTGAGAATAAAATATGTATAAGTTGTTAGTTAGGCCACACTTTTTTTTTTTTTTTTTTACAAATGCTTTTATTCAAACCAACAAATACAAAACAGTAACACGATCAGAGAATGCCTATATTGGCATTTACAAAGAAAGTTCTCAAATTAAAATATTATCATCTTTGTCAATAATATATTCGACCTCCTGCGGTGACCAGCGTTCACGGAAAGCCTCCACAGTCCCCGTGGACACCGCGTGTTCCCTCTCTAGGGACACGCGGGCACGGACGTAACCCCGGAAGAGGGGCAGGCAGCTGACTGCTGTGCGGCCGTCGACTGCCCGCTGCCTGGACCCGCGAATGGCCATCTTGGCCAGGCCCAGGAGCAGACCGACAGGGAGACCCCCTCCCCCCTCTGCACCGGGTGCCCAAAGGTTTTAGTTGCCACACTAGGATGCTGTAATTACATTTGACAGGGTGATGTAAAGATTCACAAGTATGGGGCCTAGACTAGGAGATGTGAGCCACGAGGAGAGATTAGATAGATCAGCTCTGTTCTCCCTGGAGCAATGGTGACATATCAAAGATATATACAATTATGCGAAACATAGAGAGGATGGATAGTGTCCGTTTCCCATGGTAGGAGTGTCCAAAAGTAGAGGTGAGAAAGAGGAGGCTTAATGGGAATCTGAGGTGTATTTTTTCAAACAAATTGCAGTTGATATCTGGAATGAGCTGTCAGAGGAGGTGGTGGGACAGGAAACAGCAACAATAGTTCAGACACAAAAAGTGTAAAAAGGAACTGCAGATGCTGATTTATACTGAAGATAGACACAAAATGCTGCTGTACCTCCACGGGTCAGGCAGCATCTCTGGAGAAATAGAATAGACAATCAACAATAGGCAATAGGTGCAGGAGGAGGCCATTTGGCCCTTCGAGCCAGCACCGCCATTCAATGTGATCATGGCTGATCATCCCCAATCAGTACCCCATTCCTGCCTTCTCCCCATATCCCCTGACTCCCCTATTTTTAAGAGCTCTATCTAGCTCTCTCTTGAAAGCATCCAGAGAACCTGCCTCCACCGCCCGCTGAGGCAGAGAATTCCACAGACTCACCACTCTCTGTGAGAAAAAGTGTTTCCTCGTCTCCGTTCTAAATGGCTTATTCCTTATTCTTAAACTGTGGCCCATGGTTCTGGACTCCCCCAACATCGGGAACATGTTTCCTGCCTCTAGCATGTCCAAGCCCTTAACAATAGGTGACGTTTCGGGTCAGAACCCTTGTTCAGATTGAAAGTAGATGTTGTCGGGGGGGGGGGGGGGGGGATAAACTGGAGGTGAGAAAACGAGCAGTGGGAGTGGGCGTTGCAGAACACCCATCGAAGAGAGGAGGAGATTTAAGAGACATCTGGACAGTTACATGCATGGGCAGGGCACAGAGAGATGTGGTTAATACTGGCAAGTGGATTTGTATAGATAGGAGTGTGGTCAACATGGACATGATGGGCCTGGGGACCTGGTACTATGCGATGCAATGCTTTGATTCATTCTGTGAGTCTGTTCTCCCTGCTCTCTATTTGCTTGCCGTGAGGTGGCAAGGTGGTTCAGTTTCAGAAGTGATAAATCTGGCTGTAAATTTTTAAATCGCCCCTGGTTCTCAAGAGGGTTTTTACACACAAAAAGAAAACGCTTCTGAAGCAAAATTTATCATTTAAAAAATTTGCAAACCATATGTGTGTTTTGAATTACATTTTACTCAGATGCGAGCCAAGGAATGTCATAATTGTTAGCTGTTAATTGGACATAATCAACCTCAGCAAATTGACAATATCCTATTGAAAGGGAGTGGGTGTTTAAGCTGTCAAGACATTTTATTATTTGCCAAAATATACATCTCAATAACATAATGATAGAAAACTTACTTTTCCATACTTCACTGGTACGTCTGGAGATTTTTTTAATTATAAATTTAGCGTCAGAAACGCATAAGGACCGACCGTGCCTGTTAGCTGGCCAGGAGGCATCTCTGGAGAACATTTTTGGAGACCTGAAGACCTCACCTATCCATGTTCTCCAGAGATGCTGCCTGACCTGCTCGAGTTACTCCAGCACTTCACAAGTTATAGGGGTAGAATTAGGCCATTCGGCCCATCGAGCCTACCGCCATTCATTCATGGGTGATCTCCTAACCCCATTTTCCTGCCTTCTCCCCATAACCCTTGACACCCCTTCTAAACAAGAATCTTGTCTGTCTCTGACTTAAAGATATCCAATGACATCCACTGACTGGCACGTCCATGCAAAGGTGAATAATGCACATTCGCCAGAAGGTCCGCCCCTCTCCCCCTCTGATTCCGGCACAAGGTTACAACCCAAGGTTGGATGGTGGTTGTAGAAGCTTCGTCATGTTGTTGTTATGTGTTCCCCATTCACCGACAATGATCATTCACAGACCTCTGAACACACAAAGCCCGCGACACAGCGGACACACGCGAATCAAAGGCAATCGCTGCCATTCTGTTTCAGGAAAGGCTTCAGGACCCGTTGGAAAACCCCGAGTGGCCGAACCCCATTCTGGGCCGAGGCCGGCGGATTTCCATTGTTCTTTTCACTCACGGAGACTGAATTGTAAAACATCTTAAAAGGTTTCTCGCAACCAATTGAAAGAGATGTAATCTCCCCTCACAATAACCTGTTTCTCTTAAGGTTGAAATTTAAAAAAATCAAAGTTAATGTAACGCAGAGTTAGTTACTCCGGCGCCTATCCTCAATATATAATGTTAGTTGCAGCCAGAGGGAGTAAAGCAGTCACAGGTTTCTTTTTATTATTTTCAAGAGGTGTTTTTTTTTTTTGTCCTCTTTAACCAGTGGGGAATTTTCGCTCCCTACAAGACCGTTATTTGCTGAGGAAAAATATCCCGCGTCTCTCTCCTTCTGATCGAAAGCGTTGAGATAACTCGGCGGGTCCGGCAGCATCTCTGGAGAACATGGACAGGCGACGTTTCGGGTCGGGACCCTTCCTTAATGTAATCCTATTCACCAGCAGTGAAGCCAAAGCCAATTGTCGACATAGATTTTAACTGCATGTCACAAGGTACACGGGCTGCTCTCAATTTTAACCCTGTGGTTTTAACAAAAAACTGATCTTTTGACCTCCAAAAAACTGATCTTTTGATTAGAACGGCAATGGGACTCGCAGTAAATAAGGGGAGAGTGTAACACAGAGGCCATGGGTTACAGAGTGAGCGCGAACCCTCTCTCTTTCTCAAGGCCACTGGAGACAATATGAGATTTTTCAGTCCTATTTGCCTGAGCGAAGTCTTTTCACTGAATTTCACCTGATGTCATTTTAGTATTTTCTCAGGATATTTTTTTATCCTGATTTTTTTTTTTTTTTTTTTTTTGGAAGTGTACAAAATCATGAGAGGAATAGATTGGGTGGATGCACCGAGTTATTTTCCCCCAAGGTAAGGTGTGTCAAGAACCAGGGGGTCATAGGTTTAAGGTGAGAGGGGAAATGAGATGAGAAAATTTGTTTTCACACAGAGGGTGGTGAATCTGTGGAATTCTCTGCCACATAAGGTAGTTGAGGCCAGTTCATTGGCTATATTTAAGAGGGAGTTAGATGTGGATCTTGTGGCTAAAGGGATCAGGGGGTATGGAGAGAAGGCAGGTACAGGATACTGAGTTGGATGGTCAGCCATGATCATATTGAATGGAGTTCGAAGGGCCGAATGGCCTACTCCTGCACCTATTTTCTATGTGAGGGGCAACTTTTTCACACAGGTATATGGAACAAGCTGCCAGAGGAGGTAGTTGAGGCAGGTACTACAACAGCATCTAAAATACACTTGGACAGGAGTGTGGATGTGAAAGGTTTAGAAGAATGTGGGCCAAACACAGGTAAATGGGTCAAGCATAGATGGGGCATCTTAATCGGCATGGACGATAGGCCTGCTAGGCCTGTTTCTGTGCTGTGCTATTCTATGACTCTATCACCATAGTCTGAGTCAGTGATTTCAGAGGCTGGGAATTGTACATTGGCCCCGCGTGGCCTGCTTGTGATTCGTTCCCACATTTTGGGATTAAGTCAACCCAAATAGTCTCCAAAAACTATAGACACAAAAAGCTGGAGTAACTCAGCGGGTTAGACAGCATCTATAGAGAGAAGGAATAGGACCCGAAACGTCACCTATTCCTCTTCTCCAGAGATGCTTCTGACCCGCTGAGTTACCCCAGCTTTTTGTGTCAATCTTCGGCTTAAACCAGCATCTGCAGTTCCTTCCAACACAAAGAGTCTCCACAGCAGGACAAAGTGACGCGCTGCCTCTCTTGCCCAGTTCTGTGAGAAACATAGAAAATAGGTGCAGGAGTAGGCCATTCGGCCCTTCGATTCAGTACCGCAATTCAATATGATCATGGCTGATCATCCAAAATCAGTACCCCATTCTGGCTTTTTTCCCCCATATCCCTTAATTCCCTTAGCCCTATGAGCTAAATCTAACTCTCTCTTGAAAACATCCAGTGAATTGGCCTCAACTGCCATCTGTGGCAGAGAATTTCACAGATTCACAACTCTCTGGCTGAAAACGTTCTTAGCTCATCTCAGTCCTAAATGGCCAACCCCTTATTCTTAAACTGTGAACTCTGGTTCTGGACTCCCCCAACATCGGGAATATTTTTCCTGTACCTACCCTGTCCAATCCTCAAAGAATTTTAAATGTTTCTATAAGTCTTCTAACTTCCAGCGAAACGTCGAAGAGTCTTCGACCCAAAAACTTTTTTCCCCCCATAGATGTTGCTTCACCGCTGAATGTCTCCAGTATTTTCTGTTTATATATATGTATAAATATATGATTCAGCAGGTAAGCGGTGAAGCAACATTTATGGGGGGGGTGGGGGGGGAGTTTATATATATATATATAAATTATATATATATAAATTTTATATATATACACACACACACACACACACACACACACACACACATATAATAAATAGGAACACACGCACATATATATATATATATATATATATATATATATATAAGAAGACACGTTGGATCTGCAAACGATTTCAAAGCATTTCCGAATATTTCAAGCCGTCTCAAAACGAATTTAAAACATCACTAAATGAGAATGTGTCTTAGGCACCAATGCATAGAGGTGCTCAGCTGAGTGCGAGTAACAGGCGAGTCGAGCTGTGTGGCGCCCAGGCGCTGTGTAAATAGCTGGAGCTAATCTCACCCCCACGTGGGTTTGACATGCCAAGCCGTCCACATCCTCATAGGCTCCGCTTCAACCACTCACTTTGTCCCAAAGCCTCGGCAAGTTCTCGATTGGCTGCCAAACCACATTGTCCTCTCCTTTCCCACATTAACCCCTGCGCTGCCGAAATCCTGACGCTAGACACAAAAATGCCCGAGTAACTCAGCGGGACCGGCAGCATGTCTGGATAGGAGGGATGGGCGAGGTTTCGGGTCAAGACCCTTCTTCAGACTTTCTCACCTCTAGCTTCCCTCTCCCCTGACTCTCAGTCTGAAGAAGGGTCTCGACCCGAACGTCTCTCCAGAGATGCTGCCTGTCCCGCTGAGTTAGTCCAGCAGGTCCAGCACGTCCACATATTGAACAATGGATACAGTAGATGAGGTTGGAGGAGGTGCAAGTGAACCTCAGCCTAACCTGAAAGGACTGTCGGGGTCCCTGGACAGGGTCCAGGGGGGAGGTATAGCGACAGGTGTTGCATCTTCTGCGGATGCAGGCGAGGTACCAGGGGAAGGGGGCGGTTTGGGTGGGAAGGGATGAGTTGACCAGGGAGTTGCGGAGGGAACGGTCTCTGTGGAAGGCGGAAAGGGGTGGAGATGGGAAAATGTGACTAGTGGTAGGAAATTGGTTGGTTCTGCGGTTGAGGAAGAAAGGGAGGGCTTTAACGCCTTCTTGGTGAGGGATGGAGGTGCAGAGTGTTCTGCTAACACTTTACTCTGCCTAGCGGAGTTGGTCCTCACTCTCAACAACTTTGACTCCTCTCACTTCCTCCAAGGCGTAGCTATGGGCAAATGTATGGGCCCCAGCTACACCTGCCTCTGTGTAGGGTACGTTGAACAATCCCTGCTCCAGGCGTACACTGGCCCTATCCCCGAACTCTTATCTCCGTTACATTGATGACTGCATCGGTGCTACCTCCTGCACCCATGCAGACTTAATCAACTACACCAACAATGTTCATCCTGCACTCAAACTTACTTGGACCATCTCCGACGCCTCCCTCCCCTTTCTTGATCTCACAGTCTCCATCACAGGAAATAGACGATGAACTGACGTCTATTGCAAACTGAATCTGAATTACAAGTGACAAATCTGAAGAAGGGTCTCGACCCGGAACGTCACCCATTCCTTCTCTCCAGAGATGCTGCCTGTCCCGCTGAGTTAGTCCAGCATTCTGTGTCTACCTTCGTCTATTACTAACCCACTGACTCCCACACCTATCTCGACTACACTCCTTCCCACCCTGCTTCCAGCAAATACTTTATCCCCTACTCTCAATTCCTCCGTCTACGCTGCATCTGCGCCCAAAATGAGGTATTCCATACTAGGACATCCGCGATGCCCTCAGTCTTTAGAATAGAATAGAATAGTTTCTTTATCGTCATTGTAACATGAACCATGTGCAACGAAATTTAAAAAAAATGTCAGCCAGTCAGTGCACCATTCAAACATTTCTAAAAGCTAACGATACATACAAGGTAAATATTAAAAAAAGATAAACAACTAAAATAAATATGAAAATAGCACGCATAAACACCCAACCCTACATCCTTCTGTCGGTTTCACAGTGTACCAACCACAGTCCCTTAGTCCCTGCGTCCTATGGCGACTACATTTAGTGCCTTTATAGCAGTGGGGTAAAAACTGTTTTTAAGTCTGTTTGTCCTTGTCCTTGTAGATCTGTACCGTCTGCCCGACGGCAACAGTTCAAACAGGGAGTGTCCGGGTGGGAAATGTCCTTTATAATATACTGGGATTTTCTGATGCAACGGGAACTGTGTAAGTCTTCCAAGGTTCCCCTCTCGCATCATAGATGAGGCCCTCACTCATGTCTCCTCGGTACCCAGCAGCTCCGCCCTTGCTCCACTCACCCTAGTCCTTACCTTCCACCTCATCAGCCGTCGCATACACCACGTAATCCGAAATTTCCGCCACCTCCAACAGGATCCCACCACGAGTCACATTTTCCCATCGCCACCTCTTTCCGCCTTCCCGCAGAGACTGGCCCCTCCGCAACTCCCTGCTAACTCCTACTTTCCCACCAACCCCTCCCCTGGTACCTTCCCCTGAAACCGCAGAAGATGCAACACCTGTCATTATACCTCCTCCCTCAACTCTGTCCTCAACAGTCCTTTCAGGTAAGACTGAGGTTCCCTTGCACCTCCTCCAACCTCGTCCAACGAATCCGTTCTTCAAGATGTGGACTCTTATAGGGGGGTTTGCAGGTAAGGTCACTGGGTCATAGGGCTTGACGCACGGAGCCGCTCAATCCATCTGGAGGACAACCGTAACTTCTGGTACATGTTATTAATGCAAGAAACGCGTACTTTCCTACCTGTTAAAAACCGGCAAAATGTTGAATTTTTGCGCTGTAAAAAAACTGTGGAAGTCGGGGTAAGCGTGGGAGACATGTCCCCAACTTCAGAATTCCAAAAGTGAGGCGAAATGCAGGTTCTATATACCGTCATTTCTCCTCACTTTTGGAATTCTGATGTAGGCTAAATGTATCTCACGCTTATCCCGATTTCCATAATTATTTACAGCGCCAAAAAATTGCCCATTTCGGCGGGTTTTAACGGGCCCGCTCCGTTGTAAGTGCTGACCTGCAGTTTATCGCGTGTACTCCACTTGGGGCAGGGCAGCAGCAGCACGGGTCATGGGTCGTGACTGCCGTGAAACCTCCCTATACATTGGCGAGACCAAAGTTAGACTGGGCGATCGTTTCGCGGAACACCTTCGCTCAGCCCGCCTGAAGCTACCTGACATTCCGGCTGCGGGACACTTTCCTCCACAGACCTTTCGGACCTAGGTCCCCTCCATTGTCAGAGTGAAGTTAAACGCAAATTGGAGGAACAGCATCCCGTATTTCGCTTGGGCAGCTTACAGCCCAGTGGTATGAATATTGAATTCTCCCACTTCAGGTTTGTACCGTTTTGTGCCTCTAACGCCGCAGATTAGTGGAGATACTGATAGTAAAAACATCAAACCTAACTCTGTGTCAGTCAGAAACTGTGCACTGTGCTCACAGTGGAAATAATGGTACAGCAGGTAGAGCTGATGCGCCAGAGACCTGGGTTCAACCCCTGACCTCGGGTGCTGCCGGTATGAAGTTTGCAAGTTCTCCCTGTGACCGCGTGGGCTTCATCCGGGAGCTCCTGTTTCCCCCCGCACCCCAAAGACATGCGGGTCTGTAGGTTGTGTCGGAAGGAACTGCAGATGCTGGTGAACACCGAAATCAGACACAAAATGCATAATAATTCATTCATACTAATCATTCATTCATTCATAAAAATGCTGGAGTGACTCTGCGGGACAGGCGGAATGGGTGGCGTTTCGGATCGAGATCCTCCTTCAGTTCAGTCACCTCTTCCTTCTACCCAGAGATGCTGCCTGACCCGCAGGGTTACTCCAGCATTTCGTGCCTTTCTTCGCGTTTGTAGATTACTTGGCCTCTGTAAATTGCCCCTGATATTCAGGGGGTTGACGTGAAAGAGGGATAATAATGTAGTGTGAATGGACCAATCATGTTTTTGTTAAAATAGATTTTAGAGATAAAGCACAGAAACAGGCCTTTCGGTTTCAGTAGACACACAGCAGTCTCACCAGCGTCGCACACCGTTCTAGCATTACACCCCTGGTCTGTGTCTCTGCAATAAACAGAAACACAACCTCAGCCCTTTGGAATCAACGTATTGACCTGTCTCTACTACCTTTGAGAAGACACAAGAGACTGGTGCTCCTGCCCACCACCTTGAAGGATGTGTATACATATACTTCGCGCCTCTGTCCATTCACACCGCTCAATATCCCATATTTTGTTTTGTTGCAAATCGATTGCCTCTGCGTGTCTGTATTAAATCCCACTGGCCCCTTTCCTGCCCAACTGACCTGACAAGTTCCTGCAATCGGCAGACTGCATTCTAAAGGCGTCCCCACGAAATACTACGATCACTGCGCAAGTGTTACAAATGTATTTGTGGGGCGTATAACTACCACTGCCGCTATATGGTAAATACACTGTCATCGTGTTGACGCGTAATTCCTTTCACTAACTTTGTGGTGGAGGTAGAGCTGACCTTGAGACCACAAAGGCCAGTGGCGGGGCGCGGCGTGCCCTCAACCTCAGCCTCGGATCCTCGGCCAATATTGCTTTATTTCCCGTACTCAGCGACATGGCCACCGCCCAGACCCCCGCCACTTACTTTTGGATTTTTAGACCTCAGGGATGCAGCGTGGAAACAGGCCCTTCGGCCGACCGAGTCCGCGCCGGCCAGCGATCGCCCCGTACACTACACACCCGGGACAATTTACACATTTTACTGAAGCCAACTAGCCCATAAACCCGGGGTACACAAAAAGCTGGAGAAACTCAGCGGGTGCAGCAGCATCTAAGGAGCGAAGGAGATAGGCGACGTTTCGGGTCGAGACCCTTCTTCAGACTGGTCAGGGTTCAGGGAAACGAGAGATATAGACGGTGATGTGGAGAGATAAGGAACAATGAGTGAAAGATATGCAAAAAAGTATCGATGATAAAGGGAACAAGCCATTGTAAGCTGTTTGTGGTGTGAAAATGAGAAGCTGGTGCGACTGGGGTGGGGGAGGGAGATAGAGATAGAGGGAATGCCAGGGCCCGAGGGCTGAGGGAGAGGTGGGAAGGGGATGAGACAGCAAGGGTTAACAGAATTGAAAATAAAATAGCCCATTAGCCCATAAACCCGCTCGTCTTTGGAGAGTGGAGAGTGGAAACCGGAGCACCCGGAGAAAACCCACACGGTCACAGAGAGAACGTGCAAACTCCACACAGACAGCACCCGTGGTCAGATTCGAACCTTGCTTTACCAATGCAACCTGCCGCCCCTATTCGTAATATTTGTAACTTTAAGCATAACCGTAAAATGTTCCAACCACTGAGGTTGCAGCCGAGGTGATGCAATTTATATGTCATGCTAAGATTTCTTCTGCGCTTTTCATAATCCCACCGACATCCCACAGCATTTTACTCCCAATAAGGGAATTTTGAAATGCAGACACTTCTCAAGGTAGCGGCCACTCCGACGCCGCCAGGTGCCACAAACGCTAAATGTTTTACACGGTAATCAGCATTTAGTGTTGGGTGGAGTCATAGAGCCATATAGTATGGACACCGGCCCTTCGACCCTCAGAGTCCACGCTGACCATCGGTCGACAGTGCCCACAAGCTCTGTGCTTTCCCACTTTCCCATCCACCCCCCTGTACACTCGGGGTCATTCGCAGCGGATAATTAACCTACTAACACTTCATGACGTTTGGAAGATGCAGGAAGATACAACGAACTACACAGGTTGAGGAATATTGAGCACAACACAAACTGCTGGAGGAACTCAGCGGGTCAGGCAGCATCTGGGTACGGAATGTGCGGGCGATATTTCGGGTCGGGACCCTACCTCAGACTGATTTGTTTGAAAGAAAATTGCCTTGGGGTAACCCTACTGACTCCTTAAAACGGTGCCTTTGCCTTCACCCGAGAGACGAGACGCGCAAGGGCATAAAGTGCTGGAGTAACTCAGCGGGTCGGGCAGCATCTCTGGAGAACATGGATAGGTGTCGGATCGGGTCGGGACTGGACACGTAGCCTGATATTGGCGGCACGGTGGCACACCCTGACCACTGGTGCTGTCTATATAAAAGTGTGTTAGTGTTAGTGTACCTGCAACCTCGGGTAGTGTTCGTGTGCGGGGATGGCTGGTCGGTGCGGACTCGGTGGGCCGAAGGGCCTGTTTCCGCGCCGTTTCGCTAAATGAAACTAATGCAAGACATAGATACAACCTCGAACAGCACCGCATCTTCTCAGCACTGCCAGACTGACTTCTGACTCGAAGATTGACACTACACGCTGGAGTAAGTGACTCCGGCAGCATCTCTGGAGAGGAGGAATGAATGGGTGGCGTTTCGGGTCGAGACTCTTCAAATAATTGATTTGCCATTGAAGTTACTGCCATGTGGTTTTTGCGGCGAGTTTCGGTGAGAACGGTGAGTGCTCTGCGATGCTAACGTGAAGCCGAAACCAAAAGCATTTTAATTTAACATTACAAGCGGCCAGAAAGTGATGCATTTTGAAATAAGCACGGTTAGAAATATCTGTTGTGAAAATTGACAAATAGCGTTACATTCAGACCAAAAGCTGGGCCATTATATTCGGGATATTGTTCTAAATAGGCAAATCCCTCGCGTTGCGGCATTTATCAGTGTCTTTTCTATTCAGCTGCCTTTTATTCTTTTTTATAATGTATAATGTAATGAATAAACGGTCTCTCTGGGGAAAAAGATCCTTGTAAAACCCTTCAACCATTCAAGTGATTGATATCTTGTAGTTACATGTCAGAGAATCTGTATCTTTCATTCGGTAACATCGCCCCATTGAAGGTGTTCAGGTATCAGAATTAATCATCCCGGGCCTCCCGTCTTCCACACGGGGAACTGTGGGCAAAAGGTGAGCGGGGACGTGCTTTGCACGCCGATATCCGCGTTCAAATTAGGACGGACCGATGCTTTATTACACTCAAGTGCATAATTGTCCACTGCTGTTATTAGAGCGCCTGTTCTCAAGGAGCGATTCCAGCGTGTCAGGGTGCGGTTCAACTTGCATTGGACAACGGACACCCATCTCAGCCGGCCACTCCTTCACCGTGAAACACACGGGGCCACCCTTTTGCCTTCTTTCCGTGCTGTCACTCTCTACGAATCGAGATCTGGCATTCAAGTGTATTGATTTCTTTTAGATTCATTGTCACAGAGATTCCGCACAGAAACTGGCCCAAGATAGGCACAACAAACATGCTGGGGTAACTCAACGGGACGGGCAGCGTCTCTGGGTGAGGTTTCGGGTCGAGAGCCTTCTTCGGACTGAGAATCAGGGGATAGGGAAACGAGAGATATAGACAGTGATGTAGAGAGATATAGAACCAATGAATGAAAGATATGCAAAAAAAAATAAATAACGGTGATAAATGAAACAGGCTGTTTGCTCGGTTAGAACGAGAAGCTGGTGTGATTTGGGTGGGGGAGGGATGGAGAGAGAGGGAATGCAGGAATTACTTGAAGTGAGATAAATCAATATCCAGGCTGCCCAAGCGGAATATGAGACGCTGTTCCTCCAATTTGCGTCTAGCCTCACTCTGGCAATGGGGGAGACCTAGGACAGAAATGTCAATGTGGGAATGGGAAGGGGAAGTACAGTATTTGGTAGGTCCAGGTGGACTGAGCGAAGGTGCTCAGCAAAACGATCGTCCAGTCTAGGTTTGGTCTCGCCAATGTGTAATAGTCCACATCTTGAACAATAGACTGGCCCCTCAGCTCCACTCCTCTACTCTTAATGAGGTATTGCCTTGAGCTGGTCCCATTTGCCTGCATTAGTGTCTATCTAGATTCTAGAGTCTATCTGTGCTGAGCCAAGCTGAAACTCGCCATGATCAGTTGTTCCCCAGCAATGGGCACGCTGTGTGGTGACAGTCTCTCGGGTGGGTGGGACAGCTGCATCACACTAGCAGGTGCACCAAGTGTGAACAGCCACAGGTTCCTTCCATGGCGACCACACGATCTGAAGACCCAGCGTCAATCTTTGGTTTTAATCCTCCCTGCTCAATATGTGGGCGCTTGAATCCCTCTGGAAACCCACCCCCACCCAGAAATATCCCGAGCCGTCCATTAGGTCCACGGGTCCTCAGCAGAAGTAATCTCCTCAAGGCTTTGCATGGAACCTCATGGGGAAAGTCCACCTGACAAGTACTGCAGATTCGGAGCAGGTTCGAAAATCCCGTCATCTACCCCCCCCCCCCCCCCCCCATCCCCATATTTAAAGAATAAACTGAAATGGACCATTACCACCGTGTGCGCTCTATTTAATCCCGACCTATGATAGAAATCCTCACTTACATTCTTCCAGAGCTGAGGAATTTCTGGGTCAAATTGTGCACTTGTCTTGTCCATGTCTGCAACTTGATGCCGTGTTTACGCGTGCTCCCATTGACCGCAGTGTCGCCCCACTCCTTAATGCAGTTAGCAAACGCCCGTTCTGTTGCACCGCGGCCGCCAGCATTATTTAAACTGTAATTCGCTTTGCAAGATTGCCGGCATTTGAGTGAGGCTCGTGGGTGGAATTAGTTGTGGAGCGGGGGGGCAGCCGTTATGGGAAGCTGATTATCCAGCAGAGCCCCGACTAACCCACAAGCAACGAGACAGTTCGATCTTACTCAGGAGTGGATCCCTGGTCCGTCATTGCTGCCCGTGTCCATGTCCTTGACCACTGCAGAATTCACAAGGGACCACGGTTCTGTCTGAGTAAGTCGTTGCAGAACATTCTGTAAATCATAAATACTGCAGCCACATTACACCGCTGCTGGCAGTGTAGATGTTAAGTCCAGTCGAATCATAATAGTTCTCCCCACAAGAACTCCTTGGCTGACATTTTTTAACATGGTTAACATGTAATGAACGCCATCGACGAGAGAGGATTTTGTGAACGTTACTCATTTCCCCTGACTTAAAAAGTGAAATCTTCTTCCAAAATTCTTGGGGACATTTTATATGAATCTACTAAATTCGAGCGTTCCGCCATTCAAATGACTTCATTTGCAAAGCGAGTGTGGTGTTTTGAACAGATGCAAATGTTAGAAATTGGTGTCAACTTTTGTTCTCTGGAGCTATGCATTGCGCATCTCTGGTTCTCAGGTATGCATAGTGCATAGTTCCAGAGAACAAAAGTTGACACTAATTTCTCTGCACTACGTCCTCTAAAGGTTATTGGTTCGAGTCCCCATTCAGGATCCTGAAGTGAAACCATGCCTGATTTACTTATTCCAGAGCAAGATCTGTTTCGTTGGGATGAGATGGTGGCCCTGGCAGCTCTCTCACGTAGATGTGAAAGACTGGATGCCACGAATCTCTAAAAGAGCTTAAGTGCCCTGCACGATATTTATGTCTCTCAGACTGTGGGTAGCACGGTGACGCAGCGGCAGAGTAGCTGCCTTACAGCACCAGAGACCCGGGTCCCATCCTGACTACAGGTGCAGTCTGCACAGAGTTTGAACGTTCTCCCTGTGACCGCGTGAGTTTTCTCCGGGTGCTCCGTGTTCCTTCGACATTCCAAAGACGTGCAGGTTTGTAGATTAATTGGCTTCTGTTGAATCGTCCCTAGTGTGTAGGATAGTACTGGTGTACGGGTGATTGGTGGTCGCTGCAAAAAAAGGTGGGCCGAAGGTCCACGTTGTATCTCTAAATTAAACTAAATGTAATCTGGTCATTGGAGCAGCCTGCTGCTCATAAACTGCAGGCTGTATTAAGAGGGCGCCCTTATACATATGGCATATGGCAGTACGGTGACACAGTGGTGCAGTTGGTGCCTTACAGGGCCAGGGACCTGGGTTCGATCCTGACTACGGATGCTGTCTGCACTGAGTTTGTACATTCTCCTTGTGACCGCGTGAGTTTTCTCCGGGTGCTTTGATTCCCCCCCACTTTCCACAGGCGTGCAGGTCTGTAGTATAATTGGCCTGCAGAAATGTCCCGAGTCTATAGGATATAACTAGCGTACAGGTGGTTGCCATTCGGTGCAAATTAGGTGGACCGAAGGTCCTGTTTCCATGTTGCATCTCTTAGAATAATAGTTCTTCTTAGAATAAAGGGGAGGTCATTTAAGACTGAGGTGAGAAAAAATGTTTTCGCCCAGAGAGTTGTGAATTTATGGAATTCCCTGCCACAGAGGGCAGTGGAGGCCAAGTCACTGGATGGATTTAAGAGAGAGTTAGATAGAGCTCTAGGGGCTAGTGGAGTCAAGGGATATGGGGAGAAGGCAGGCACGGGTTATTGACAGGGGACGATCAGCCATGATCACAATGAATGGCGGTGCTGGCTCGAAGGGCCGAATAGCCTCCTCCTGCACCTATTTTCTGTTTCTATGTTTCTAGTCATTGGAGCGGACTAAAGGTTGTATGGAGAAGTGTTCTTCACAGGTCAGTTTGATACCCTGACCTCACACCTCCAGAGCATGAAGCTTAGCATCAGATGCCATTGCATTTGACCTCCACCACTGGAGGCAGCACTGAGTCCAAAGATAGCACACACAGGCACACAGAGAAGGGGCTCGACCCGAAACGTCACCCATTCCTTCTCTCCAGAGATGCTGCCTGTCCCGCTGAGTTTTAAGGGGCTGTCCCACTGTACAAACTAATTCAAGAGCTCTCCCGAGTTAAAAAAAATCAAACTCGTGGTAAGCAGGTAGAATGTACGTAGCGGGAACGTCGGAGCTCGGGACGTCTCTTAGTGGCTCGTAACGCAAACGGCAGGTACTTGGGAAACGCGGTAAACTCGTGAAGATTTTTCAACATGTTGAAAAATGTCCACGAGAGCCCCGAGTACCTACAAGCGGCTATTACCGTAAATTCTCCGAGTTCGAATCAGGGGAAACTCGGGAGTACTCTTGAATTAGCTCGTGCAGTGGGGCAGTCCCAGAACACCAGCTTTTTGTGTCCATCCATTAACTCGTCGCCTGTGGAACTTTGCAAATTACCTGCAAGAGGAACAACTTCAAAAGGTTCTATTGTTCGAAGCAAAGGGGAGATGGCGGAGTTTAAAGGTGGTTATAACGCGGCACGTGTTAGCTGCCACATGAAACCTCCCAACTCTCCTCCTCCATGACTCAGTAAAGTGGGATCTCCTTGGAGCCATTCTTGGTTGAACTGTGATTATAAATCTGCACGAGGGAGCCATCTCTTTTGGTGATTGCTTCTGTGGTTAAAAGATATCACGTTCCAGTGTGAATTATGGGCCATCCATCTTCCTTTAGTGTTAAAGGTCCAGGCGTTACAACTGTTGCAGGCACGTAAGGTGGTGGTGATATTTAAGGCTGGAAACATCCTGTGCTACTGCTGAAGGCACTGGTCCCAAGATGAGACCTCATGTTTATTTTCATGGAAGTCAACCATACACATCATAAGTTGTCAAAGGGTTCCAATGGTCTCAACTAAAACATGTAAAAACTGAACGGAAGAGGGTCTCAGCATGGAGGGGGGGGGGGGGGGGGGGGGGGGGGCTGCTGCCACATGCGACAGCAGGCAGTAGATAGGACCGTTCGGCGAACTTTTGTAACTTTCTTGGCACCAAAACATGGCGACATTTTGTGTTCTGCGTGGATGAGGTCTGCTGTATGATTTTACCGTGTTGTATGCAAAATAAAGCATTTCAGGTGCCATTGAATCATTGTGAATATTAATGGACAGTATTTTAAACACAACATGGTCTTCATGTCAGAGGAGGTTCACTGGTTTGGTGCGGTGGTCCTATGGGGAAAGACGGAGCAAATATGGCTTTAATTCAGTTTAGAAATAATTTTATTGCAACCCCCGAGGTTCAGAGTGGCTTGACAAGGTAGATATTGAAGGGAGACACAAAATGCTGGAGTAACTCAGCGGGTCAGGCAGCATCTCTGGAGAGAAGGAATGGGTGACGTTTCGGGGCGAGACCCTTCTTCAGACTTCTCCAACATTTTGTGTCTTCCTTCGATTTAAACCAACATCTGCAGTTCTTTCCTATGTAGATATTGAAAGGATGTTTCCCTTTCTGGGGCCATCTACTTTAGAGGGTCATCCACTTGAAGATGGAGATGACGAGGAGTTTATTTTCTCAGAGATCACCCCAAGAGTCTTTGAAACTACCCAAGAGACCGGTGGAGGAAGAACCAATTGATATATTCAAGGTCACGAAGGAGAGATGTTTGGTTCACTGGACAGTCATGGTTTACAGTCAACAGGACCTCCTTGTGGACTTCATTGGTCATCAGTACCACCTCTCATTCCCTCTCGCCTGACGCTCAATCTGAAGGGGGGTCTCGACCCGAAATGTCACCTGTTCCTTTTCTCCAGAGATGCTGCCTGACCCGCTGAGTTACTCCAGCATTTTGTGTCTATCTTCAGTGTAAACCAGCGTCAGCAGTTCCTTCACACACTGGAGGAGAGCGAAGTGGAGGCCAAGGTCAGATCAGCCATGATACACTCAGCTGGACAGGTAGTGGAGGGAGAAAGAGAAATAAAATGTCAGGTCTGAAACGGGGAATGTTCACAATTGTTCTTTCCACAGGGACCTCCGAACCTGCTGAGTAGTTCTAATATTTTGTTTTTATTTCAGACTTCGAGGCTTTTAACTCTCCTTTGACCAGTCATGATCTTACTGTCCTTGTCAGCTTGTTAATAACCTACTCGACTCCCAATAGGATGAGGTTGTGAAGTAGGAAAATAATTAGCTATCAAAAATCATTTGTGCCTCACAAAACCAACAATGCTCTCCCGAGCGCTTGTGCTTTGCTGGATATGGCCCAGTGTAAATACTTTCTTGTGTTTGTTCGGAAACTAATTGTAGATGTTAAAGCTGCCGTAGTATTATTTTGTCCGATAAGATCTGGCCGCACTGTTGCTTTTATTAAATTTGTTCTGTATATTCCAGGCCTCGGGATCATCCGTCGTCCCAACTCGTACCGACTGAGAAGCCGTACCGACTGACCCTGACGACTGACGGCCAAGGGAATTGCTTGTCCATTATAATCAGGAATTCCTGTGGTATCCAGGACTGTTCATTGTGTGCGATTCCTTCGTATTTAATTTCAGTACTTCCGTGTCGCAGCCAGGGTTTGGGATGGGGAGGCAGGTGCACAGTTGGCCCACCTACAGGAGAATGGAAGAGTCAACGCACCAGCAGACATTTTGTTTTCCTTGAGGGAGGGAGGAGAAGGGGGTGGGGGTCTGGGGGGGGAGGTTTACAACTCAACAGAAACTCCGAACTGCAGGGTCCCGCTGTGAAGGAGGCAACTGGGCTCCCAAACCAGTGAAGGCCGACTGCACTTTGCTCCTCTGCTGCCTGGCGACCGGCGCCACATGTCAAAGGTCGGCGGCAGTGTCACACGGGGGCCATGTTTGCGTTGTGCCCAGAGCCAGTTTGACGCTGTTGTCAAGCAACACAGAAAGCCACTCCAGAATCCCAACTAATGCAAGAAGGTACATGCCTGAGATGATCAATCCTCTCCTCTTGGATACAACACCCCATACAACACAGTCTGTTCATGAATATTAACTTGATTTCTGCTTGAGAGCAAATAAAATGTAAATTGTTCCACATAGCTGCCAAGCCGGACAGATGAGGCACAATATTGGTTAGCCAATGTTCATTACATATGTTGTTTGTTCCTTAATTTTTGCATTAGCTTAAAATAGCTAAACATTTAAAAATAATCAATAATTGCAGAAAAGGCATTTGATTCTGAAAACTGGATCAAAACCTGTTTTGGAATCCTTATTCACAGAGGATTTTCCCCCTATCCATTTCCCAATGTTCTCTCCAATTCCACAGAGCTTTTCCTCTCCGATGGGAATCATTTTCTTTTCGTCAAGTGTTGAGGAGTGAGACTTAAGGAGGAAGCTCAGTCTACAACCCTCCCAACAACCTGCTCCCGGACAGAGGTGGTGGCTGAAACAGGATAATCAAGGTTCATCGATAGGTACTCAAGTCGCAACAGATACTTTGATGTACGATTAAAACAGCTGAAATGAAAAATTAGGAAATATTATTCGTTAAGCTGAAGTGCAGTCTCAGGTGATCATTAAGTCCAGCTATCTTCCATTTTCTAACCTACTCTGCTACCATTGTACAGGCAGCTTCTCCCATCTTTTATTTAGTTCATCAATATCCATATTACAAGGGTCTTATATAAGGAGTCTAAAGAAGAGTCCAGACCTGAAACGTTACCCATCCTTTTTTCCAGAAATGCTGCCTGACCCGCTGAGTTACTCCAGCATTTTATGTCTATCTTTCACATATAAGAGCCTTGAATCCTGGTTTGGGGAATGTCGAGGGCCGTTGAGGGCAGCAGGGAAGAGGTTCAATCCTCAAAAGGACACAAAATGCTGGGGTAACGCAGCGTGTCAGGCAGCATCTCAGGAGAACATGGATAGGTGGCCTAGTTTTGGGTCAACCTATCTGAGTCTGAAGAAGGGTCTCTCACCTGTTCACATTCTCCAGATATGTTGTGTGACACGCTGAGTTACTCCAGCATTTTGTGTCCTTTTGGGAATTAATCAGATCTGCAGTTCCTTGTCTCTGCAAGAATTAATCGTGACTGGTGGTCACACGGACATGGTGGCTGTAGGATATGGGAATGGGGACACTGGCCGATCACTCCCTTCGATATTCCATGAACAGCTCAATGTTGGGATTTTACCCCCACTGCCCCTTCAGAGAGGAAATCATGGCGCCAACTCCATGGTTTGAAGCTGACTTCCAATGTTAGACATCTGAGATAAAACAGAAAATGCTATAATGCTCGCCAATGTGTGCTCCATCAAGAATAATGAACAGAATCAAACTTAAGGTTCATGATGTAGGCTTTGAACAGACAGATTCAACCTGGAATTAGATCACTCCCCATTGTTCTGTAATGTAGAAACATAGAAAATAGGTGCAGGAGGAGGCCATTCGGCCCTTCAAGCCAGCACCGCCATTCATTGTGATCGTGGCTGATCGTCAGCTATCAATAACCCGTGCCTGCCTTCTCCCCATATCCCTTGACTCCACTAGCCCCTAGAGCTCTATCCAACTCTCTCTTAAATCCATCCAGTGATTTGGCCTCCAATGCCCTCTGTGGCAGGGAATTCCATAAATTCACAACTCTTTGGGTAAAAAAGTTTTTTCTCACCTCAGTCTTAAATGACCTCCCCTTTATTCTAAGACTGTGGCCCCTGGTTCTGGACTCACCCAACATTGGGAACATTTTTCCTGCATCTAGCTTGTCCAGTCCTTTTATAATTGTATATGTTTCTATAAGATACTCCCCCTCATCCTTCTAAACTCCAGTGAACACAAGCCCAGTCTTTTCAATCTTTCCTCACATGGACAGTCCCGCCATCCCAGGGATCAATCTCGTGAACCTGCGCTGCTCTGCCTCAATCACAAGGATGTCAATAAATCATTTGGGTGGCACAGTGGCGCAGCGGTAGAGCTGCTGTCTCACAGCGCCAGGTTCAATCCTGACTACGGGTGCTGTCCGCAAGGAGTTTGTACATTCTCACTGTGACCGCGTGGGTTTTCCCAGCGTGCTCTGGTCTCCTCGTACATCCCAAAGACGTACAGGTTTGTAGGTTAATTGATGTTGGTAATTGTCCCTGACAGGATAGTGGTGGAGTGCTGGGATCACTGGTAGGTGCGGACTTGGAGGACCGAAGGCCTTGTTTCTGCACTGTTTCTCTAAACTAAACTAAACTAATTTAGCATTAACGAAGAAACTGCAGATGCTGGAGAATCGAGGGTTACACAAAATGCTGGAGAAACTCAGCGGGTGCAGCAGCATCTAAGGAGCGAAGGAGATAGGCGACGTTTCGGGTCGAGACCCTTCTTCAGACTGGTCAGGGATCAGGGAAACGAGAGATATAGACGGTGATGTGAGAGATAAAGAACAATGAATGAAAGATATGCAAAAAAGTATCGATGATAAAGGGAACAAGCCATTGTAAGCTGTTTGTGGTGTGAAAATGAGAAGCTAGTGCGACTAGGGTGGGGGAGGGAGATAGAGATAGAGGGAATGCCAGGGCCCGAGGGCTGAGGGAGAGGTGGGAGGGGGAGGAGACAGCAGGGGTTAACAGAATTGAGAAAATTCAATGTTCAAAACTAATTTAGCATTTGGAATGTGTGGGTGGGGGGGGGGGGGGGGGGGGGGGAGTTACTATTTAATTAAATAAACACTGTTCTGAACAGCCTAGACCATGGATCCTGGACAACTTTCCCGACATCGTCGAAAGTTTCTCAATCAGTTGCTTGTCATTTTGTCCAACGACTTCTCCTCCAATACCCGATGGGAAACTCTCTTTCACATCCCCTCTCCACATACGATGCCCGACCTGCTGCGACGTTCCAATAGTTTGGCTTTGAGGGCAATTTTAGAGCATTTGAAGACAGGATCTATGACGGAAATGGCGAGGTGGGAGCGCGGAGGAAGAAGATGCTCCTCTGATAAGCTGAAACAAAGCCCGTCACAGTTGACACAAATCCAGTTACTCAGGAAGTCCTTCTGCACTAAAAGGGTTTGCAACATGCCACAGTGAAGATGAGGTTTCAAAGTTTAGACAATCTTAAAAGGTATATAATGCCAAAATAAATCTTCATCAAATTCAAGGCAGGTATCAGCATAAATAATTGTAAAATATGACTGGTATTTTAGGTCAGACTATTTTCTTCCCTTTGTCAGATGCAATTTAAAATGCAGAGCTGACTATCGTTTAGTTATAAGACATTTTTATTGAGCCGTGTTAGAAATGATTAGCATTATCTGCAGATCTCAAAATATGATAGACAAAAAATGTTGGAGTAACTCAGCGGGACAGGCAGCATCTCTGGAGAGAAGGAATGGGTGACGTTTTGGATCGAGACCCTTCTTCAGACCGAGTCAGGGGAGAGGGAGATATCCCCTCCCTCAGTGATTATCCTTGACTCCATCTGAAGTAGGGTCTCGACCCGAAACGTCACCCTTTCCTTCTCTCCAGAGACGCTGCCTGTCCCGCTGAGTTACTACAGCATTGTGTGTCTGTGTTCGGTTTAAACCAACATCTGCAGTTTTTTCCTGCAGATCTCAAAATAAGGTTGAAAATTGACACTGTAAACCAGTGCACTAGTTGAAGACGACATGAAAATAAAAGAAACGTGAATGCAGTAAGCCCTAGTTTTTACCGACGTCTTTATAACAGGTTATAGCGGACGGAACGACTGACCTTCACTGCCAGGTCGGACTGCCGACGCCAACCCCTGCCACTTCCTCAGCCAACGCGGCCGCCGCTGCCGGCATTGCTGTCGTGAGACACAAAATGCTGGAGTCAAGGGCCTGTCCCACTTGGGCGTCATTTGCGTGTCATTTACGTGACATCCTAAAAATTGGACAGGGGCGTTGGTCGTATATGCTAAAAATTGGGATGCTCAAAATCCTCGCGCACCTCCTGCGTGACATATCCCTTGCGCACGCTGATGTACTGATGGCGTACGCTGACATACTGACGGCGTACGTGTAGCGTGTGGTGACGCATGGTTACGCATAGTGACGCACGAACCTTGTGTCTATCTTTAGTTTAAACCAGCATCTGCAGTTCTTTCCCACTCATGCTGTATTGAGACCTTGGACCTTTGTAGCTTAGGGCAGGTAAAGCTTTGGTTTAAAGTTTCTGCTGAACAAGGGCATCTTTGTCAGTGGAGATACACAGAAATCATATTGTTGGCTCTCTGAACATGAAATGTCAAATATTACACTGAGTTATAGCGGACAATCGGCAATAACAGACGCCATCCCCCCTGCTATGGTCCATAATAACAAAGGTTTACTGTATTGTAAAACCGGTCAGAAAGGGAGAATAAGTTCATAAATTCCAGGAGTCGTATTTGCCCATTCGGCCCAGCATAATCTACTCCGCCATTCAATCATGGCTGGTCTATCTTTACCTCTCAACCCCATTCTCCTGCCTTCTCCCCACAATCCCTGACACTCTTACTGGTCAAGAATCTGTCAATCTCTACCTTAAACATATCCATTGACTTGGCCTCCACAGTCTTCTGTGGCAATTAATTCCACAGATTCACCAACCCTCTGACTAAAGAAATTCCTCCTAATTTCTTTTCTACGTCCTTTTATTCTGAGGCTGTGACCTCTGGTCCTAGACTCTCTCACTAGTTAAAACATTCTCCCCACATTCACTCCGTCCAGGCCTCTCACTATTTGGTAAGTTTCAGTGAGGTCCCCCCTCACCGCGCATCTTTGCAATGCAGGCAGCATTTTATAATGCCATTGTGATTTTGGTAGCAAGTGGATTACTGCACAAAGATGTTAAAGTCAGCTCACAACTATCTCTCACATTAATTGATAAATGATCCACAGTTTTATCAGATTCCTCAACAATAATCTCCCGCATGTTTCCTTTTTGATTCCAATCACTCAGCGTTTTCACCTTAAGAAGATCACTCAAGCTTAAATCCCTGAATATTACCTTTAAAGCCTGCTTTTGAATTAATTCCAACTGAATGGACATCCCAGATGCTAAACTGGATTGCCAAGCCTGGCGAACATATTTCATGCACAATCAAGTCGCTGTTCTGTAAAGGAACAATAAATCATTGCGACTGATGGTTTAACCAGCGCTGCCCACCTTCCGGCTGTGCCCACTATGTTCATCTCAGCAGGATCTCTTCTCAAATTTGGTTTCCCGACCTCCTTGGACATTAAGGCCATCCTTCTGGACGACGCACCATGATGCAGCTACCTGTGTCTCCAATCTGCCCTTCAGATTAAATGTTGCCTGCAGCGATAAAGTGGAAAGGGAGGTCAAAGCAGCGGAGAAATTCTGTATGGACACACAAAAAAAGGCTGTGGAGCAATGAAGTTAGTTAAAGAGTCAGAAGAAGGGTCTTGAGCTGAAACGTCACCCATTCAATAGACAATAGACAATAGACAATAGGTGCAGGAGTAGGCCATTCAGCCCTTCGAGCCAGCACCGCCATTCAATGTGATCATGGCTGATCATCCCCAATCAGTACCCCGTTCCTGCCTTCTCCCCATAACCCCTGTCTGCTATTTTTAAGAGCCCTATCTAGCTCTCTCTTGAAAGCATCCATTCCTTCTCTCCAGAGATGCTGCCAGTCCCACTGAGTGACTCCAGCATTTTGTGTCCACCTCCAGTTTCATGGCAATGACTTTTCATCAGATTCAGATAAAGCTGGAGATAAGAGGACAGATGTTTAAGGTGAGGGGGGGGGGGGAAGATTTAACAGGAACCTGAGGGGTAACCTTTTTACACAAAGGGTGGTCGGTGAATGGAACAAGCTGCCGGAGGAGGTAGTTGAAGCAGGCAACGTTTAAGAAAGATTTAGACAGTCACATGGATACAGTGGGTTTAGAGGGATATAGACCAAAAGCAGGCATGTGGGACCAGTGTAGATGGGACATGTTGGTCGGTGTGGGCACGTTTGCCGGAGGGACTGTTTCCACACTGTTTAACTCCTGCGCCTATTTTTCTATGTTTTCTATTAAGGTACATGTACAATGAAAATCTTCTTTGTAGCACCATCACAGGCACATACTGTACCTCAGATGAGTTTGATGTATTTACATCCCACTAACCTCTTTCCATTCATTCCTCAGCTCTCCCATTCTGTACAAAAGGGGCGGCACATTGGTAGGATTGATGCCTTTCAGAGCCAGAGACATGGGTTTGATCCTGATTACGGGTGCTCTCTGCACAGAGTTTGCATGTTCACCCCTGTGACCCCGTGGGTTTTCTCCGGGTGCTCCGGTTTCCTCCTACATTCCAAAGATGCGCAGGTCTGTAGGTCAATTGCCTTCTGTAAATTGTCCCTGGAGTGTAGGATAGAACTAGCATATGGGTGATCGTTGGTCGGCACGGACTCGGTGGGCCGAAGGGCCTGTTTCCACGCTGTATCTCTAATCTAAATCTCCACTCCAAGCCTATAGCACAGCCCGACTGCTCGATACGTCAGTCCCATCGCAGGTTTTTCTTCCTAACATCTTGATGAAGGCACTCCTCACCACATATATATGGTCAGCCAACCCAAATGTGCCATCTTCCTCCTTTTTAACCTTCCCTTCCACACATCCCTTCTTCTTCTTGCGTATGGCGTGCGCAGCCTAAAGTTGTAGGACAACTTGTTCTATTTGATCTTATTTGATTGTGCACGCCAGGTTGATTGCATTCGTCGAAACAGGGCAGAGAACGTCAATGTTGCAATCTCCCACCGTCACACATCCCTGAATCTTCCTTCTGCCTGACTTACCCATCCCAGCAGAGGCCCACCACCGTTTATCCGGCAACTGGTGGTCCGACACCTCCTTTAATCCGGACAAAGTTACCAGAGAGCACTTGAACCCCTCCCCCCCCCCACCCCCCCACCTCCATTCCCATAGCTGACTTCCAAGGCGGGTGGGTGGGTAGTCTAAGTCCCCTGAGGCCGTGATCTCCGTTGGCCCGGCACAAAGACTCTGGAACCAAGGGTGTCGGAAAATTGGTGGTGGACCCTGTACTGGAAAAGGCCAATAGAATCCCTCTCCTTTGCCATATCTCTCACCAGAATGGCTGCTCACTTCTGAACAAGACCGTTACTATTTGTGACCGATATGTGAATGATTGAATCGACATCACGACAGCCTTAATAGGTGGAGATTCAGCGACATTCTCGCCCACCGCCTGGCTATTCACCCACCATTTGCCAAGCGTAGCCTTCTCAGTGAGCATGTGTCTGATGTGTCACATGTGAATATGTGATTCTGTTCCATTCTGTTTTGTAGTTGTTTTGCACAATCGGCGAGCATTGCCACTTTTCATTTCACTGCACATCTCGTATGTGTATGTGACGAATAAACCTGACTTGACGTGACTTTTACCATTAAATCACACCCCCCTCCGTCTTCTATGCCAATGGCATTTTTTCCTGTCTTGAGCTTTTCAAACGGTTCCTGTTTCATTGTTCTCCCACACTCATCCAAGTTCTACACAAACATTTTCACCAGGATACCTGCATGCTTTCCTCCCCAGAAATAACGCTGTGGCTTCATGCCCTTGCTGACGTTAACTATCACAGTCCCTCCTAAAGGCAGCAACTCTACCGCTAAAGGGCTCAATGCTCGTAAGACAGTGGAATTGATTGGAGGCTTCAGGAGAGCTCCCCCTCCCCTCCCCTCACCCCACTCGCCATCAACATCTGTGGAGTCATTTGAGTCCCTGGGAACCACCATCTCCAAGGACCTTAAATGGGGGGCCACCATCGACTCCACAGGCAGCTGAGGAAGCACAATCTGCCACAGGCAATGATGGTCCAATTCTACACGGCCATCGTAGAGTCTGTCCTCACCTTCTCCATCATGGTCTGGTTTGGCTCAGCCACCAAGCACGACACCCGGAGGCTGCAGCGAATCGTCTGATCAGCTGAGAAGGTTATCAGCTGCAACCTTCCCTCCATTGACGAACTGTACACTGCAAGGGCCAGGAAGCGAGCGGCTAAGACCATCTCTGACCCCTCACACCCTGGCCACAAACTCTATGAATCACTTTCCTCTGGAAGGCGACTCCAGACTGTCGAAGCCGCCACAGCCAGACATAAAAACAGCTTTTTTCCACAAGTAGTAGCTCTACTGAATAACCAAAAATCTGTAGCCTCCTTTTGCTCTGGTATTTTATTTAATTCACATGTTTAATAATGTGAATCAATTATGTTTAATCAATAATGTTTTATTATTAATGTTTAATGTTTTATGTGTCATTCCTAACCATCACTGAATGTCATGTTGTGACTTGTGGGCGGAGCACCCAGGCAAATTCCTTGTATGTGAATACTTAGCCAATAAACGTATTCATTCATTCATTCATGTTCTCTCCCCTGAGTTGTCTGTCCTTTCTGAATCTCTCCTTCCTTGAAACTACCTCCATATACCTAAGGTCACCACTTCACCCCCCCCCCCCCCCCCCCCCCCCCCCCCACACCACAACACCCATAGCTGTCAAATATCTATCTACATCTCCATCTTAGCCTACAATTGTATTTTCAAGCTTGTAATGACCTTCAAGAAGTAATCTTGTATGATCAGGCACAAAGGAGATGATACAGTCTGGGTACGACAGTCCTGGTCACAATGAATGGTAGGTCGATCGATCTACCAATCGATCTGTCTGTCTGTCTGTCTGTCTGTCTGTCTGTCTCTCTGTCTGTCCATCTATCTATCTATATCTGTCTGTCTGTCTGTCTGTCTGTCTATCGATCTATAACTGTCTGTCTGTCTGTTTGGCCAAAGAGCTGAGTGCTGCTATTTTCTTGTTCTTGTATTCTGCCTTCTGCTCCTCATCTACATGATGTCCCTTGGAAATTTCATCAGGAAACAGGGCACTATTTCCTCCGTAGGTGCGGCGGATGCACCATCAGTGCCAGCACTCCCTGCAATCTTCGAAATGTTTCTCCTTTCTTCAATACTGGGTGGATAGAATTATTTTTGCAGCTGCATATTGGAGTGAACTATATTCAGATGCGATCTTGGCTGGTGGCTTCCTCCCACTCCCTGGCGGAGCTGAACCAATTTGTTCAGAATGTTGCTGTCATCACTAATCCTGTCCAAGCCATTCTCCCTCCCTCTACTCCTCTTGAACTCAAAGCCATCCTAAATCGGCGAGACCAAGCGTAGACTTGGCGATCGTTTTGCTGAACACTTATGCTCAATCAACCTTGGCCTATGCGATCTCTCAGTTGCCAAACACTTTAACTTCCCTCCCCATTCCCATTCTGACATGACCCACAGTGAGGCCACCTGCGAATTGAAGCAACAGCACCTCATATTTTGCTTGGGCAGCTTACCTTCCAGTAGTATGAATAATGATTTCTCTAATTTCAAGTAACTCCTGCCTTCCCCCCCCCCCCCCCCCACCCCCCCCCCCCCCCACCCCCCCCCCCCCCCCCCCCCCCCCCCCCTCTTCTCCATCCTACCATCCCACTAGTTTCCACTGGTCACATCCTTGTATCTCTCTTGTCTTCACATCTTCCCAGGCCAACAATGGGCCATTATGGGTTCCAACCTTCCTGAGGTCATCTGTTGATGACCCGGATTTGTTCTGGCCTTTTCTTGCCTCCAGTTTATTCCACCCCCCCCCCCCCCCCCCCCCACCCAACTCTATTTCCAGTCTGAAGACGGGCTCCAACCTGAAACGTCACCTATTCATGTACTACATCCTAAACTCTGCTGCTTATCGGTCCTTAGCTTCCAGGGAAAATTAAACAATTAAACCTTGCACGTTGACATCCAACCTGTCCTCCTCCATATCTTGCCTCTTGCTTATCCCTGGCCTTAGTTGATAATGAGTGGCTCTGTCTTCAGACTCCAAGGCCTGAGTGCCTGAAATGCCCTCCCTAAAGTTATTCACCTTGCTATCACCTCACTCCCTTGAAACACGCTAAGGGCAATTTAAATTTATTCCGTGGAATCAGACTCTATGGCCCACCAAATCCCCGCCAAGAATCACCCCGTACGCTAGTTCTATCCTACACACTAGGGCAATGGAATGTGGGAGGCAACCGGAGCACCTGGAGAAAGACCACGCCGTCACAGGGAGAACGTACAAACTCCGTACAGACAGCACCCGTGGCCAGGATGGAACCCGGGTCTCTGGTGCCGCAAGGCAGCAACTCTACCACTGAGCCACTGTGCTGCCCGGTGCCCATCTGTGTCATCAATCTCTTGCCCTGACAATTCCTTATCTGTCTTGCTGTTTCATGTTCTCTGACGCTGCACCTGAGATGTGTCATGTTATTACATTAGCGGACCTGTAGAAACATGAAGTGTGATCCATGTTCTGAGTACAAGATTTTAATTTAAAAAATGTTTTATTATCCCATCGGTGGATCTGCATGTACATCCCACCATTAGATGTTATGTATCGTGTATAGTTTATTTCTAACGGAATCAATTGCATATTAAACTTGGAATCAGAGTGATACTTCTAAAAGGGGAGTTCAGGATGCCTCTATGCATATCTTGCATTGTGATTACCCTGCCCAATCTATCCCTTTGTCAATTCCCCAACGTCACCCATCCCGTATCTCTCCAGAGATGCTTCCAGTCCCTCTGAGCATTTTGTGTCCATCCTCTGCGTAAACTAGCATCTGCAGTTCCTTCTTTTTGTAACTTTATTGGTGCATTTGTGGCGACTCGTTTACGTTCTTTGCATGCGAACCACAAACCTTTATCACTGTCATTATCATCATCACCATTATAAAAGGTAGGGAAAATATGGTTACAGAGGAAACCAGTGGGTGAATGGAATATGTTGTGTTAAAGAAGGAACTGCAGATGCTGGAGAATCGAGGGTACACAAAAGGCTGGAGAAACTCAGCGGGTGCAGCAGCCTCTAAGGAGCGAATGAGATAGGCGACGTTTCGGGTCGAGACCCTTCTTCAGACTGGTCAGGGATCAGGGAAATGAGAGATATAGACGGTGATGTGGAGAGATAAAGAACAATGAATGAAATATATGCAAAAAAGTATCGATGATAAAGGGAACAAGCCATTGTAAGCTGTTTGTGGTGTGAATATGAGAAGCTAGTGCGACTAGGGTGGGGGAGGGAGATAGAGAGAGAGGGAATGCCAGGGCCCGAGGGCTGAGGGAGAGGTGAGAAGGGGAGGAGACAGCAAGGGTTAACAGAATGGAGAAAATTCAATGTTCAAGCCCAGAGGATGCAGACTCCCCAAGCGGAATATGAGGTGCTGTTCCTCCAAATTGCGGTGTTGCTCACTCTGGCCATGGAGGGGGCCCAGGATCGAGAGGTCGGATACGGAATGGGAGGGGGAGTTGAAGTGCTGAGCCACCGGGAGGTCGGGTTGGTTATTGCGGACCAAGCGGAGGTGTTCGGCAAAACGATCGCCAAGCCTCCGCTTGGTCTCACCGATATAGATCATCTGGCATCTGGAGCAGCGGATGCAGTAGATGAGGTTGGAGGAGGTGCAGGTGAACCTCTGTCGGACCTGGAAGGACTGCTTGGGACCCTGAAAGGAGTGGAGGGGGGAGGTGAAGGGACAAGTGTAGCATCTCTTGCGGTTGCAAGGGAAAGTGCCCAGGGAAGGGGTAGAGCGGGAGGGAAGGGGAGAATTGACAAGGGAGTTGCGGAGGGAGCGGTCTTTGCGGAAGTCAGACAGGGGGGGAGATGGGAAGATGTGGTGAGTGGAGGGGTCACGTTGGAGGTGGCGAAACTGGCAGAGGACTATGTGTTGTATGTGCCGGCTGGTGGGGTGAAAGGTGAGGACCAGGGGGACTCTGCCCTGTTTGTGAGTGGGGGAATGGGGAGCGAGGGCAGTGTTGCGGGGTATGGAGGAGACCCTGGTGCGAGCCTCATCAATAGTGGGGGAGGGGAATCCCCGTTCTCTGAAGAATGAGGCCATTTGTGATGACCTGGTGTGGAACACCTCATCCTGGGAGCAGATGTGGCGTAGACGGAGGAATTGGGAATAGGGGATGGAGTCCTTACAGAAAGCAGGATGGGAGAAAGAGTAGTCCAGGTAGCTGTGGGAGTCAGTTGGTTTGTAGTGGATGTCGGTCAGGAGTGTATCACCTGCAATAGAGATGGTGAGGTCAAGGAATGGTAGGGAAATAGTTCTGTGAGCCAGCAGAGAGATTTAGAGAGAGCTAGAAAATTGAAAATTGAAAAGTTGGAAACAGTGGAAATGTTTGATTCTGTTGTGGGGGGACGTTTGGGTTGAGCTCTATAATGTGTTGTGTCAATTTTTATTTTTTTTTAAACTTTTTCTATGGATGTGCAGAAACTTATTATTTATTTTATGTAAAGCGAGTTGATTTAAAACGTGCTATATAAATAAAACTTACTTACTTACTTACTAGATAGAGCACTGAAAGTTAGCGGAGTCAAGGGACATGGCGAGAAGGCAGATTGAGGAATGATCAGCCATGATCACAGTGAATAGCGGTGCTGGCTCAAAGGGCCGAATGGCCTTCTCCTGCACCTATTGTCTATTGATGGGTTGAATGACAGCCTTTCAAGTTGTGGGGAAATGTGGAAGAGAAATTGGGAAAATCGCTGCGTGGATTTGTGAAAGTTGGGTTGGAGCTATTTGGGTGGATCGGTGAAGAAGCCAGCAAGGGCCGATGATGGGACGGCCTCATTCTGTGATGCGTTTCCGCATGATTTGTGTTTTGTTGAGTTCAGAGATGCAGCGCGGAAATAGGCCCTTCGGCCCACCGAGTCGGCACCGACCACCGCACACTCACACCATCATACGTCCTGGGGACTAATTTTAATTATACCAAGCCAATTAACGTACATATCCGTACGTCTTTGGAATATGAGAGGAAACCGGAGCACCCGGAGAAAACCCACGCGGTCACAACTTGCACCCGAGGTGAGAATCCAACCCGGGTCTCTGGCGCCGTAGGCAGCAACTTTCCCGCCACGTCACCGTGCCAGCCTTTGTCTTTTAATGTATTTTTATTTTTGTACAACTGGTAGCCATGCCGCTCATTTCCAGCCTTTCTGTTGACAGATTAGACAATCTGGGAATAAACGGAGTGAAAAATGAGTATAATTCTCAAGTACTGTGACTGCTATCCACATACAGACTATCTGGCAGTGTAATTTCGAATTATTAATAGAAACACGCAGGCGCCTAATACCATTTCCTCAGCTGCACATGAATTCCAGCAAAAATTTGATTTTATTGAACCATTTTTAATCCTTTAAATCTTCTTTGTTAGGAACATATCATCTGTTCAATTTATAGCAGAATAACAAATAATCCTTCCACTTATGTAACGGCATGCGTTGATCATTTAGATCAGCAGCCTGATGATGTGTAATGAATGATGTATACGTCCGTTTTATTTCAGTCACTGAATAACAATCGGGCGGTTCAATTTCACTGCAGAAATGGATCTCTGCTGATGTTCCGATACTTTGAAATTAACACACACAAAAAAAAAACCTGGAGCTCATTAAATACATCCTACACCTCAACAAAGATACATCTTCAATGTACGCCTGGCTGATAATAGGCCTCTGTGATACGGATCCGTCCCTCTGCGTTTCTGATGCATTGTGCCGAGACTGTGGGCACAGAGAAGGCGAATTTTCCGACGTGAGGAAGCTGGCTGGGAATCACTGAAGTACTAAGTAATAATGGTCCTCTGGGAATGTCACGCTGGGCAAGTGAGGATAGACGTCGATTGAATGACGGGACCACAGGTTGATTCCTACAGTCCGTTCAGCGTATCTGTTGGCCACATTCAGCCCCTCGCAACAATAGGCGGTCCATTCTAACCCTTTGATCGCGGCACCAGCGACGATTGTCTGAGGAAGGGTCTCGACCCGAAACCGTTACCCGTTCCTTCTCTGCAGAGATGCTGCCTGCCTCGCTAAGTTACTCCAGAATTTTGTGTCTACGGTTTAAACCAGCATCTGCTGTTCCTTCCTCCACTATTATGCGCTTTGTCTGCTCCGATGCTGCGTATCTCTGCGCCGACGGTGGCAACGATAGCAGGCCGGTAGTGTAGCCTGTTCTATCAGCTCCGGGTGACACTCTGATTGGTGGTGGGGGGGGATTTTATATTTTGTGTACTACTCAGCTTACTCAATCAAGGCTGAAAATTTGCACCATTCGACCAGCCTGAGCGTTGTTGCTTTCAGATGCGCTGCACAAAAGCGGCAGCCGAGATGCCAACACTTCCTGGCGTGACCTACATTTCCCCACCGCGAAATTTCCTCCCACCTTGTATCTGGTAAGGATTAAGAATACCCGCCCTGTGATTTATTTTACAAGTGTTATGAGATCTCCGGCCAGCTCAGCAAGGTAGAAGAAGTCCTTTAAAGCAGCCCAGAATACAGGAAACCCGCCTCTTGGGGGGGAAACAAATACTCATTATCACCAGCTACGAGAGGCAAGGTAGGTGATTTCCATAAATATTGCCCGCAGAGATTATTTAACCAGAATTGAGAGTTATGCAGCTCTAAGCTGTCCTAATACCACCTGAGCTTGTCGCTGCCTACTTACGGTACCTTTTACATCTTAATAGTTCCCTTCCTAAAATGCTGGACTTCAGGCTGTCAAAGGTCTGAAACGGCTCTAGATTCGGGAGGTGGCTGTCCGGCAGAATGCACAAGGTTTTCAGAGGCATTCAATTGTCACAGCGTTTCAGATGCAAATTATAAATTCGAGGAGCAGAATCAGTCCATTCGGTCCATCAAGTCTACTCTGCCATTCAATCATGGCTGATCTGCAGTATCTTTCCCTCTCAACCCCATTCTCCTGCCTTCGCCCCATAAGCCTTGTCATACTTACTACATCAAGAATCTGTCAATCTCCGCCTTAAAAATATCAATTGACTTGGCCTCCACAGCCGTCTGTGGCAATGAATTAGACAGATTCACCACCCTCTGACTAAAAGTTCCTCGTCTCCTATCTAAAAGTACGTCCTTTCATTCTGAGGCTGACAATAGCGCAAAGTTACTTCAACAGACTAATGTGCAGGGAAAAGTACTTTGAACATGAGACAATGCAAGATACAGCGTCTCTTCACATATCCACCTCACTGCACTGGGTATCTGGATCTGGTCCTGGGCTCTTACACTACAGGAAATTGTGTTTGCTATTCAAAACCACCAGAAAGACAGGGTCTGTCAGAGGCAGGGTCTGTCAATGGACCGGAGTCTCTTCTGGGACACCTGTGTGTGCAGGAACAGACTGAGCTGCCGCTGTCATGTAATGAGATAGCGTCATAAGAGCAGACAATGACAGGAAAACATTCACCGTGTTTAGTTTAGTGTAGGGATACAGCGCGGGAATCAGGCCCTTCGGCCCACTGAGTGTGTGCCGACCAGCGATCCCCGCAAACTAACACTATCCTACACACTAGGGACAATGTACAATTTTACCGAAGCTAATTATGTCTTTGGAGCGTGGGAGGAAACCACAGCAACCAGAAGAACCCACGCGGTCACGGGGAGAATGTACAAACTCCGTACAGACAGCGCCCGTAGTCAGGATCGAACCCGGGTCTCTTGCGCTGTAAGGCAGTAACTCTGCCGCTGTGCCACCCCTAATATCATAACTTTTTAAATACCGTCTCCACTGTTGGGGCATTTATGAACTATTTAAGGCGAGGAATAAGATTCACAGAAATCTTCAGTAAGAGATCTGTACACGTGGCACAGTGTCGGGCTCGATCCTGACTTCACACTTTTAGACTTCAGAGATACAGCACGGAAACAGGCCCTTCGGCCCACCAGGTCCGCGCTGACCAGCGATCGCCCCGTGCACTAGCACTATCCTACACACACTACAAACCTACAACCTGTATGTCTTTGGAGTGTGGGAGGAAGCCAAAACCCACGCAATCACAGGGAGAACGTGCAAACTCCATACAGACAGCACCCATAGCCAGGATCGAACCCGGGTCTCCGGCGCTGTAAGGCAGCAACTGCGCCACTGTGTTGCCATATGGTCACAAACATTCATGGCAACTCAAACCTTCAGCAGCCAATTCCCTTCAGGACTCTGCTCTTAGTAGAACACAGAAGAGCACTGCGTGGGACAGCCCCTTCAGAGCACAAGGCATTCAACTCTACCGCTGCGCCACTGCGCCGCCCTGACCTCGGACGCTGTCTGTGCGGAGTATGCACGACCTCCCTGTGACCACGTGGGTTTCCTTTGGCTTCCTCCCGCATCCCCAAAGATGTGTAGGTTTGTTGGTTAATCGGTCCTTGTAAATTGCCCCGAGTGTGTCGGGAGTGGACTGCAAAGCGGGATAACGTGGAATGAGTGTGAACGGGTGTTTGATGCTCGGCGTGGGCCAAATGTATCTGCAAACTAAACTAAACAGATCGGAATTATTTTCACCCTTAGAGGATTAGTATAAAAATGAAATAAATAAATGTATGTATCAGCAGAAGGAAATAACAGGGGTAGGAAGGAACTGCAGATGCTGGTTTAAACCGAAGCTAGACACAAACATGCTGGAGATTGAAGGAATGGATGATGTTTCGGGTCAAGACCCTGCTTCAGACATCCTCACCTCTAGCTTCCCTCTCCCCTGCCTCTCAGTCTGAAGAAGGCTCTCAACCTGAAACGTCACCGATCCATAGATGCTGCCTGTCCCGCTGAGTTACTCCAGCTTTTTTGTGTACATCTTCGAAGGAGATAACATAGTTAATCCAATCATAAAAGGGTTACATTTTTCTTGAAATCTGGATGGTCTTAATCTAAGATAGACACAAAGTGCTGGAGTAACACAGCGGGTCAGGCATCATCTCTGGCGAAAAGGAATTAGGTGACAGCACCCGTAGTCAGTATCGAACCCGGGTCTCTGGCGCTGTAAGCGCAGCAACTCTACCGCTGAGCCGCCGTGCTGCCCTATACCTTGGACAGTGTCTGTGCAATGTTTGCAGGTTCTCTCTGTGACCACGAGGGGCTTTCCCCCGAGATCTCTTCTCTCCAGAGAAGCTGCCTGGCCGGGCCCGCATTTTGTGTCTATCTTCGGTGTAAACCGAATCTTCGATGAAGTTTCTTCCTAAACGTTTGATATAATCAAGTTTGCTTCTATATTATCGCTCGAAAGAGGCACTGAAGTGGACGGTGAACTGTCGAGCAAAATTAAATCGATGTTGTAAACTAACTGCTTTGTGTTCAGTCGGAGTCCGTGAGTAAATGACAACGCACTAAACGGATCCACCTGGAAAAAAATGTCTAATTAACAAACAGCGCGGTGAAAGTGCGGGGTGCGTGTGTGTGCAGACTGGAAAGATGCATAAGTAGCAAAAAAAAAACAATATGCATGAAGGAACTGCAGATGCTGGTTATCACCGAGGATGGACACAAAATGCTGGAGCGACTCAATGGTTGGTTGCAGCGGGGAATAACCGAGGAGGGGTTAGTATGTGGTGGGAATGTCAGAAGAAGGGTCTCGACCCAAAACGCCACCTAATCCTTTGCTGCCGGACCCGCGGAGTTACTCCAGCACTTTGTGTCTATCTTCGTAGCAGACAACAATATAAAGCACTTTTAACGTAGTGGGTATCTATGGAAACAAGTGAAGTGTTTTGGCTTCAATAAACATTGTTTTCCACAGAATTACACCGAGCCTCGGTGGGTGAAGGGAGATATTGGATCGCAGCGCATTCGTTTAAGAGTGTGCCCTTCTGCAAATCAGGAACACAAAAGAGCAAGGACACAAGGAACTGCAGATGCCGAAAGCTTGTGTAAAACACAAAATGCTGGAGTAACTCAGCAGGTGAGGCAGCATCTCTGGAGGATGTGGAAAGGCGGTGTTTCAGGTCCGGATTAGTATTCGCTCTGATGAAGGGTCCTGGCATGAACCATTTTTCATCAGTAAAACAGGAAATCATAATTTGCAGTGTTTCAACCTTCATGATTCACTCTGAAGCTAAATCGAAAATGAAGGGCGCAGCTGGGCGGCAAGGTGGCGCAGTGGCAGAGCCACTGGCATTACAGCACCAGAGACCCGGGTTCGATCCTGACCACGGCTGCTGTCTAAACGGAGTTTGTAAGTTCTCCCCGTGACCGCATGGGTTTTCTTTGAGTGCTCCGGTTTCCTCCCACACTCCAACGGCGTACAGGTTTTTGTAGATTAATTGGCTTCGGTTAAAGAAAAAAAAGGTAAATTATCCCAAGTGTGAAGGATAACGCTAGTGTGCGGGGATCGCAGGTCGGCGCGGACTCAGTGGGCCGAAGGGCCTGTTTCCACGCAGTATCTCTAAACCAAATACACTTTTAAAATCTTTTTCCTTTTATAATTTTACTAACAAATAAATGCAATTGCCATCTTAAGGTGGTAACGGGTTAAAGAAAGCTCTAGTTCGCAAATAGTCGACTGAATGGTGAAGGGATTCAGAACACGTAACGCAAACTGTCGGCTAAGTGTTATACTTGGAAGAGAAATTCTGCGCCTTACAGGGGGGTCACCCGAGACTAAGCAACCCTCTGCAGACATTATGCATCGAAAGACTGCTTAAAAAGGGAGTGAACGGGGGAGAATAGGAGGCAAAGTTCCACATGTGAATTGCAAACCAGCCCTTGGTCATTTCGCTTTGATTTTAGCTTCAGAGAGGCAGCGTGGAAACAGGCCCTTCGGCCCACCGAGTCCGCACCTACAATCGGACACTCGTACACCAGTCCTGTCCTACACAATAGGGACAATTTGACAGAAGCCCAATTAACCTATAAATCTGCACATCTTTGGAATGTGGGAGAAAACCGGGGCACCCGGAGAAAACCCACGTGGTCACAGGGAGAACGCACAGACTCCATACAGACAGCACCCGTGGTCAGGATTGAACCCAGGTCTCTGGCAGCTTACTCCACCGAGCCACTGTGCCACCCCTACATTTGATGCAGGCATAAGACATTTGCTTCTGTGTTATCATTCTTTAGTTTTTTAAATGTTCTATCTTGATACGTTGGAAGACTATCAGTGAGGAGGTTAGTGGGTTTATATGCTGCATCCCATTCAGGTTATAGAGTCACAGAGTCTGACAACATGGAAACAGGCCCTTTGGTCCAACTTGCTCACACTGGCCAGCATGTCCCATCTACACTAGTTCCACCTGCCTGCATTGGCCCATATCCTTCCAAACCTGTCCTATCCATGTACTTGTCTAAATGTTTCATAAACATTACGATAGTACCTTCTTCAACAACCTTCTCCAGCAGCTTGTTCCATACACATACCACCCTTTGCATGAAAAAGTTACCCCTCAGGTTCCTACTAAATGTTTCCCCTTCACCTTAAACCTATGTCCTTTGGTCCTCGATTCCCTTAATCTGGCCGAGAGATTCTGTGCGTCTACCCGATCCATTCCTCTCATGATTTTGTACAAGATCACCCCTCATCCTCCTGCGCTCCAACGGATAAAGTCCTTGCTTGCTCAAACTTTGCCCATAGCTCAGGTCCTCAGGTCCTGGCTACATCCTGGGTGAATCTTCTCTGCACACCCGTTCCAGCTTGACAATATCTAGGTTGCTGCTCAGGATGCAACTCATATGGACGGGGGACCTTGTTGGACCAGGCACACTCGCGCTGCTTCGAGCAAAGGGTTCAATGCCCAGAGTGGAGAAGCAGGACACTGGAGGCACACTGGATTGCTTCTACACTTGACTGATCACAGAGGGCCGCTGGCTGCTGCTGACGAGAGCAGTCCTTACTTCCCCACCGTGGCAGGGAGCAAAGGGGGCATGTTTGAAAGGAATGCCTTTGGACAGCAGAGTCTGGGCCTTGCACAGATTAACTGTGCAACAGCAGGGTGAATTGAAGGACCAGCTCACAATTACAATATGACTCCCACTTCTCGAAAATAAGTGCTTTTGATTAACCCTTCCCCTTCTAAATTTGTTTTATGACTCCTATGATGTAGGTGAAAACAACTTGAATATAAAAGGTAGAAACAAAGAAATGCAGATGCCGGTTATTATACAAAAAGGACAGAAGGTGCTGGAGTAACGGTGGCGCAGCGGTAGAGTTGCTGCCTCACAGCGCCAGAGACCCGGGTTCAATCCTGACTGCGGGTGCTGTCTGTACGGAGTTTGTACGTTCTCCCTGTTACCTCGTGGATTTACCCCGGGTGCTCCAGATTCCTCCCACACTCCAAAGACGTACAGGCTGGAAGGTGAATGGCACTGGTAAAGATTGTAAATTGTCCCTAGCTTGTGGGACAGAGCTGGTGTGAGGGGATCGCCGGTCGGTGCAGACTCGGTGGGCCAAACGGCCTGTTTCCGAGCTGATCCCCAAGCTAAACTGAGCTAAAGGCAGCAGGTCCGTCAGCATCTCTGGAGAACATCGAAAGGTGATGTGTCGAGTTGAGACCTTGAAATGTCAAAGCGAGATCTTGAAATGTCCAAAACCTCATCTATCCAAGGTCTCCAGAGATGCTGCCTGACCTGCTGAGTTCCTCCAGCTCTTTATGTCCCTTTGAATGTAACAGAGTGGCTTTCATGTTATTGAGCGATACATCACCTACCATATATATTTACCTGTCGTAGCACTCTCCATACCCTCTATAAACTCAAGTGAAATGCTAATTTCCTTTTTCACCTTTTCTCTAGCTCTGCCATATTCTCCCACTCGAGATTCGGCTGTGCTGACAGATAAGGGTGACTCAAGTCTTCTCAAACACATCTGGTGCCAGACATCCATGTGCCACCTATTTTGACAAAATTATATTGCATTCTGACAAGAATAGATAAACCAAATGTCAAATGCTGGTCTAAAATGTAAGGTATGAAACAGGATCCTATTTAAGATTTTCAGGAGCCAAAGAACTCGGTGTGTAGCTGAGAAAGAGTTTAATAATTATTTAATAATACATACACAGCCCGCGACAACCTCCAAATATGAACTGAACTACATAGACGAGGGCAATTATTTGTGTTTGCACTATTATCGTTTCATTGTTTATGTATGTATGTGTCTATACCTTGAATGTCATATATATATATATATATATATTTTTTTAAAAGACTGAAAAAGGGTCTGGAACCCGAAATGTCACCCATTCCTTCTCTCCAGAGATGCTGCTTGTCCCGCTGGTACTCCAGCATTTTGTGTGTGTGTGTGTGTGTGTGTGTGTGTGTGTGTGTGTGTGTGTGTGTGTGTGTGTGTGTGTGTGTGTGTGTGTGTGTGTGTGTGTGTGTGTGTGTGTGTGTGTGTGTGTGTGTGTGTGTGTGATTATAGAGTTTACATGGTACTATGTTTACCTATTCTGTTGCTTTGCTACAAGTAAACATTTAATTGTTCTCTTGTGTCTCAAACACTCTTGACTCTGGACTTCATCATTGGAGGCATAGAGTGTAAAGGCTGGGGAGGAATGCGGAACCTTTATAAAGCCCTTATCAGATCTCAATTAGAATATTGTGTCAAATTCTGGTCATCACATTAGAGACAGGGTCCAGAGGTGTTTAAGGAGAATGGTTCATGGCTTGACAGGAACACGAATAGATGAGAGAACAGGTAAGTGGGACTAGTGTAGATGGGGCATGTTGGTTGGTGTGTGCATGTTGGGCTGTATCACTATGACTCTCTAGCAGAACAGATTTTGCTTTCTTCGGAGAAGACGGAAGGGAGATTTGATGGAAGTATATTAGACGATGAGGTTTAGATTTAGGTCCAGGTTTATTATTATTACATGTACTGAGGTACAGTGAAACGCTTTTTTGCACATCACCCAAACAGATCAGATATACCATACATAAATACAATTGTCAAACTCAAGAACAATGGATAATGCAAAGGAGGACATACAGAGTGCAGAATATAGTTCAAAGACTTGTCCCATCTCAGTTCCATCGATAAACTATAATGTCCTCAATAGGATAGAGGTGAATCGGACAGCTTAGAAAAATAGAACATAGAAACATAGAAAAATAAGTGCAAAAGTAGGCCATTCGGCCATTTGAGCCATTCAGTATGATCGTGGCTGATCATTTAAAATCAGTACCCCGTTCCTGCTTTTTCCCCATATCCCTTGATTCCTTTAGCCGTAAGAGTTAAATCTAACTCTCTCTTGAAAACATCCACTGAATTGGCCTCCTCTGCCTTTTGTGGCAGAGAATTCCACAGATTCACAGCTTTCTGGGTGAAGATTTTTTTCCTCATGGAAGGATCGTTCGAAAGCCTGATAACCAAGGGGAAGAAGCCACTGCTGAGTCTGGTGGTGTGTACTTTTAAGCTTCTGTACCTTCCACTGGGCAGGAGCAGGGAGAAGAAGGAATGACCGGGGTCTGATAAGTGTTTGATTTTGTTGGCCGCTTTTCTAAGGCAGTGAGAAGTGTAGATGCAGTCAATGGTCTGGACAGAGTGGACATTGGTTCCTCTGCTTGGGGGGTCCAGAATTAGTGATGGACGATGTTAAATAACAGGGAAGATTTAAGATCTTAAGAGATATGACATAGGAGCAGTTAGACCCTTCAGCAGAGTGAGTCTTCCCCCCATTCAATCAAGGCTGATCTATATTTCCCTCTCGACCCCATTCTCCTGCCTTCTCCCCGTAACCTTTTGACACCGCTATAATCAATCAATCGAAGAATCAATCAACTGAAGAATCTATCCATTTCTGTGTTAAAATATACCCAATGCCCGGGGTATGGAGAGAAGGCAGGTACGGGATACTGAGTTGGATGATCAGCCATGATCATATTGAATGGCGGTGCAGACACGAAGGGCCAAATGGCCTGCTCTTGCACCTATTTTCTATGTTTCTATGTTTCTATGACTTGGCCTCCACGGCCATCTGTGGCAATGAATTCCACAGATTCTGGCAAAATAAATTCCTCCTCTTCTCCATTCTGAAGGCGTGTCCTTTTATTCTGAGGCTGTGCCCTCAGGTTGTAGACTCTCTCATTACTGGAAACATCCTCTCCACTCCCACTCCCTCCAGGCCTTTCATTACAAAGTAGGTTTCAATAAGATTCCTCCTCATCCTCCAGCACATGTAGGCCCAGAGACTTCAAACACTCCTCACACCTATTACTTTACCTTAAGAACAAGACGGGGCATAACAGAATCAGAACAATTTTGGATGATTGCCTTCCCATTCTGGGGGACTGCTCGTGCCTCTCGAGAATTGATCAATATGGCCTCAGGCATGGAGACGTTGGCAAATGCAACCGCTAGTGCCTTAACAGATGTAAATAAGGCTATGACGCCTATTACAGCAGAGATGGTTGCCATCCACAATATGGCCTTACAAAATTGGACTTTATCGAGGCAAAGAAAGGAGGCACTTGTGCTATCATAAACCGTGAGTGTTGCACTGATATCCCCAATGAGACTTCCAATATCACCGACCTTGCTGCCCACCTCTCCCAAGAAATTGAGGAAATCCATAAGGTCGGAAGTGACCTGCATGGGTATAACAAAGGGAGTGGAACCTGGTGGCCATTCAATTGGTTAGGTGGACTTTGGGGTACTATATTACACTATGGCTCTTTCATTTTATTAATCATTGCTCTAATTTTTATTGTTAATTGCTTGCGACCATTATGTACCTACCGGGGATTGTGAATGTTATCATAAACTGATAAAGAGGAAGGAATGTGGAAGTTAATAATGATTTAAACTCACAAAATGGATTCCGCCGAAACTAAGACAGGCTTTCACCTTCTTCTATTAAATTGCAAGGCTAGCAAAAGCACTGCGTCATAGAGTCATACTTATACGCTGTGGAAACAGGCCCTTCGGCACAACTTGCCAACACCGACCAACATGTCCCGTCTACACTAGCCCCATCTGCCTAAGTTTGGCCCATATCCCTTCAAGCCTGTCCTATCCATGTACCTGACAAGAGGAAAAGCTTTCTTGCACGATGCTCGATTGGGTTTAGTTTAGTATAGATTAAAGACACAGCGCGGAAACAGGCCGGGTCCGCGTGGACCAGTGAACACCCCGTACAATAGCACTATCCTACACACTAAGGACAATTACAATTTTTACCAAAGCCAATCATGTCATTGGGGTGTGGGAGGAAACCGGAGCACCTGGAGAAAACCCACGCGGTCACGGGGAGAAAGTGCAAAGTGAGAATGGAACCCGAGTCTCTGACGCTGTAAGGCAGCAACACTAACGCTGCGCCACCGTGCCACCCAAATTATTCTGAGACGGTTCGAGACGCAAAGGCCCGCTCCAGCTCTAATTATTTAGATTTTAACAAATGGAGATGTGTACCTGCCCAGCATGAATGATATAAAGAGGAGCCACCGTCAATGACTGCGCTTTAATGTAAAAAAGGTCGGGCCAGAAGCTGACTCGTGGTCCGATGGATAGATCGCTGAGGCTGCTCTTGCTGTTCCATGCGGTTTGTGAGCCGATAACGAGTGATTAATAGGGGCGGCCTGCAGAATAAAAGGGTGCAAGGTCACGCAGATCAGGGTGAGGAGTGACGCAGCTGCGAGCTGCTCCTAAGCAGAACGGCGCATATCCTTAATGGAAATTTAGTGCCTCATAAACAAACGGGGAAAATTGCGATCCCGGATCAAAGTTGCCGCTGTAGTTTATTCTCCAGTCGAGCACGCTGCAGGCTGGGACCACTTCTTGGTTTTGTGCGTTCATGAAAGGTTAAAAAAGATTATTTGTTCAACCAAAATGGGAGTATGTCTGGAACTGTGTAGGAGGGAACCGGTTTGTATCAAAGATAGACACAAAATGCTGGAGTTACTCGGCAGGTCAGGCAGCATCTCTTGGAGAAAAGTAATAGGTGACATTTCGGGTCGGAACCCTTCTTCAGACTGTAGGGGACTGAAGTCCGACCCGAAACGTCACCAATTCCTTTTCTCCAAGAGATGCTGCCTGACCCGCTGAGTAACTCCATCATTTCAAGTCAAGTCAAGTTTACTCGTCACATACGCACACGAGATGTGCAGTGAAATGAAAAGTGGCCATGCTCGCGGAGTGTGCAAAACAAAACTACAACACAGAATGGAACAGAATCAGAATTACATATTTGCGGCAGAAAAAAAAAAGAAACAGCAATTTAAAAAGACACCACACGACAGTAAATTGGTACAGTAAGTTAGTCCTTGGTGATATAGGAGTTTACAGTCTGGGAAGAAACTCCTTCTCATCCTCTCTGTTCTCACAGCATGGCAACGGAGGCGTTTGCCTGACTGTAGCAGCTGGAACAATCTGTTGCTGGGGTGGAAGGGGTCCCCCATGATATTGTTGGGTCTGGATTTGCACCTTCTGATGTATAGTTCCGGCAGATGGGCGAGTGTAGTTCCCATAGTGCGTTCGGCCGAACCCACTACTCTCAGCAGAGCCTTCTTGTCCTGGGCAGAGCAGTTCCCAAACCAAATTGTGATGTTTCCAGACAAGATGCTTTCCACAGCCGCTGAGTAGAAGCGCTGGAGGATCCTCAGGGACACTCTGAATTTCCTCAATTGCCTGAGGTGTCATTTTGTGTCTATATTTGGAACCGGACATAACTAAACTCAGGGAGAGGAATATTTTCAGTGATAATCATAGATTGTGGCTTTAGCATGCTGAATAAATACCTTTTATTGTTCCCCGCTAGGTTTTTTTAACCATGTGTTCAAGAGAGAGAATAGTCAAATGTGTTTTATTGTCATATGTCTGGAAACAGAACAATGAAGTTGTTACTTGCAGCAGAACACCAGGCTGGCAAACATAGTATTCTGTAAACACCATGATAAACAACAGAAAAAGTCCAAAGTCCTCCCACACTGACTCGTCAATCACTTATCCTGTCCTATTTTCCAAGAGTAGCGCAAACGGCACGGTGGCGCAGAAGTAGAGTTGCTGCCTTCTAGCGCCCGAGACCCGGGTTCGATCCTGATGACGGGTACTGTCTGTACGGAGTTTGTACATTCCCCCTGTGACCATGTGGGCTTTCTCCAGATGCTGCAGTTTCCTCCCACACTCCAAAGACGTGCAGGTTTGGAGGTTAATTGGCTTCGGTAAAATTGTAAATTGTCTACGGTGTCATTGGTCAGCATGGACTCCGTCTGAAGGCCTGTTCCGTGCTGTCTAAAGTCTTTGTGCCTGTGGCTGAACAGTGAAATGCCTATCGACACTTTCATGACTAGTTAATGTTAACAATAAAAAATATGACTAGAATGTTAACGGGATTTGAGGGCCTGAGAGATCGGAAGTGGTTGAGCAGGCGAGGACTTTATTCATTGGAGTACAGGAAGATGAGGGGATGATCATATAGAGGTGTACAAGATCATGAGGGGAATAGGTAGGTAAATGCACAGTCTTTTACCCAGAGCAGGGGAATCGAGAACCAGAGGATATATGTTTAAGGTGAGGGGGGGGGGGGGGGGGGGGGAGATTTAATTTAACTTGAGGAGGAACATTTTTACACTAAGGGGGTGGGCATATAGACAATAGACAATAGACAATAGGTGCAGGAATAGGCCATTTGGCCCTTCGAGCCAGCACCGGCATTCAATGTGATCATGGCTGATCATCCCCAATCAGTACCCCGTTCCTGCCTTCTCCCCATATCCCCTGACTCCGCTATTTTTAAGAGCCCTATCTAGCTCTCCCTTGAAAGCATCCAGAGAACCTGCCTCCACCGCCCTCTGAGGCATAGAACGAGCGACAAGAGGATGTAGTTGAGACAGGTATTATCTCAACATTTAAAAGACATTTGGACTCGTACATGGATAAGATATGGGCCAAACACAGGCAGGGGTGATTAGTGTGGGCTAACGTGGGTAAATTGGGCCGAAGGATCTGTTTCCTTGCTGCATGACTCCATGTTGAGGCTTAGAGTCATACAACTACATTGATGCACCATTGCGCTATTGTATTACAGACCATCACAATCAATAAATAATGGTGTGGGTGGGAATCAGCAGCATCTGTCACTGATCTTGCCATCATGTGGTGCAGACTCAGAACTGAATCAACATTTTGGACATACAAAGAACTGCAGATGCTGGCATCTTGAGCAAAACATAAAGTGCTGGAGTAACCCAGCAGGTCGGGCAGTCGGTGGAGGGAATGGAAAGGCAAATGTTTTGGGTAGTCACCCTTCTTCAGGAGAGGTGACACTTTTGGGCTGGACCCTTCCTCGGCCTGAAGAAGGGTCCTGATCCATTCCCACACCGATCTTTCTGTCCCCGGTCTCCTCCATTGTCAGAGTGAGGCTAAATGCAAATTGGAGGAACAGCATCTCATATTTGGCTTGGGCAGCTTACAGCCCAGTGGTATGAATGTTGAATTCTCTCACTTCAGGATAGCCCCGGCATTCGCCCTCTCTCTCTTTCCCTCCCCCACCAAGTCACACTAGCTTCTCATTTTCACCCTACTAACAGCTAACGATGGCCTGTTTACTTTATCTTCATTACTTTTTTGCATACCTTTCATTCATTGCTCTTTATCTCTCCACATCACCCTCTATATCTCTCGTTCCCCTTGTACCTAACCAGTCTGAAGAAGGGTCTCGACCCAAAATGTCACCCGTTCCTTCTCTCCAGAGATGCTGCCTGTCCCGCTGAGTTAATCCAGCTTTTTGTGTATATCCTGATCCAAAACATCGCCTGCTCATCCCTTCCACAGATGCTGCCTGACCAGCAGAGTTACTCCGGCACTTTAAAACATTTCACAGTACCTCAGTACACATGACAATAAACTGAACCAAACTGAACTGAACTTTGTGTTTTGCACTGAATGACTCTTGTTGCATTGATGCAGTTTTATACTACTGGGCTTATAACTACAAACATGGGCCCGATAGAACATCAGTCTCCACATTGTAGTGGAATCTTCTGCGTGGGACGAGGGAGGGTGGCATCAAATTGTAGGTGTAAGTGGTTATGGGGAGAAGGCACGAGAATGGGGTTAGGAGGGAGAGATAGATCAGCCATGATTGAATGGCGGAGTAGACTTGATGGGCCGAATGGCCTAATTCTACTCGTATTCCTTAAGACATGACCTTAGATTTACACAACATCAAAGGAGGATAGAATCGAAATGCCTTCTAGTTAGCTAATGGCTTGTTCATTCTGTCGGGAATTGCAAGTGTAGGATTCTGAAAAATTGAACTTAGAAAGCAGTTAATACAATAATATGTTACTTTGAACGCACTAGAATCTGAGAGAACAGATGGGAAGTGAAGGGAGGGACTGCAGATGCTGGTTTACACCAAAGATAGGCACAAAATGCTGGAGTAACTCAGCGGGACAGGCAGCATCTCTGGAGAGAAGGAATGGGTGATGTTTTGGGTCGAGATCCATCTTCAGACCCAGATGGGAGAGTGGTCAGCAAGAATTAGGCAGGCCAAAGGGCCTGTCTCAGTACTGTATAATTTGATGACAAGACAGAAGGGAGAGGAAGAATTTAGAAAAACAATTTTTTACAACGCTGGAGGCTAAAGAATAAATTAAAAGTTTGTATATCACACTCTATGACTATGAAATGCTAAAAAGAATAACTTGGTCTTAAGGTAGACAAAAGTGCTGGAGTAACTCAGCGGCTGCGGCAGTATCTATGGAGCGAAGGAAATGGGCAACCTTTCGGGCCGAAACCCTGCCTCAGGAGGAAAAAGAGTTTTGGCCCGAAACGTTGCCTATTTCCTTCGCTCCATAGATGCTGCCGCACCCGCTGAGTTTCTCCAGCACTTTTGTCTACCTTCGATCTTCCAGCATCTGCAGTTCCTTCTTAAACAACTTGGTTTTAAGCGCAGGTTGGTGAGTGAGTTATTTTATCTTTAGGATGTACGATTTTATTAAAGAATTAATGTGGAAAGCCATTCAAATGGGTTGACATTGATTTCTTCATAACATTTTTAATACATGAAAAGAATCGGTGGATTGTTGAAAGTCAAGTCTGGCAGTCTCGATAGCACAGGGCAGCCTTGTGATCGACTGGCCCTGATGGGTAGATAAACTGACCAGTTCTCGGTCAGTTACTGTTGGATCAAACACTCTGTGCTGCATTCTATCTCAGGGACCACTCCTAAACCCCAGCCACCCACTCATCACAGACAGTTGGAAGTGGTTCTGCTTAGCTTGTCTATCTTATGTTAAGTTCATTTGCCCTTCAGATTTCACATCTGGAAACAGGCTAATTCAGAATTAAGGAAGGCAAGCAAATTTAAATCAAGACAGAGACACGGGAGGCTGCAGATGCTGGAGACGGGAGCAAGAATAGTCAGTGTTGGAGGAATTCAGTGAGTCAAGCAGCTTCCTTGGAGGCAAAACGATGGTCGGCGTTTTGGATTGGGACCCTGCATCAGAACTTTAACCTGAGGCCAGGATTGAAACTCATTTGGGGCAGCACGGTGACACAGAGGTAGAGTTGGTGCCTTCCAGCGCCAGGTTCGATGCTGCCTACGGGTGCTCTTTGTACAGAGTTTATATGTTCCTCCTTCATGGGTGTGAAGTCTGCTGTAGGATTTTACGCAAAATGAATGGATTTCACTGTACCTAGGTACATGTGACAATAAAGTATAATGGAATGTGGGGAGAGAATTCAGAAATCGTAGATCTAAAGGGACTTGGGAGTGCTGGTACAGGATTTCCAAAAAGTTAATTTGCAAGTCGAATCGGTAGTAAGGAGAAATAGAATATAAAAACAGAGATGTAATGCTGCGGCTCTATAAGGCGCTGGTCAGACCACGTTTGGAATATTATGAGCAGTTTTGGGCCCCGTATGTGAGGAAGGATGTGCTGGCATTGCAGTGATTCCAGAGGAGGTTTACAAGAATGATCCCAGGAATGAGTGGGTTAACATATGATGAGCTTTTGACGGCACTGGGCCTGTACTCGTTGGAGTTAGAATATGAGGGGGAGCCTCATTGAAACAGTGACAGGCCTGGGTAGAGTGGATGTGGAGAGGATGTTCACTAAGATGGTGGTGGGTATGTGGCAAAGTGGAGCAGCGGTAGAGTTACTTCCTTACAGCGGCAGAGACCCGGGTTCGATCCTGACTGCGGGTGCTGTCTGTACGGATTTTTCCCCCAGTGAGCATACGGGTTTTATCCGGGTGCTCCAGTTTCCTCCCACACTCCAAGGACATACAGGTTTGTAGATTAATTGTGTAAATGGTCCCTGTTGTGTAGGATTGTGCTTGGGGTAATAGATGGACGGCACAGACTGAGTGGGCCAAAGGGCCTGTTTCCATGCTGTATCTCTAAAGTCTAACGTCTAAAATCTAAAGTCGAAAGGTAGTTGAGACAGGTACAATAACAACATTTAAAAGACACTTGGACAGGTACGTGGATAGGAAAGGGATACAGACCAAACAAGGGCAAATGGGACTAGCTTAGATGGGGCATCTTGAGCGCGCAGGTGGATTAGACTTTGGACTATGGAAACGGCGGCAAAACGTGCACGTGTAAATAATCAAAAGGAATTTCACTGTGCAGTTCCACGTGTGACAAATAAGGCACAGTTGAACCATTGGACAGCAAGGGCAAGTTGAGCTGAAGGGCCTGTTTCTGTGCTGTAAGATGTTTATTGGTTGGCACACAACAAAAGCTATTCACTGTGGACACAAAAAGCTGGAGTAACTCAGCGGGACAGACAGAATCTCTGGAGAGAAGGAATGGGTGATGTTTCAGGTCGAGTCCCTTCTTCAAACTGTATTCTATTCACTGTAGGTACACAAAAGGCTGGAGAAACTCAGCGGGTGCAGCAGCATCTAAGGAGCGAAGGAGGGTCTCGACCCGAAACGTCGCCTATCTCCTTCGCTCCTTAGATGCTGCTGCACCCGCTGAGTTTCTCCAGCCTTTTGTGTACCCTCGATTCTCCAGTATCAGCAGTTCCTTCTTTAACACTTCTATTCACTGTACCTTGGTACATGTGACAATAAGCTAAACTAAACTATGATACTAAAACCCTATGACAAAGGAAACTGGACCACATCCAGGGAAAGCACATCATTGGAAGTAAGGACTGTGGATGTCAGTAAACGGCAAGATTGTGCAGGGGTGTGTACTCAGTGGTATCTAAAAACCTGTTATCAGGGCTCACGGATTCGATGAAGAATGACCGACTGCCCAGAGCGGCCTGGAGCCATTGCCTGACATGGCACAGGACACCACCAAGAAGGAAAAGCTGGCAGCAGAAGGAAGGAAGCAACCAACCGATGGGAAAAGGAAAAGGCAGTAAATGAATCTGGAACTGCTACTTGACTGATCAGGCAGTGTCACAGCAGGACATGGGCCACAATGCAGGGAAATACAGCATCGCCCTCCGGTGTCGAGGCGAGTCACTGCAGGTGACACAGAGTTGGATTTCTGTTACAAACTAGCAAATCTCTTCAAGAAGGATTGAGAATCAGATCCCCTGCATATTTTGATTTTACTTTGCTGCCAAACTGTGAATTAGGGTAATAGAATCATAAAGTCATACAGTGAGGAAACAGCCCCTTTGGCCAAACATGCCGACACCGACCAACATGCTCCATATACACTGGTCCCACCTGCCTGTGTTTGGCCCACACCCCTTAAACCCATCCTATCCATGTACCTGACTAATTGGTAATGCCTGACTCGCTGAGTTAGTCCGGCATGATTCTGTGTCTATCTTCGGTGTAAACTAGCACTTCCTTCCTACACAATACTCTAAACGTAGCCTCACCAATGTCTCATATAGCTGCAACATGACTTCGCAACTGTGCCCCCACAATCACGAACATCCAACTAGCACTTTGCTTTGGGAATATCTTTACTCAGGTAGTTCATTCGAACCATCCAACTTTTATTCACTCAAACCATCTGGTGCATGGCAAAAAAAAAAAAGTTTCCATTTCTAAGTGCTGCGTTGCACATGTTGGGAGAGCATATTAAGGCAACTAATCAGTCTCCATTGACAGCTGAGCTATAAATGAAGAGGGCATCTCCTTGTTTATGTAGAACGTGATAATTACAGTTTTCCCTTTTATGTGATTTAAATAAATACAAGGGGGGTCTTAACACCAAAGATCAGTCTGATTTCACTCAGTGCCAACGTCAGCTGCCGTCAATGAAATCCACCGCGAGTGGGGGAAGAGATCTGTTCTCCATCAGTGAATCTCCCGTTTTTGTTTTTTAAATCACAGGTGGGGAGGTGTTCACAGCCCCCGAAGCTGCCTGACAACAGCTACAGTGGGTTATCACATCTGAGTTCCGTCCTGTCATCAGCAAATGACTGCCATATCTGCCCGCCCATTCAGCCAGACGCACACCGCACGCTACCCCCCGCACACACTGACAATGGGTTTAACTCTTGCATTACAATAGCAGGCAGTGACTGAAGCAAGTGACCATTTATTGCAGTTTAGAGATACAGGGCGGAGACAGGCCCTTCGGCCCACCGAGTCTACGCTGACCAGCGATCCCCATTACACCGGCGCACACTAGAACACACTCGGGACAATTTACAATTCTTACCACAGCCAAGTAACCCACAAAACCCTGTGCGCCTTTGGAGTGTGAGACCCACGTGGGGGAACGTACAAACTCCATATGGTCAGGATTGAACCAGGTCTCTGGTGCTGTAAGGCAGCAAATCTACAGCAGCGCCACTCTGCCACCCAGCTCACAATATTTCTATTAGATGGAATTCTCAGAAAGATGTCAATTCTGAACCCATCCATTGATGGTGCTCATAATAGATAATGCAACTATTGGCCACTAGGGGCACCGCATTGAAGGCAGTCTCTGCCTACAGTCTGTTTTTCCATCTTTTTTTATTTTTAGTTAGTTTTAAAAGTATGTTTCTTTAGTTTCTCTAGCTTTTCTACGTGGGGGAGGGGGGGTAGGGTAAGGGGCAAACAGTTTCCAAGTCACATCCTGGTGAGGATGCGAATATTCTCCGTGTCGCGCCCTCGCCCCCCCCCTCCTCGCGGCCTACCACCTGGTTTGGGGCGGCCTTTCCTGCCGGGGACCGGACCAAAGCTTCAGCAGCGGCGGCGCAGCGCTGGATACATCGCGCAGCGGGCGATGCCTTCCCTGGATCGACGTTGAAGCTCCGGGGTGTTGGGCCTGCTGCTTCAACATCGCGGAGTCCTGGGGCCGTTTGCCATGGGCCGCCAGCATTGAATCTCCGCCCAGTGCGGCCTGTGGATTTCGGGAGCCGAGGACTCCGGTAGGAGGTGGCCGATTCGGATTCCAAGCCGCTGAGGATGTCCTCTAGTCCTTCCATCACCCCGGTGAACGGGCCTCAACATTGGGCCGCCCATAGTGGCGACAGCGGGGGGTTCGGGAGCCCCCCAGACCACGGGAGGACAACAGAGGAGGATGACTGAAATTTGGAGCCTTCCCTCACAGTGGGAAACTTTGATCCCGCTCTGTGGGGACATCTGTGTCAAAAAACTATCGTGTTCAGTGCTCTTTATTATTCGTATGGCTAACCCACATTTCACTGTACCAATTGGTACATGTGACATTGTATCTTGAATCACTCAGACAGTGCTGACTGCTTTGAGGAGGTGAGATTTTTTTACCTTTCTGTCCTGGGTCTCCTCCACACACAGATTGGAGGAACAGCACCTCATATTTCGCTTGGGCAGTTTACAACGAAGCTGGTGAACGTTGATTTCTCTCATTTCATTGAACCCCTGCATTCCCTCTCTCCACCCCCTCTCCCACTCTAGTTGTCCTACTAGTTCCACCATTTGCATCCTTGGATCCCTTTGTTATCACCTTTTCCCCAGCCAACAATGGGCCATTATGGGCTCCACTCTTCATTGGCCACCTGTGGCCGGCCCTGCTTTGTTCTGGGCCTTTTCTTGCCCCCAGTTCTCTCCCCTCAACTTTGAGTCTGAAGAAGGTCCTGACACAAAAAGTCACCCATCCTTTTGCTCCAGAGATGCTGTCTGGCCCGTTGAGTTACTCCAGCACTTTATGTCTATCTTTGGTATAAACCAGCACCTGCAGTTCCTTTCTACATATATTCGCTGTAGGTTAGTTTGGTGATACAGAGTGGAAACAGGCCCTTTGGCCCGCTGGGTCCATGCAGACCATTGATCACCCATACACTAGTTCTATGTAATCCCACCTTTGCATCCTACACACTGGGGACAACTTGCGGAAGCCAATTAATCGACAAACCTGCACGTCTTCGGATTGTGGGAGGAAACCAAAGCACCTGGAAAAAAACCCACGCAGTCACAGGGAGAACGTACAAACTCCACACAGACAGCACCCGCAGCATCGAACCCGGGTCATCGCTGCGCCACCGTGCCGCTCTGAAGACGTTGGAGGTGTACTTCTGTTGAAGGCAGTGCCACCCCAAATAGCCAAATCCCACAACCAAGGCAAGGCTCGAGCCGCCTGTTTTTGTGTGACTCCATATTTAAGGAAAAGCAACAATCTGGTCAACAAACACATGGCCGGTGATTCCTCACTGCAGTGGAATTAAGCTATGTGTAGCAAGGAACTGCTGGTTTAACTAAAGATAGACACAAAAAGCTGGAGTAACTCAGCGGGTCAGACAGCATCTCTGGAGAAAAAGAATAGATACCATTTTGGGTTGAGACCAATTCTTCAGAATTAAGCAGCTTAGTTGATCCCTTTCAGAGTACCGCTCAGAAGTATCTTTTCAACGATAAGCCTTATGGTGCTCCAGTTGCGGGATGAATCCAATTTCACCTTTGCTAATTTATGTAGCCTGCAATGAGGGGTGAAGATTAGCAACTGAAGATATCCACCATCTCTATTCAAGGAAGTCTGACAGCCATTGATCGAGCATTGGGCTGGGCTATTTACTGGTTGCCCTGACAACCAGCCAAGTTAGGAGCCAAGCCAAGAGAGAAATCAAGAGTGGTTTATTGTCATATGCCCTGAAATGGAACAGTGAGATGCTTACTTCCAGATTGAAATGAAGAACTTGATATCTGATGGATATTCCATTGTTAAACCGGGTGATGATGAGAGGGACAAAATCCTGCTGCTATACATAGGATTATTCGGTCACAAGGAATGGCCATCACCAATCATAAATTCATAAGTTCTAGGAGCAGAATTAGGCCAATCGGCCCATCAAGACCACACTGCCATTCAATCATGGCTGATCTATCTGTCTCTCTCAACTCCATTCTCCTGCCTTCTCTTTAAAACAAAGTGCTGGAGGAACTCAGTGGGTCGAACAGCATCTGTGGAGGGAAATAGACAGACGACATTTTGGATCTTAAAGAAGGGTGCCAACCCTTAACGTTGTCTGTCCATTTCCCTCCGCAGATGCTGCCTGACCTGCTGAGTTCCTCCAGCAGCTTTAGTTTGCTCAAGATTCCAGCATCTAGAGACATGGGTGTCACCAATTATTTTATCTGCTTGTGGAGAAATATGTGCCGAAACCCGCTGGTTGGTGTGGTCTCGGTGGACACTGTATCTCTAACGTTTCTACACTGTATCTCTAAAGTCTAAAGTCCTGGCACATGTTGACTACATCGGAGCCCTCTGGACAGAAATGGAAATAAGTCATCTTTGACCCTGAGGCACTGACTAAGAAGATACCTCTGGGAAACTCTGTGAGCCATTTCAGGTGGAATGAGTGGACAGATGGTTATTTGATGCATATAGCGTTTTGACTCTTTTAAGTCGAGACTTAAAACTCATCTTTACTCTCAAGCCTTTCTAGACGTCCTCTGAGGGAGGGCTACATGCATGTATTTATGTGTGTACTTAATCTATGGACCACTGTTGTATAAGGTTAGTACCTCCACCAACGTAAAGCACTTTGGTCAACGAGAGTTGTTTTTTAAATGTGCTATAGAAAAAAAAGTGACTTGACTTGACTTGACAGCTCACCAACATCTACCTTTGTCGTGGTTCTAGAAGATACTTTAATAAAACCTGCTAATGATTAGGAATGGTCTTTGACAGACTGCAGAGCTAGGTATGCAGAGGTTATCACATATTCCGGGAAACAATGGTTGAAATGTTTTGTTGTCCAGATGGTACATGAATAATCCATCAGCGGCAAGTTGCTCAATTTCAATTATGTAAGTGTAAGTTCATGTGGATTTGTGGATATTCTGTGAGACATCTATTTTGTTTGACTTGGTTACGAGGTGGGGTGATATTAATGGACAACTTTCCCTCAGCTGTATGTATAAGTTATCTAGACTTAATTGTACTTAATCTGCACATGGGGCAAGCTTGATAGGACACTGTGCTTTATTTTTAAACCAAGCGTAACATTCCAATCCAGACTTTGCTTCTTTGGATATATGTCAATTCTCAAAATTTAAAGTGGAAAGTAGGAGGCAATTTTATGCAAAATGATTTAAAAAATTCATTATCTTTCAAAGGCAACCAAAATATGCCGTGGCTTTGCAAAATGTAAATTACCGCAACCGTGTGGATTTTCTCCGGATGCTCCGGTTTCCTCCCACACTCCAGAGACGTACAGGTTTGTAGGTCAATTGGCTTAGTATAACTGTAATATTGTCCCTAGTGTGTGTGGGATAGTGTTAGTGTGCAGGGCTGGGCGGTGCGGACTTGATGGGCCCAAGGGCCTGTTCCACGCTGTATCTCTAAGCTAAACTAAAAGAGGTGTGTTATGAAGTGAAATCAAGGTTAAAAAATGCCAACTTTTGTTCGAATACAAAGAATCAGCTGGTTTGAAAGCATTATTTGATTAGTAACTATACCTGATTACATTTATCTTAGACTAAATTACGTCAATAGTAAAAGAGGTTCTAAAAAAAACACATAATAATAATAACAAATTTTAAATTATAGACTAACGATGTTGATAATTTATCTGGATACTGGCATATCAAGATCCGTTTACAATCTCTTTCTAAAAGCAGACTGAGATACTTAAGTTAGTTCAAAGCAAATCTTGAGTTTATTAATACAGTACCGGGATCTGTTCAACATGCCCTTTAAAGAGGTAATTTTTATGTGATTATGCACCACAAGAACATCTAGTCTCTTTATTTACCTTTGATGTGTAAAAGTCTGCAAGCTTTATTGAAAATAAGTTGTGCAGTTGAAGAGGCTGCATGATCTTTGTAAGAGGATGGCAGTGATGTGGAGGAGCAGTGGGAAGAGACCACATTGACGATTGTATTTTTAGTTTAGTTTAGAGATACAATGTGGAAACAGGCCCTCAGGCCCACTGAGTCCAAGCCGACCAGTGATCAGAAGAACGGTTCCGATCCTGAACCTTGCCTGTTCCTTTTCTCCAGAGATGCTGCCTGACCCACTGAGTTACTCCAGCACTCTGTGTCTACCTTCCGACTGATGATCACACAAGTTATCTGTGTTAACTGTGTTATCCCCATGTGCAGATTAAGTACAATTAAGTCTAGATAACTTATACATACAGCTGAGGGAAAGTTGTCCATTAATATCACCCCACCTCGTAACCAAGTCAAACAAAATAGATGTCTCACAAAATATCCACAAATATCTGTGTTATCCCAGTTTTGCATCCCGCACACTTGGGGCAATTTCAAGGCCAATTAAACTCCAAACATGCACGTCTTCGGAGTGCGGGAGGAAAACCGGAGCACCCGGAGAAAACCCACACGGTCACAGGGAGAACGTACAAACTCCGTAAACAGGGCGCCCATGGTCAGGATCGAACCCGGGTCAGTAGCGCCGTGAGGCAGCAGCTCTACCCCTGCGCCACTCTTGCTGCCCTGCTACACCATTGCGCCACCCTGAAAAAAACAAAATGTTTGTTCAGATGCACAGCTGACTCACGGCACATGGAATCAACTTGCGTCCGTTGCCTTAGGAGGTCCAAAATAAAACATCTGTTTTATTCTAACGTCAAGGCGATAGGTAGAAAGTTTTTTTTTTTTTTTCAGTTGAGTCTTTTAAGCTTGTTTTACAGTAATGCCTGTGATTAATGCTTTAATTTACTTTCACATTAATGACACCCATTATCACAGCTAATTTGACAGGCCTAAATGGAATCCAGAACATCTGAACAAAAATGTTGTTTTTCAATAGCTGGAAACATATGTTGACCTCTTCGGAATTTTTAAAAATTACTATTTGCTGGAAACAATAGCGGGCTAGAGTGTTCTGCTGTGGGTTGTAAAAGTACCAGTGGGAACGCGGGCTACAGGAGGAGGGCTTGAACCAGACTCTAATTTTAATGTTTAAGGCAGGCTGAAACCCAAGCCTGCGTGGAAGAACCTTTCTCCTGTTTTCAGTTTGCTCTGTTCCTCTCTGACACGTCATCATCGAGAATAAAGTGATCCCCTCAAAGCGCAGATCTTAAGATTCAGGAATTGCTAAGAGCAAAGTTTTGACATGCATTCTTATGTAATGATACCGGGACGATATATATTTTTAATAATATATGATGGTATCAATCTCTCCTCCTTCCCAATTACAGCGCAGCCCTGGAAGAAAATGTCAGAACGCTGACCAGATAGACCGATTCAAAGTGTCGGCTAATCAGTGCAGAGTGAGTTAAACGCAGTTATTAAAATATGTTTAAAAGCACACGGGGATGAGCAGCGCGCGGAGAGATGTCTGGAAGTAATATTTATTTGAACAAGAGACTTTTATTTGAAGACATGAAAATATTTCCTTGAAAAAAGCTAAATTGTTGAGTTGTCAGGGTAATTGAACCTTCTGGCAGGTTTCAGCAAAAGTGAAAAAAAATAAAATGAGAGTATGGCAGGGGTGGAGCTGGAAGCTCTTTGTGAAGATGGTGCTGTGTGGAGTTTCTCAATACTCTTACCATGGCTGGAGGCAACAGAGTTAATTAGCTGTTTAATGGTGACTTGTGCAGTGGCTTCAGGAGATTGCATCTGTTCACTTTTTCTTATCTGTCACCTCACCAAATATTCTTTTTTCATTATCAGGCTTCTGCATCAGATCTTTCCGCTCTCTGTGCAAAGAAGGCATTGCGGGAAGTACGGCAGGTCTAGACCCTGCTCTCTTTACAACACGCGCAATTCCATCCACATTCTGACAGCTATGATCATTGACACCCTGTACTTGAGGCTCTATAAGGCGCTGGTCACGCCACCGTTGGAGTATTGTGAGCAATTTTGGGCCCAACATCTGAGGAAGGATGCGCTGGCTCTGGCCTATGAAAGGAGGAGGTTTACGAGAATGATTAACAGTGGGTTAACATATGGTGAGCGTTCAACAGAACTGGGCCTCTTGCCCACTGGAGTTTAGAAGGATGAGGGGACACCCTCAGAAACTTAACGAATAGTGAAAGGCCTGGATAGAGTGGATGTGGAGAGGATGTTTCCACTTGTGACTTGTGCACTGACTTCCACTCAGCATGGATTTATAAAGGGGAAATCATGCTTGACTAATCTTCTGGAATTTTTTGAGGATGTAACAAGTAGAATGGATAAGGGGGATCTGCCAGTGGATGTGGTGTATCGGGGGTAAGGGTATTGACATGGACAGAGAACTTTAAAACAGTCTTATGACAAGGTCCCACACAAGACTCAAAGATAGCGTGCATAAAAATTAGAGCACCCTTCGAGCCTGGTGTCGGGGGATCCCCTTAGGGTATTGACATGGACAGAGAGCTGGTTGGCAGAAGGAAGCAAAGAGTAGGATTAACGGGTCCTTTTCAGAATGTCAGGCCGTGACTAGATTTGGGTGCACGCCGCAAGGCGGGTGCTGGGTCCCCAGTTATTTACAATTAAAATAATGATTTAGTCGGGGAAATAAAATGGGACATCTCTAAGTTTGCGGAATGACTCAAAGCTGGGTGGCAGTGTGAGCTGTTTGCGATCACGAGGATGACATGAGGCTGCAGGGTGACTTGGATAGGTTGGGTGAGTGGGTAGACGCCATGGCATGATGCAGTATAATGTGGATAAATGTGATGTTATCCACTTTGTTCGCAAAACAGGAAAGCAGATTATTATCTGAATGGTGTCAGATTAGGAAAAGGGGAGGTGCAACGAGACCTGGGTGTGCTTGTACATCAGTCACCGAAAATACGCATGCAGGTACAGCAGGCAGTGTAGAAAGCTAATGGCATGTTGGCCTTCATTGCGAGAGGATTTGAGTTTAGGAGCAAGGAGATCCTACTGCAGTTGTATAGGGCTCTAGTGTGACCACACCTGGAGTATTGTGTGCAATTTTGGTCTCCTAATTTGAGGAAGGACATTATTGCTATTAATGGAGTGCTGCGTAGGTTCACCAGGTTAATTCCCGGGATGGCGGGACTGGCATATGATGAAAGAATGGGTCGACTGGGCTTGTATGCACTGGAATTTAGAAGGATGAGAGGGAATCTTATAGAAACATATAAATGTCTTAAAGGATTGGACAGGGTAGATGCAAGAAAAATGTTCCCGATGTTGGAGTCCAGAACCAGGGGTCACAGTTTAAGAATAAGGGGTAGGCCATTTAGGACTAAGATGAGGAAAAATTTCTTCGCCCAGTGAGTTGTGAATCTGTGGAATTCTCAGCCACAGAAGGCAGTGGAGGCCAATACACTGAATGTTTTCAAGAGAGAGTTAGATTTAGCTCTTAGGGCTAAAGGAATCATGGGATATGGGGAAAAAGCAGGAATGGGATACTGATTTTAGATGATCAGCCATGATCTTATTGAATGGTGGTGCTGGCTCGAAGGGCCGAATGGCCTATCCCTGCACCTATTTTTCTAAGCTTCTATGTTTCTAGTGGGGAAGTCTAGGATCAGATGTCATAGCCTCAGAATTAAAGTATGTTCCTTCAGGAGGGAGATCAGAGGGTGGTGAATCTGTAGAATTCTTTGCCACAGATGACTGTGGAGGCTGACAATAGATATTTTTAAGGCAGAGATAGATAGATTCTTGATTAGTACGGGTGTCAGGGGCTATGGGGAGAAGGCAGGAGAATGGGATGTTGATGGAGAGATAGATCAGCCATGATTGAACAGCAGAGTGGACTTGATGGGCCGAATGACCTAATTCTGTTCCTATCACATGAATTTTACATTAGTGCTGCCACGGATGTCAGGCTGCAGGCAAAGCAAGCTGACCCTCATACCATCTACTTTCGTTCAAAAGGAGAAGGTCTCTCTGTCTGTCCATTCGGTAGAGATTCCTTCCCTGTTAAAGTAAACTCCTTCATATAAACATTTTTAATTTAATTTAACTTTTAATTTTTAATAAAAAATTAAAGTAGCATTTATGGAGATAACAGAGAAAGTGGGCAATGGTGGACAGTGCCCAGTTCATCACAGATCATCCCCACCATCACAGAGATCTATAGAAGGCCCTGCCTCCAAAAGTCAGCCAAATCATCAAAGATCCATTAATATTTCACTTGGGCAGCTTAAGACCCAGCGGTATGAATATTGATATCTCTAATTCAAATAACTCCTGCATTCCCCCTCTCCCCATCCGTCCCCCACCCTAGTGGTCCTGCTAGTTTCTCTGATTAGCAGTCAGTGGTGGAGTGCTTTACATTTTGGGGCTGATATAAGAGCAAAGACCATCTTGTGCAATGTATAGCCAGAGTATGTTCTAAAGGTACAGGCCTGGGAAGGATTTGAAAACACGGGTGAGAATTTTAACAAGGAGCTAATGAAAGTCAGCAGATACAGGGCTGAGCGATGAATGAAATGATACGTGTTCCGTCACAGACACCAGAGGTTTGGTTGAGGTGTCGTGTAGAACATGTTTAGTTTAGTTTAGGGATAGAGTGCGGAAACAGGCCCTTCGGCCCACCAAGTCCGCGCCAACCAGCGATCCCTGCACACTAACACTACCCTACACACACTATGGACAATATTATATTGCTATCAAGCCAATTAACCTACAAATCTGTACGTCTTTGGAGTGTGGGAGGAAACCGAAGATCTCAGAGAAAACTCATGCAGGTCATGGGGAGAATGTGCAAACTCCGTACAGACAGCAGCCGTAGTCAGGATCGAACCCGGGTGTCTGGTGCTGTAAGGCAGTAGGCCCTACCGCTACGCCACCATGCTGCCCAAGGCTGCGGGGCCTACTCTAAGGGCCTTGGAGCAACCTAGGCTGAAGGTAATATGAGGGATGTGGCAGGAGATCAGACTCCGCACAAGGATTCAGCATCCGGTGGGTGCTGGACGTCAGTTGAGGATGAGTCGCTGAGAGAACTAAGACGGACCTGGCGTGGGAGGGTCACTGGGACCAAAGAGGGACCATTGGGACCACATTGAACACGTCACTTTATCGGTGCCCTATAGGTGGTGACTCTTTGTATACTTTGTGTATGGTGTGCAAAACAAAGAATTTCACTGTGACACCTCATAAAGTATCATTCATTCATTGATTTGAATTTAGTTCATGACTTCTGGGCTGATTCCAATGTGCACTTGTGGTGGGAAGGTGTCTCTGTAAAAGGTTAGTACAGTATTGTGAATACTGATACTTGCAAGACAATCTATTTTGCGGCCACTCCTGAAATGAGTGGGAATACGTAAGACATGACCATGTCAAAAAATTGGATGATGGTCAGAGATTCTGAACCCTTCGACAGAGCCTGAACTTCAATGATTGACATGAAAAGTTATGTGAAATAAGTGGCTATTTCTCAACCGTGACCAGCTTACTGTGGCTATCCCTCCAACGCAGATTTTGATTTGCACGTCGGAAATTTCCCTTTATCTTCTCACATCTCTGTTGCAATTCCAAAGGAGTCGAAGTAATAGAATAGGGGGAAACACGAAAGGCTGTTAAAAACAACACGTTAATTAACAATAGATGGCAACGCTCAGGGGAGTCAGCAATGAAAGAGTTATTACTGATAAATCTGTACAATGTCATAATATGTCCTTCTCAGTAAAAGGCTGGTGACAGCATCGCTGATAGACCATCCCCAGTAGTAATAATTACGCAGCTTTACTTAAGGCTTGTACGAGTCCTGATGGAGCATCGGAGGGCCAGAGCTACGGTGGAACAAAGAGCAAAATATGAACAAATTCTCATAATTGCCATCCTAAACGTAAGTAACTATGATTTTATCCGTAACATAAAGAGCAGAACATCACAGGACATCCAGATTCATTAACTCCATATGTCTTTGATCTCTCGTTTTCACCTTACCCATCCATATCTCTGTGTCTCCCTCTCCCCTGACTCTCAGTCTGAAAAAGGGTCTCGATCCGAAACGTCACCCATTCCTTCTATCCTGAAGGAGATGCTGCCTGACCCGCTGAGTTACTTCAGCATTTTGTGTCTATCTTGGGTCTCAGGTGATGCTTCCTGGTAATCTGATGAATAATTTAATACACAAAGTGCTGGATTACCTCAGCGGGTCAAGCAGCATCTTTAGACTTTCGGTTTTAGAAGTACAGTGCAGAAACAGAGCTTTTGGCTCACTGGCTAACCTCCACACACTCAGGACAATTTTTACGTTGCCAAAGCCATTTAACCTACAAATCTGTACGTCTTTGAAGTGTGGGAGGAAACCAGAGCATGCTGAGAAAACCCACGCAGTCACAGCGAGAACATACAGTGCAAACTACACACAGTCAGGATCAAGCCCGGAGTTTCTGGCGCTGTAAGGCAGCAACTGTTCCAATGCGCCACTGTGCCACCCTCTGTAACATCTCGGGAGAACATGGATAGGGTGGCATGGTGGTGCAGCAGTAGAGTTGTTGCCTTACAACGTGAGAGAACCGGGTTCGATCCTGACTACGGGTCTTGTCAGTACGGACTTTGTTCATTCTCCCTGTGACCGCGTGGGTTTTCTCCAGGTGCTCCGGTTTCCTCCCACATTCCAAAGACATGCAGTTTTGTAGGTCAATTGGCTTCTGTAAGTTGCCCCCTAGTGTGTAGGATGTGTAACTGGGATAACATAGAACTAATGTACGGGTGATCGTTGGTCGGTGCGGTGCAGTGGGCCGAAGGGCCTGTTTCCATGCTGCATCTCTAAAAATGAAAACTAAAGGTGACGTTTCAGACAGCACCCGTGGTCAGGATCGAACCAGGGTCTCTGGCGCTGTAAGGCAGCAACTCTACCGCTGCGCCAGCGTGCCGTCTCGCATGTTCCTGGCAATGAACAAAGATCAAGGCATGGTTCATAGTCATGGGGAGAAAACCCGAGCACCAGGAGGAAACCCACACGGGAACAGGTAAAACGTGCAAACTCCACACAGACAGCACCCGAGGTCAGGATTGAATACAGGTCTCTGGCACTGTGAGGCAGCAGTGAGGCCCACTGCTTCACACTGCTGATCTTATGTAGGAATGTTTTAGCTGCTCAAGCCCCCAGTGTGGGAAACAGCCCCACCAAGTGACTCCGGGGCACAAGACTGAGGGGAATAGAATTGGAGGGGGAATAAGAAGATGGTTAGTAACAGATCCACACTCACACACTCTGTTGTCAAAATGCATTAATAGATTGACAGTCCTGCTGGGATGATTATCTAAGGCTTGAGAGTGAATAAAAATTAAACAGGATTCCGTACAAATCCTGTCTCCTGTGAAGCCTGCTGCTAAACTGATGATATGATAATGTTAAATATCAGTGCCAGAACACAGTCATAAATCTTTATTTTTCTTAACCTGCGGAGCTGCTGTGCCTTTGGTACAAAACCCAGCGCAAGTCAGATATGAAATTAAAGATGTCGAAAGTGAGGCCACACAGGAAGTTTCGTGAATTCTCAGCTTCACTGGGAGTCTGGGATATTGGGACTTTTATCTCACGTGTCGGAATTCTCCAAACGTTTTGAAATGTAAACACCAGTATCCACCGTGGCTAAAGCAGCTCCATTTTCCGGCACCCTTGGTTCCAGAGCCTTGCCGGATTATCTGTTCTGCCCCGGCCCCCAGAGCTCCAGCCGCAGGAGGCAAATTCAACCCGCCGATCGGCCGCAGAAGTCCGATGAGGTTGAGATTGGCTGCCTCACCCAGCCTAGGAACCAGATTTTGAGGGGATATTTCGGGGGGGGGAAACGATTTTAAATGAGCTCTAGTCATTTTATTCCGGATTAAAAGAGGTGCCGGACCACCGGTTGCCGGAAAATCTGCGGTGGACCTGTACTGCCGTGAACCCTCGTTATAACAGAGTATGGGGAGCGGGGAAATGCCCGGTGTCTCTGTCGATTGTCCTCTACAACAGACAGAGACACCAAAAAGCTGGAGTAACTCAGCGGGTCAAGCAGCATTCGGGTTGAGACCCTTCTTCAGACTGAGAGTCAGGGGAGAGGGAGAATTGAGAGATATGAAAATGTACATCGAACAAATGAATGCAAGGTATGCAAAAGGACAAATCAAAGCCAGCAGCAATGATCAAGGAAAGGTGGGCCCTTTATTCTGAAACTGTGACCACAACTCAGAGATTCCTCAATCAGGAAAAAACAATATCTTTGTACCTAGCTGATCCAGACCGTTGCACATTTTTGGTGAGTTCTCTCATTTTAAATTCTCGATAATGCAATCTCTTCTGCTCAATGGGCTAAGCCACCATCACTGGAACTAGTCTTGTGAATCATCGCTCCATTCCCCCTTGGTGCAGATATGTTCTTTCCTGGGTAAGAGGTCGAAAACGGCACACAATATTCCAGGTGTATTGTGTGAGCCCCAGAGAGGTTGGTCCCTCAGGTATAATCCTGCGGATTAATGGCCAAATGCTCCCACTTGGAAAGTGTAAGCACATGACGTGCAATGGGTATTAGGTCAGGGCAGGACCTAGCCGCATTATCTGTACTGACGGAAAAGCCCAGTGACATGTTCCATGTGGCTTGGGCTTGGTATAATCCTCACTTGGTCGAAACGCCAACACCTAGAGTCACAGAGTCAAAGTTACGTGCAGAGACTCCATACAGTTTGGAAACAGACCCTTTGGCCTAACTTGCCTAAGCCGAGCAAGATGTCCCATCTACTTCGAGTGAGTCCAGAATCAGGGGCCACAGTCTTAGAATAAAGGGGTGGCCATTTAAGACTGAGGTGAGAAAAAACGTTTTCACCCAGAGAGTTGTGAATTTGTGGAATTCCCTGACACAGAGGGCAGTAGAGGCCAAATACTGGATGGATTTAAGAGAGAGTTAGATAGAGCTATAGGGTCTAGTGGAGCCAAGGGATATGGGAAGAAGGCAGGCACGGGTTATTGATAGCGGACGATCAGCCATGATCACAATGAATGGCGGTGCTGGCTCGAAGGGCCGAATGGCCTCCTCCTGCACCTATTTTCTATGTTTCTATGTTTCTACATATGTCCCACCTGCCCACATTTGACTCATATTCCTCTACACCGTTCCTATCCATGTACCTGTCCATGTACCTGTGGAACTTCATCTGAGAAGAAGTGAGCATCTAGGCACATGACGAGCAAGCAAACATTAAAGAAAACAACGATAAATTCTGGATCATTCTAAGGTCAAATATTATGTTTAAACAATAAACTGAAGGTACAGATTAACTCACAAAAGGGCACAAAATGTTGGAGTAACTCATCAGGTCAGTCAGCATCTCTGGAGAACATGGATAGGTGACGTGCTGTAGGAAGGAACTGCAGATGCTGGTTTACTACCGAGAAAGACACAAAATGCTGTGGAGTAGAGGTAACTCTCAGCGGGACAGGCACCTGAAAAGTCACCGATTCCTTCTACCCAGAGATGCAGCCTGTCCCGCTGAGCATACTGTCAGAAAGCATTTGATAAGGTCCCATCCCATATAGGAGATTATTGGACAAAAATTAGGGCACATGGTATTGGGGGTAGATGCTGACATGGATGTAGAAATTTGGTTGGCAGACAGGAAACAAGAAGAGTAAGGTTTCATGTGGATCTTTCAGAATGGCATCGGCAGGTGCTGGGGACCGCAGCTATTTACAATATACATCAACTGATTTAGATGAAGGATTCAAAGTAACATTAGCAAATTTGCAGATATGACAACAAAGCTGTGTGAACTGTGAGGAGGATGCTATGAGAATGCAAGGTGACTTGGGTGAATGGGCAGATGCATGGCAGATGCAGTTTAACATGGATAAATATGAGGTTATACACTTTGGTATCAAAAACAGGAAGGCAGATTACTTGACTTGGCGTCAAGTTGGGAAAAGGGTAAGTACAACGGGATATGGGGGTCCTTGTTCATCAGTCAATGAAAGTAAGCATGCAGGTACAGCAGGCAGTGAAGAAAGCTAATGGCACGTTGGCCTTCATAACAAGAGGAGTTGAGTACAGGAGCAAAGAAGTCCTTCTGCAGTTGTATAGGCCCTAGTGAGACCACACCTGGAGTATTGTGTGCTGTTTTGGTCCCCTAATTTGAGGAAGGACATTATTGCGATTGAGGGAGTGCAGCGTAGGTTTACAAGGTTAATTCCCGGAACGGCGGGACTGTCATATGCTGAGAGAATGGAGCGGCTGGGCTTGTATACTCTGGAATTTAGATTGTTGAAAGGGGATCTTATTGAAACATATAAGATTATTAACGGTTTGGACACGCTAGAGGCAGAAAACATGTTCCCGATGTTGGGGGAGTCCAGAACCAGGGGCCACAGTTTAAGAATAAGGAATAAGCCATTTAGAACAGAGACGAGAGGAAACACTTTTACGCACAGAGAGTTGTGAGTCTGTGGAATTCTCTGCCTCAGAGGGTGGTGGAGGCAGGTTCTCTAGATACTTTCAAGAGAGAGCTTGATAGGGCTCTTAAAGATAGCGGAGTCAGGGGATATGGGGAGAAGGCAGGAACGGGGTACTGATTGTGGATGATCAACCATGATCACATTGAATGGCTCAAAGGGTCGAATGGCCTACTCCTGCACCTATTGTCTATTGTCTATTGACATACCTTTAGAAAAGAGATGAGGATTTCTTGAGTCAGAGGGTGGTGAATCTGTGGAATTCATTGTCGCAGGCGGCTGTGGAGGCCAAGTCAATGGATATTCTTTTATCTTGTTAAAGAAGGAACTGATATTATAAACTTCATATGAGATTATAAATCACACAGAATAAAAAAAAAACACTTGTGTAAATCTAAAGAATCAGGGGGACTGACACTTCCTAACTTATTGTATTACTATTGGGCAGTGAATATTAAAAATATAATCTATTGGTTGGACAGTTCTGCCCAACAGATAGATTGGATAAGAATGTTCCCCTTATAATATAGGAGCGATCCTTCTTTCCCCGATGAAACTGAAATATATAATATATAAGAAGAATCCAATTATTCACAGTATAATACGAATTTGGAAACAAATAAAATTAACTTTAAAATTAAGAAAATTATCGCTTCTTTCTCCAATAGCTAATAATCCCTCATTGAAACCATCCATTATTGATAAAATGTTTATCCATTGGGAAAGAATAGGAATTAAAACGATGGGAGATATGTATGAAATGGGAAAACTTTTATCATTCCAACAATTACAACTAAAATATAATTTGAAAAGTAATCAATATTTCAAATATCTTCAAATTCAAGATTATTTGAAAAAATATATACAAGGATATCAAACTTTAACTCCAGATATATTGGAGGAAGGAATGAATAGAAAGGCAGAATCAAGCAATTTAATATCTTACTTATATAATACAATTCTAAATATAGAAACACCAACGACAGAGGCAATTAGAAGGGACTGGGAACAAGAGTGATAGATGGGAAAAAAATGTATTATATGTAAATAAATGTTCAATTAATGTAAGACATAACCTAATTCAATTTAAAATTTTACAGACTATATTATTCAAAAACTAGACTGAATAAAATATTTTCAAATGATTCCCCCATCTGCGACAAATGTTTAACTCAAAATGCCACTATAGCACATTTGTTTGTCTCTTGTATAAAACGGTATAAATTTTGGAATTAAATTTTTGGAATTTTTACAAAACTATTTAACACAAAATTGAACCCCAATACAGAACTGATTATCTTTGGATCAATGGAAGAGGGAAGTAAACTAACTATATTCCAAGAAGCTTTTCTTAATTACGGTCTAATAACAGCAAAAAAAACATACTCAAATTTTGGAAAAACGCTGCCACGCCAACATTCAAAATGTGGATCTCAAACATGTCTGAAATGCTACACCTTGAAGAAATGAGATTCCTCCTAGGCAAAGTAGATCTATTCTTAAAGACGTTTTTGTCTCCTTTTATCAACTTTTTACAATGCCGATGGTGCAACATAAGAAAATTTAAATGTTTAGAACCGGGTGACGGATGGGCAAAAATACGAAATAGGTTGATCTCTCCTAATCTCTCTTTCTTTTACTTTCTCCTTTTCTTTCAATCTTTTTAGTTTCTTATCTCGATCCTGTATTTCTTTGGCTTTCTGTTTCTACTCGCTTGTCTATCTATTCCGACACTCTTTATTTCTTTTTTCTCTCACTGTTCTTTTATTATTAAATCAAAAGTACGACGTTGTACAAGAACGGAAATATGTATGTATGTATTAGGTACTTAAGTACCACACTACTGTACTTACTTCTAACAAAAAAAAAGGAACTGCAGATGCTGGAGAATCGAGGGTACACAAAAGGCTGGAGAAACTCAGCGGGTGCAGCAGCATCTAAGGAGCGAAGGAGATAGGCGAAGTTTCGGGTCGAGACCCTTCTTCAGACTTCTTTTATGTTGTTTCAGTATTCTTTTATGTTATTTAAAATTAAAAAAAAATTAATATTAATTTTGTTAGAAGCAATTGTACAAGGAGAAAGTAATCGACATAACAATTATACAATTTTCGTACAGCTTCAGTTTTATGTCAGTGGATATTCTCAAGGCGGAGATTGACATTCTTGATTAATACGGGTGTCAAGGGCTATGGGGAGAATCCAGGAGAATGGGGCTGAGAGGGAAAGATAGCTCAGCCATGATTGAAGGCAGAGTAGACTTGATGGGCCGAATGGCCTAATTCTGCTGCTATTACTTATGAACTTATGAAGTACCTGCAGAAAATTGTTTAAAGTCCAGTATCCTTTACCTGTACTGAGGGAAGCTAAGGTTGCCTGTTGTTACTGCTCTGGCACTGAAGGGGTTAACTGCATCTATTCCATCACGGTAGAAATGACAATAACCAGCGCACAGACCCCAAATATGGCCGCCCTAACCTTGAGGTGAAGCGCACAGTGTCAGAGCAGCTAGTTGGCCATTTCTGTTCACATCCATCCCATCTCCTGGCCAGCCGCCCTCCCTCACACCCTGCCCTGCCATTGGCCACCGGCTAATCCCTCTCGCAAATCACAAGAGGCCATCAGCTTTGTGGCATCCAATGAAAAGGGGCAGCCCGGCTCGGAAGGATTAGATTCTGTAGTCAGTGGGTGCTAACAATTTCAAATGGGTTTAACAAGAGATTACCAGCGTGGAATCCGAGCTCGCTCAATTGCCAAGCTTTCTCGTAAATGATGATTGCTCCTCCTCTTCTGGGAATCAGTAAAAGGTTTGGATTTGACACATGCCTTGAAGCACGAGTTTCATTTCCATGTTTCAAAAAACAATCAGTATTTTGTGGCTTTTTTTCTTTTTGCCTTAATCTTGAAGGAGAGCAATGTGCAAGGCTTGGTGTTATTTCAAATTTCTCGTCGAAAGGCTCTTAATTAGGACTTAATATTTTCAGTCTTGTTTTTTTGTTGAGGCCTGTATGGGCTTATTAACACAACAATCACCTGTGTGTGGGCGTAGCTTTGTCTGTCGACAGTGCAGGAGGAATATACTAACCAAGCTAGGCAGCCGGAACAAAGGAGGAATAATAAAAATGGTTCAGTCACTGGCAAAGCAATACTCGGGGAACACCACAAATTGATCTCAGGAATTGAAAAGCCGTTCACATTGTCTAGCCCAGGGGGATGAATCCAGTCAGTTTCACTTAACAACATCACACAAACCAACCTCCCATTGACTCCATCTACACTTCGGGCTGCCTCGGCAAGGCCACCAGCATAATCAAGGACGAGTCTCACCCCGGTCACTCCCTCCTCACCGCTCTCCCATCAGGCAAGAGGTGTAAAGAAGTGTGAAAACGCACACCTCCAGGTTCAGGGACATTTTCTGCCCATCTGTTATCAGGCAACTGGTGCAGCGGTAGAGTTGCTGCCTCACAGCGCCATGGACACGGGTTTGATCCCGACCACGGATGCTGTCTGTACGGAGATTGTGCATTCTCCCCGTCATCGCCTGGGTTTCCTCCAGGTGCTCCAGTTTCCTCCACATTCCAAGGATGTATAGGTTTGTAGGTTAATTAATTTCTGTAAATTGTCCCTAGTGTGTGGGATAGAACTAGTGTATGGGTATCGTTGGTCGGCACGGGCTCCATGGGCCGAACGGCCTGTTTTCACATCTCAAAAGTAAACAAAACATCTTATCAACAACTAGTGAGCGGCCCTGAGATACCATTTACCTCATTGGACTCCCTCGGATTATCTTTATTTGGACTTTACTGGACTTTATCTTGCACACTAAACGTTATTCCCTTTATCATGTATCTGTACCTATGGACTGCTCGATAGTAATCATATATTGTCTTTCTGCTGACTGCATAGCCCGCAACAAAAAGCTTTGGACTGTATCCAGGTTCACATGACAATAAACTAAACTAAACTACAAAGTCCTCCATTTGACTTCTGCTCTCTGCTAACTTTACCTGAGATGTGTCAAGGAGAAGCTGTGTAAGTCAGTGTTGGGACAGGGAGAGTAAATGGTGTGGGGAGAGGAGAACACCACCCAGTAATACTGTAGATCAGTGGCTCATGCTTTTGTAGTTACGCCCACTAGCTTATTAGTGTCGCGAGCTACTGCACTCTTCAGTATGAAGTTAACTCTCAAGTAAGAGCTTGTAGTTGTTTATTCTAAATAAACAGTGTATAACCTGCCAAGGTGCGAGGTCTTTATTATTACAAGGACTCAAAAACAACATACTCCTTCAGATTATTGCATGCGGGCTCAGCAGACAATTTGCTAATCGAGGATGAGCTTGGGCATGGGGATACTGTACTGGACTGTATGTACTCTGTGCTTCAATGCCTGGGGAAAGGCTTCTGAAGCTCAATGCCTGGAGATAGGCTTCTGAAGCCAACAAGCACCAAACTTCTACAGATGTACCATGGATGACATACTGTCAGGTTGCATCACTGCCTGGTTTGGAAACAGCTCTGCCGAAGATGGCAAGGAATTGCAAAGAGTTGTTTGTGGATGTAGCCCGGTTTCAAATTGGACTTCCCAACAATGATTCCATCTACACTTTGCGCTGCCTCAGTAAAGCAACCAACATAATTCAAGACTTGTCCCACCCCAGTCATTTGTTCTTCTCCCAGCTCCTATCTGACAAAAGGTACGGAAGCTTGAAAGTGTGCATGACCAGACTCAGGAACAGCTTCTTCCCTTCTATTCTTCCATCTGAGGAGGAATTTCTTGAGTCAGAGGGTGGTGAATCTGTGGAATTCATTGCCACAGACGGCGGTGGAGGCCGTCATTGGGTATTTTTAAAGTGGAGATTAATAACTTCTTGATTATTTTCCCCATTTTCCTGCCTCTCCCCATTACCCTTGATGTAGGCTGTCAAGGGTAATGGGGAGACGCAGGAAAATGGGGTTGAGTGGAAAAATAGATCAGCTGTGATTAAATGACAGAGCAGACTCAATGGGAGGCAATTGGCCTAATTTGCTCTTATGTCTCATGAACCTGAATTATAATCATGCTTCTGATTGGCCCTTCCATAGTTTAGTTTAATTTAGTTTACATTATTTTCACCTGCACCGAGGTACAGTGAAAAGCTTTTTTTGGTGTATGCTAACCAGTTAGTGGAAAGACTATACATGGTTACAATTGAGCCATCCACAGTGCACATATACATGATTATGGGAATAACATTTAAGCAAGATAAAGTGCAGTAAAGTCCATTTAAAGATAGTCCAAGGGTCCTCAATGACATAGATAGTTGCTCAGGACCGCTCTCTAGTTGTTGGTAGGATGGTTCAGTTGCCTGATAACAGTTGGGTTAAAACTGAATCTGGAGGTGTGCTAGGGTAAGCTAGGGTACCAGCATAAGCTAGGGTACTGTCCGGTTCACCTCTCTCCTATTGTGGACATTGGACTTTGTCTGTGGAGCTGATGCGCTACACTGCTGAGAACTAGATTCTGCACTCTGTATCTTCCCCTTTGCTCAACCTATTGTTCGAGTTTGACTTGGTTGTATTTAGATATAGGATTATCTGATCTGTTTAGATAGCATGCAACGCAAGTCATTTCACTGTAACCCCGGTACATGTGACAATAATAAACCTCAACCTAAACAGGGTCAATCTCTTGTAGTAATTTGCTCAAAGGCAGTGGGCTTTTCAACTTAGCCAGGCTCTCCCTGATGTTAATCATGCTCTCACAATGAAGTTTTCAAGGGGGCATAACAGTAGATGAAGAAGATGAAGACTGAATGACAGTGAAGCATTTACATTTGGATAGTTGCAGGGACTGGGAAGATTTTGATGGATTTGGGACAAATGCAGGCAAATGGGACTAGCTCAAACGGCACCTTGGTCAACATGGAAGAGTTGGGCTGAAGGGCCTGTTTCCATGCTCTATACTGACTCTATGTGACTGACTCTATGTTTCCATGCTCTATACTGACTCTAATGGCAACAAATGTCCAAATCACGATATCCAAATGGGTGACTTTGTGGCTATACCTCATGTAGGTGGTTGTCTAAAGTTTTACCAAAGCCTGCAAAAGTGAGGTAAATAATTCCAACACAGCAGGCCACCAAGTAATTTGTATGCGCACCATCAATTAGAATTCCAACAGTGCAAAAGAGCAAAACAGCCTACCTGGAGTTTGTGAAGAAAAAAAGATAAGACTGGGATTGGAGTAGAACACAAAGGTCTGGGGTATCTCAGCAGGACAGCCAACATCCCTGGAGGACATGGCTGACCAGATTCCACCACGAATACGCCCAGTGAGTGGCCACCCTCCATGTGTGGTTTTAATTTAGTTTAGTTTATTGACATATGTACCAAGGTACAGTGAAAATATTTTTCCACATCCACTTCTAACAGCAGGTCTAGTTTAATGTATTATTGTCACGGGTACTGAGGTACAGTGGGAAGCATTTTTGTTATACAAGACTATACATGATTACAACCGGCTGTCCACAGTGCACAGATACAGGTATCCTTATATTGCAGGTTGTGCTTTAGTATAGTTTAATTTAGTTTGGAGATACAGCACGGAAACAGGGCCTTTGGCCCACTGAGTCCATACCAACCAGCGATCTCAACACACTACCACTATCCTACACACGCTAGGGAAATTTTACAATGTTTATCAAGCCAATTAACTTACAAACCTGTACTTCTTTGGAGTGTGGGAGGAAACCGGAGATCCCAGAGAAAACCATGCAATGGAAACTCTGTACAGACAGCACCCTTAGTCAGGATCGAACCTGGGTGTCTGGTCACTGCGCCACCGCGGACTTACCTCTAAGTGGGCTTGGCCTCCATCGCAAAGTACTGTAAACTGTAAAGTGTATCTGTACAGCTATTCCACAACATCATCTCAAGGTCTCATCTGCAAACACTGGTGTCCTAGCTATTTATTTGTTGCTGTAGCAACATCGAATGGTCTCTGCGTGATATTACCCGTTTAACAACGGATAATTGAACACAATGACATGATATGTCCCGCAGCAAGTCGCTCTGGTCCAGCTTGTTTATTCCTTATCATTAAAAAGCTTCCTTTACATTTGAACAGGTAGAAAACAGTAAAAGTGCAGGGTACATTTCGAACTTTACACACCCTGTAAAAATCTGATAAATGTTTCTCGTTTGAGGGAAACATCTTTCTCAGCTTCAACTACATTTAGCAGTTCCTCCATAAGCTTAAGATCAAATAATAAAAATCAATTTGTTTTAAAAACAGATTCACTGCATTAATAATGTATTTTTTATATTTGGTTTTACAACGTCATGTATAGTAAAAGTAAAAATATATTGTTATAACATAAGATTGGCTGAGATTGATCCCTGGGATGGCGGGACTGTCATACGAGGAAAGATTGAAAAGACTAGGCTTGTATTCACTGGAGTTTAGAAGGATGAGGGTGGATCTTATAGAAACACATACAATTATAAAAGGACTGGACAAGCTAGATGCAGGAAAAATGTTCCCAATGTTGGGCGAGTCCAGAACCAGGGGCCACTGTCTTAGAATCAAGGGGAGGTCATTTAAGACTGAGGTGAGAAAAAAACTTTTTCACCCAGAGAGTTGTGAATTTGTGGAATTCCCTGCCACAGAGGGCAGTGGAGGCCAAGTCTCTGGATGGATTTAAGAGAGAGTTGGATAGAGCTCTAGGGGCTGGTGGAGTCAAGGGATATGGGGAGAAGACAGGCACGGGTTATTGATAGGGGACGATCAGCCATGATCACAATGAATGGCGGTGCTGGCTCGAAGGGCCGAATGGCCTCCTCCTGCACCAATTTACTATGTTTCTATGAACAATATCTAATCTCGTGACATGGACTCGATAAGAATGACTCAGTTCTAGTTAAGAGATACAGCGTGGAAACAGGCCCTTCGGCCCACTGAGTGCAGGCCGACCATCGATCACCCGTTCACACTAGTCCAGTGTTGAGATACGGAGTGGAAACAGGCCCTTCGGCCCATCAGTCACCCTTCTGGAGGAAGGAGGAGGAGCCGGCGCGGGATACTTTGTAACTGTGTCAGTGCCCCTTATGTGGCGTCTATGTGCATACCTTAGGTGCCTGCAAGCAAAGAATTCCACTGTGCCTCATCATATGTGGCATTGCATTCCATTCCAGTGAGCTGATCCACTGATCCAAGGATTAAGAAAGAACTGCAGATGCTGGTAAAATCGAAGGTAGACACAAAAATGCTGGATTAGCTCAGCGGGTGAGGCAGCATCTCTGGAGAGAAGGAATTGGCGTCGAAACGTCTTACCCGCTGAGTTACTCCAGCATTTTGTGTCTACCATTGACCAAGGAAGTGCTTGTGCCTATATATGAGCGGGCAAGATCATCTCTGACCCCTCTCACCCTGGCCACAAACTCTTTGAATCACTTCCCTCTGGAAGGCGACTCCGGACTGTCAAAGCTACCGCAGCCAGACATAAAAACAGTTTTTATCCACGAGTAGTTGCTCTACTCAACAGCCAAAAATCTGTAGCCTCCCTTTGATCTGGAAATGTGTTGGTTCACATGCTTGATCAATGGTGTTTTATCATTAATGTTTTATTATTATTAATGTTTAGTGTTTTCTGAGTCATTCGTAACTGTCACTGTGTGTCATGTTGTTACTTGCGGGCGGAGCACCAAGGCAAATTCCTTGTATGTGAATACTTGGCCAATAAACGAACTTACTTACAATTCCCATTGCAACAGCGCAGTCACTAATGTTGCTGTGGGTTCCCTCGTGCCTGGGCTTACCCCAGCCAGCGTTGCAGTGGCAACGGGTTGCTAGGTTGCAGATTGCACCGTGTATTCCCACGGCGTGCCGGCAGCTTCACCGGGGGGAGTTTCACCGTCGGGCCAGGAGCTGGAAATAGATTCCCACCTTGACTAACGTCACTGGGCAACAGAATCCCCAAGCACCCGATCCTCCTTTCCAAGTGGGTTCTTTATAAAACAAGACGTGTGTTTTCCACTGCAACCTTTTGCAAGCTGTTAGCGTTCAGAAGCATCCTTGGGCAATAGACAATGGACAATAGGTGCAGGAGGAGGCCATTCAGCCTTTCGAGCCCGCACCGCCATTCACTGTGATCATGGCTGATCATGCACAATCAGTACCCCGTTCCTGCCTTCTCCCCATATAAAAAAATAAAAAAGAAAAAAGAAATAAGAAGTGAGGCAGCGACTCTACCACTGCGCCACTGGCAAACAAAATTAAATTAAATTCTATCCGGCCTAATTTTATAGATGAATGCATTGAAGTTTAAACTGCTTCAGTATACTTCACCCAGTCCGGTCCTTCCCCAGATCCACTTGGAAGTTCCTTCCAAGACCATCTAGGCTTATTCAACAGAATTTGCAATAAGAGCCTCAAAATTTCCAACTAAATTCTTCGCATTGAATAACCCACGAATAAGGAAATAATTGGGTGTTTCCTGGACACGTCAAATCTATTGAAAGTGAGTCCCTGGCAGACACAATTAAGGAGGAATTACTTTGTTATTTCTTTTTGAGTTTTCCCTGGCAAAGCAGGATATTTTAACTGGAATCTCTCGTGCCTTTGCAAAGGGTAGTGAAAAATAAGCTAGCTCCCTTGCTTCTGATTAATTCTCGTCAATAAGGGAATTGGAAGCATGACTGGGTGGGGCAGCAAATCAGTAAATATGTTGTGAAGGATTTCCATCAACAGGCCCAAGCCCTTTTCCCACTGCTACTATCAGACAGGATGTACATAGAAGCCTGCAATCCCAAACCACCAGGTTCAGGAACAGCTACTTTCCCACAACCCTCCAGTTTTTGATCCGACCTGCACTACCCTACTCCAAACTCGGCAACAGAACTCTATGGGCCACCTCTTGCTTTGCCATGGATTTGTTTTTCTAACTGTGTTTATGTCCTAATGTCTTGTCTCTTTACAGTGGGCGTTTTTTCTCTTTTACTGTCAACTTAACTTGCTTTCACCGAGTACCCTGTAGACACCCAGACCACACAAGCTTCTTTTCAAAGTTGGAAGCTGAAAGAAAGAAGAATGTGGATTATTTTCGCTGGAGAGCACTTCATAAGTTCGCAAGTTATAGGAGCAGAATTAGGCAATTCAGCCCGTCACGTTTACTCCGCCATTCAATCATGGCTGATCTATCTTTCACTCCCAACCCCATTCTCCTGCCTTCTCCCCATAACCCCGGACACCTGTACTAATCAAGAATCTATCAATCACCACCGTAAAAATATCCATAGACGGCCTCCACAGCCGTCTGTGGCAATAAATTCCACCCACAGCCTTGAGGTTTCCAGATTTTTAAAAGTAAGAGTTATAGGTCAGTCGGGGGTTTATTTGATTTAGTCAGAGAGGTACAAATGTACTGTGAGCAATGGTAAATTCAGTTATTGATCAAAATTACTTCACAATCGTGAGGCAGCTCTACCTGGCAATAGACCTGATGGATCTTCTGAGCCTGCCTACACAGTGAACGCACCCACTGTGGGCATGTTCTCCATCCGTCTGCCCACATCCCTCTGATCCTCCTCCGTGCCCTTCCAATCGATTCCAGCATCAATCAATTCAGTAGCGGCACTATACTGTGGCTGGAAATGTCTTACTCTCGACTAGAATTTAAAGATACAGCGTGGAAACAGACCCTTCGGCCCACCGAGTCCACGCTGGCCAATGACCAACGAGCACTATCCTACACGGAATTTACAATGAACAAAAAGGCAATTAAACTACAAACCTGCATGTCTTTAGAGTGTGGGAGGAAACCAGAGCACCCTGAGGAAAACCCAAGCGGTCACAGGGAGAACGTACAAACTCCGTACTGACAGCACCCATAGTCAGGGTTAAGCCTGGGTCTCTGCCACTGTAGGGCAGAAACCCTACTGCCACATCACACTAGTATACTAGTATACGGCAATATTATGGCATGTATTATGGAATGCAAAGTTCACAGGTTCACAAGTTATAGGAGTAGAATTAGGCCATTCGGCCCATCGAGTCTTCTCCGCCATTCAATCTTTGCTGATCTCTGCCTCCTAATCCCATTTTCCTGCCTTCTCCCCATAACCCTTGACACCCATTCTAATCAAGAATTTGTCTATCTCTGCCCTAAAAATATCCTCTGACTTGGCCTCCACAGCCCTCCGTGGCAATGAGTTCCACAGATTATCTACCCAGTGACTAAAGAAGTTCCTCCTCACCTCCTTTCTAAAAGAGCCCCCTTTAATTCTGAGGTTATGACCTCTGGTCCGAGACTCTCCCCCCAGTAGAAATATCCTTTCCACTTCCACATCCACATCTATCTATGCCTTTCATTATCCTGTAAGTTTCAATGAGGCCCCCCTTCAGCTTTCTAAACTCCAGCAAGTAGAGGCCCAGTGCTGTCAAACGCTCATCATATGCTAACCCACTCATTCCTGGAATCATTCTTGTAAACATCCTCTGGACCCTCTCATGAGCCAGCACATCTTTCCTCAGATGTGAGGCCCAAATGTGCTCATAGTACTCCAAAAGCGGCCTGACCAGTGCCCTATAGAGCCTCAGCATTACATCCCAGGCTTTACTTGCAACCCAGCAGCAGAGAACACGGCACTGAACCAATAGAGTCTGTTTCAGCTGGGTGTTAGGCAGGGAATTCAACAACATTATTCTGTGAACTTTGCAATTAACCCCTCTTGTTGTCCCACAGTGACAGTGTTTAGGTGACCACCCACTCTATTTTAACAACACAGGGCATGAGCCCATTTCTAGACCAAAGCCCTTTTTTAGATGGTAGGGTATAAACTTTAAGAAATTTAAGGAATTAGGAATGGCACTGTGGCGCAGCAGTAGACCTGATGCCTTACCCGCCAGAGACCGGGGTTCGATCCTGACTACAGGTGCTGTCTGTACAGAGTTTGTACGTTCTCCCTATGATCACGTGGGTTTTCTCCGGATGCTCCAGCTTCCTCACACATTCCAAAGATGTGCAGGTTTGCAGGTTAATTGTCTTTTGTAACTTGCTCTTAGTGATCAGGTGATCAACAGTCTGAATGGACTCGGTGGGTTGAAATGCCTGTTTCCACACCATCTCTCTAAACTCTGAAATTGTCTGTTGCATGTTTAAAGTACAATTTGAACAATCCCCATCAACCATCGCTCACCGTTCACACTAGTTCTATGTGATCCCACTTTCTCATCCACTAGGGGGGAGTTTACGGAGGCCGATTTACCTACAAACCCATGTGTTAAAGAAGGAACTGCAGATGCTGGAGAATCGAGGGTACACAAAAAGCTGGAGAAACTCAGCGGGTGCAGCAGCGTCTAAGGAGCGAAGGAGATAGGCGACGTTTCGGGTCGAGACCCTTCTTCAGACCCGTCTGAAGGACCAGAGGTCATAGCCTCAGAATTAAAGGGTGCTCCTTAAAAAGGTGAAGAGGAACTACTTTAGTCAGAGGGTAGTTAATCTGTGGAACTCGTTGCTGTCCAAGTCAGTGGATATTTTTAAGGCAGAGATAGGCAGGTTCTTGATTAGAACGGGTGTGAAGGGTTATGGGGAGAAGGCAGGAAAATGGGATTAGTTGGCAGAGATCAGCCATGATTGAATGATGGAGTAAACTCGATGGGCCGAATGGCCTAATTATACCACTATAAGTTGTTGAGACCTCGTCTCTGTGGGTTTTCCCTTGTCTCCGTGGCTGACTGCTATGCTGCTGTTCTGTGGCTCTCATTAGGGAGAATCCCTTAAGGTCGTGCATCAGGATGACAATAATGCAGCTATGGATTTCAAGCACTTTCCGATCAGTCAGGCAGAAATGTTGGTACATACTCCTGTGTGTAAACCATTCTGGTGCTCTTATGAGCATAGTTTGCTGGACCAGAGGAACTGAAATCCAATTTTGATAATTGACCTACATTTCGTTTGATGAAGGGGGGGAATTTGCTTAATCAAAATAGTGTTTGCATGTAAGTTCCTGAAAATTGAAGGCAGAGACTCTAAACTAAATGTAACTGAAAATATTTTGGCTCAAATCATTGCAAAAAGCATAACCCTCAAATCATAAATATACATGTTAACCGGGTTGTGAAAGGCAGACATTAAAGAAGGGTCTCAACCCAAGAGGTGACTATCCCTTTTCTCCAGAGATGCTGCCTGACCTGCGACGTATATGCTATTTGACCCTCTGAGTTACTCCAGCTTTTTGTGTCTATCTTTGGTTTAAACCAGCATCTGCAGTTCCTTCCAACCCATTGGAACATAAGCAATGTCAGCAATTCAATTCAATTCAATTTCTTTAATATGTCATTCAAAACCAAGTTTGAACAAAATCTCATTGTGATACAGTCAAAACAGTATAAAAGCAACAAAACACACAATTAAACACAATTTAGCACAAACATCAGTGATCACTCCAGGCACTGCCTCACTATGATGGAAGGTAAAAAAAAATGAAGTGGGTCTTGTTGAGTCTCATTGTCTGTAACTCGTTTTCACCAAGCCCACAGCTAACAATGGCCTGTGTCCTTTATCATCATTACTTTTTTGCATATCTTTCATTGATTTGTTCCCTTTTCTCTATATCACCATCTATATCTCTTGTTTCCCTTTCCCCTGACTCTCAGTCTGAAGAAGGGTCTTGAACCGAAACGTCACCTATTCCTTTTCTCCAGAGATGCTGTCTTACCCGCTGAGTTACTCAAGCTTTTTGTGTCTTCCTTTGGTAAGGTCACATGTGGTCAATTAACTGTCATAGCTACAGATCTGCTGGCCCCTACTGACTGAAGGGTCTCATTACATCTCAGACTCAATACCTTGACAGTGTTAACCAGTCAGATACCATTTCAGTTCCACTCACACGGACACTACATTTTATAAAATGAGCTCTCATCGAACACATATTTAAATCCAACCTCGAAATGCTACAAAGGGAATCCGCAGGATGCTATGTAAGTATCAGCAGGTAGTATATTTTTCAGATTGCCTGCTATTAGCCAAGTCAAATATAATCGTAGTGTTTCAACTGCTAACACAAAGTCTTTCCATAGAACGTCGGAAAGTAGAAGGGCACATATAGTCACTAGGATTAGGGAATCATGATAGGAATGTTTGTGCAAAGGGATATCTCATTCTTTACACGAATGAAAAACTGGTGCACTAATACCAGAAGACTGAAGTCTGAAGAAGGGTTCCGACTCGAAACCTCACCCAACCTTTTTCTCCAGAGATGCTGCCTGACCTGCCGAGTTACTCCAGCATTTTGTGTCTATCTTCACTAATTCCAGAGGTGTTTTGATGTTTCATGTTCATGGATTTAATTGGATGCATTTGGATTATTCCTGATTGTGTTAACAAACATTATATGGCTAATGCATGATAATAATCTCATCACAGCTTTTTTATTTAATTTACTGGGTGTTATTGCCGTTATTTGTTGCTCATCCTTATTTTTCCACTGGTTCACTAATTCCAGATGACTGAAGTTTGAAGAAGGGTCCCGGCCTGAAATGTCACCCCATCATTTTACTCGTGAGATGCTGCCTGACCAGCTGAGTTATGCCCCTGTCCCACTTAGGAAACCTGAACGGAAACCTATGGAGACTTTGCGCCCCACCCAAGGTTTCCGTGCAGTTCCCAGAGGATTTTGTCCTCCGGCAACCACCTTCAACTAGCGTCGCAACCGGCTTCGACTAAAAAAATACCGATTTTTAAAAGGGAAACCACTTTCGACCATTAGGGAGACTGTCAAAAACCTCCTGGAACCGCACGGAAACCTTGGGTAGGGCGCAAAGTCTCCCGAGGTTTCCGTTCAGGTTTCCCAAGTGGGACAGGGGCATTACTCCAGCACTTTGTGTCTGAACCTGCATAACAGTGTCTATCTTCATATTGTGACATAAATTGTCCCTAGTGTGCAGGATAGTGCTGGTGTAAGGGGTAATATCTGGTCGGTGCACACTCGGTGGGCCAAAGGGCCTGTTTTTGTACTATATCTCTAAAGACTGAAGAGTGGACAGAACAGAATGCAGATATAAAATCAAGGAGGGATGATGTTGTGGCACGTTTGAAGTTACACAGAGTCTACTTGCTGATTCTGACTGTAGTAAATGCAACTGGTGAGTCAGAAATCAATTAAAAGGGTTTTAACAGTGAGTGATGAAGGGGAAGCACAGGAACTAAATATTGATGCTTTTTTCCAGGACTTCAGAGAAGAAACAAAAGTTATAGAGAGAGAGAGAGTGGTTCATGCAATCCATTGATCTGGAAATGATTACACAGCACATGCCAACCAATCAAAAATTCCACGTCTGATTTAAAAAAAATAATATTTTGGAGAAGCAGCATGGAAACAGGCCCTTCGGCCCACCGAGTCCACACCGACCATCGATCACACTAGTTCTATGTAATCCCGTTTTCGCATTCACTCCCTACACACTAAGGGCAATTTACAGAGGCCAATTCACCTAGAAACACATTCGGCTTTGGGATGTGGGAGGAAACCCATGCAGTCACGGAGAGAACGTGCAAACTCCACGCGACAGCAGCTGAGGTCAGGTTCGAACCCGGGTCCCTGGCGCTGTTAGGCAGCAGCTCTACCAACTGCACCACAGTGCCGCTCCGGATGATGTTATCTAACTCCTAGCATCATGGACTTACAAGCCCTTCCAAATCATATAAGATTCAGATTTCACCTATTTGCATTAATTTTTAATATTCAATCATGTATTTGGGCATATTTATTGTTCACTGCCAGATGTGTTTTAGGATGTCAAACTATGCATTCTTCAGCAAAGGTCCCATTAAGTCCTTCCGACCACGAGTAAAATATCTGTTTTTCAGAAGGAGAAAGAACACAAGCTCATAAACATCAAATTACATCTGAGACAATTGGCACTCATCCATTAGTATTCCCATGTCAGTGTGTTGAGGCCAAGGCCTCATGCCCTCATGTCCAACAAGGACGAACGGTGCCTCAGCGGTAGAGTTGCTGCCTTACAGCGCCAGAAACCCGGGCTCGATTCCACTGCAGGTGCTGTCTGTACGGAGTTTGTACACTCTCCCCTTGACCATGTGGGTTTTCCCCGGGTGCTCCGGTTTCCTCGCACACTCCAAAGATTTGCAGGTTAATTGGCTTTGGTAAAATTTGGTAATTGTCCCTAGTGCGTAGGAAAGCGCTGGTGTACGGGGATCGCTGGTCGGCGCGGACTCGGTGGGCCAAAGTGCCTGTATCTCTCAACTAAACTAAAGCAGTGCTTGAGACGTTTTACTATTTGTGTTGGGCCATTTCAAGCTGCCAATAAGAGACAATGTGAGCATTAGACAATCAGAAATGCATGAATGCATGATGGGAGTTGCTTGTTCTTTGTGCTTCCCACTCATCCTCTCCATCACATAAAGGGAAATTGAGATGTAAAAGTCTGCAATTTTACAGCGTTCCAGGTCCGCAAATCTGTAAAGAATTCGCGAAGAACAATGCATCCATCCCCTTAGGATGACAGTGGCGCAGCGGCAGAGTTACTGCCTTACAGCACCAGAGACCTGAGTTCGATCCTGACTACGGGCGCTGTCTGTATGGAGTTTGTACGTTCTCCCCGTGACCATGGGTTATCGCTCGAGCACTCCAGTTTCCTCCCGCACTCCAAAGACATCCGGATTTGTAGGTTAATTGGTTTTGGTAAATTGTAAAAACTGTCCTTAGTGTGTAGGATGGTGTTAGTGTACAGGGTTATCGTAGGTCGGTCCGGACTCGGTGGGCCGAAGGGCCTGTTTCTACACTGTATCTCTGAACTAAACTAAAAGGTCTCGACCCGTAACGACGCCTGTCCGTTTCCTTCGACGGATGCTGCCTGACCTGCTGAATTTCTCCAGCACTTTGTTCTTTGCACAAGAATCCAGCATCTGCAGTCTCTTGTGGCTCAGAAAACGATTCCGTTTTCTCAGTGTGTGGTTTGGTTAAAAACAAGTTCATGTTTACTTTTCAAACAGATAAAACACGTTTAGCCACAAACAGTAGTCAGTTGATTTAGGGTTGCAATTGTTGAAGGGTAGCAATATGATTATAACATAGTCAGAAGCTGCACAACAGCAGCCTACAGAGATGCAGCAACTTATATGCAGTAAATTCTCACAGGGCATTTTACACAAACACTATCACTCAAAATTTGACATTGCACAAATGATGAAATGCTTGTTCAAACAGGTAATTTTAAATAAAACCTTAAGATGGCTTCATTTGCGTGCAGTTCAGGTTGCCCCATTCCAGGAAAGATGTGGAGGGGCAGAAGAGCTTTACCAGAATGCTGCCCTTCTTCAGTCTCAACCCGAAATGTCACCTCTCCTTGTTCTCCATGGATGCTGCATGGCCGGCTGTGTTACTCCAGCACTGTGGACAAACTTGGATTGTTTTCTCTGGAACACCTGAGACTAAGGGGAGACCTAATGAAAGCATATAAAATTATGAGAGGCAGAGATACGGTAGACAGTCAGAACCCTTTTCCCAGGGTGGAAAGGTCAAAGATTAGAGGGCATGGCTTTAAGGTGAGAGGTTTTAAAAGTTTAAAGGAAGACGGACACAAAATGCTGGAGTAACGCAGCGGGTCAGGCAGCATCTCTGGAGAAAAGGAATAGGTATCATTTTGGATCGAAACCCTTATTCAGACGGAGAGTCAGGGAAGGGTTAAAGGAGATTTTAAAACAGTGTAAAGGAGATGTGCGGACGCACGTTTTTGGAGAGAGATGTGCTAGTGGTGTTTATGACATGGATATGCAGGGCAGGCTTTAGATTTAGGCTTAGGTTTATTCTTGTCATGTATATGGAGGTAGAGTGAAAAGCTTTGTTTGCATGCTATCCAATCAAATCCGATAATACTGTACTTAAATGCAATCAAGCTGAACTCGTGCAATAGATAGATCAAAGGGAAAGATATAGAGTGCAGAATATAGTTCTCAGCATTGTAGCGCAATAGTTCCAGACACAGGGGGGGATAAGGCTCATGTGCAGGCAGATGAAATGTGTTTATCTTGGCACAGACGTTGTGGGCTGAAGGGCCTGTTCCTGTGTTGTACTGTACTATGGTTTATATTCCACTAAGAGCAGGGACCTGAAGGGAATTGGTTGCTGAAGGCCTGAGTCCCGATGAATGTTAGTGGCCATGGGGGGAGGCCCGGTGACACAGCGGGAAACTAGCTGCCTTACAGCAACCAGGTTCGATCCTGACTACGGGTGCTGTCTATACAGAGTTTGTACATTGTCCCCGTGACCGCGTGGGTTTACTCCGGGTGCTCCAGTTTCCTCCCACACTCCAAAGACGTGCGGGTGTGTAGGTTAATTGGCTACATTTGTATAATTGTAAAATGTCCCTAGTATGTAGGATAATGCTAGTGTGCGGGGTAAACATTGGTCTGCGCGCACCTGGTGGGCTAAAGGGCCTGTTTCTCCACTGTATCTCTTAAAGTCTAAAGTCTGAATGGAGGGCAGATAACTCTGCAGGTTGCGGGAGACTTTGGTTACCTGGAAAGGCAAGGGTGCAGAGAAATTTGATTAACAAGAAATCAGTATTTTACAATCAAGCCATTGCTTATGCAGAAGGTACCCATAGGTCAGTGGGAGTGAAGCTGAATGTGACTTGGTTGTAACGCACACAAGAGCAAGGTAAAACCTCTAAATGTCACTCTCCATTAAACAAAACAGCAGCACACAAACACATTCCAGCGGTATGCACAGAAAATGTTAACATATGTCCAACTTCAATTGCAACAGAATCTACCTGTGTAACATATGACCATAATCACCAGGGGTATTGTCTGAATTGTGAAGACTGCCAGCACCAGTGGAGGCACAATAGTAATCTCCAGAGGCAGTATCTTCATTGTGAAAAATGACAGCTCCAGCAGGCTGACAAACGTCACAACTATCAGAAGAGGCTTGCAGCTTGCCGCACGGCATTTACAGTTGTAATGGGAAACAGGATGACAAAAATGAAACAAAGCTTGTCAAAAACATACTTGGGTTGCATAATTGTACTCGCATTAACATTGTGGTTCGCCTGCTCTACAACATATTTCATAAATACACAGCAACTGATTAACAAACCACAAACCTTCTTCACAGTATCACCCTTTGATACAATAACACATATTGAATTCTTGAGTGCGTCGGGAGGAACTGCAGATGCTGGTTGTAAGCTGAAGCCAGTCACAAAACGCTGGAGTGACTCAGCGGGTCAGGCAGCATCTCTGGAGAAACGGAATGGGTGACCATTTGGGTTCTAAGTTCATAGGTGGTAGGAGCAGAATTAGGCCATTCGGCCCATCAAATCTATTCCGCTATTCTATCTTTCACTTCTAACCCCATTCTCCTTCCTTCTCCTCATAACCTCCTGACACCCATACTAATCAAGAATCTTATATATCTCTGCCTTGAAAATATCCATTGATTTGGCCTCCAAGGTAAAAAAGCTGATGTAGCCAGAGAACATAGAACAGCGTAGTTCGGGAACAGGCCCTTCGGCCCACAATATCTGTGCCGAACACGATGCCAAGATAAACTCTTATCTGTAGGAAGGAACTGCAGATGCTGGTTTATACCGAGGATAGACACAAAATGCTGGTGTAACTCAGCGGGGCAGGCAGCATCCCTGGAGAAAAGAAACAGGTAAAGTTTCGGGTTAGAACCCTTCTTCAGGCAGTCTGAAAGAGGGTTCCGACCCGAAACATCACCTGTTCCTTTTATCCGGAGATGCTGCCTGACAATAGACAATAGGTGCATGAGTAGACCGTTTAGCCTTTCGAGCCAGCACCGCCATTCAATGTGATCATGGCTGATCATCCTAAATCACTGATCCCATTCCTGCCATCTCCCCACATCCCCTGACTCCGCTATCTTTAAGAGCCCTTTCTAGCTCTCTCTTGAAAGTATCCAGAGAACCAGCCTTCACCGCCCTCTGAGGCAGAGAGTAAACTCTTATCTGTCCCCACGTAATCCATATCCCACCATTCCCTGCGTATCGATGTGCCTATCCAAAAGGGTGATCGTCAACACCACCATCGTGCCTGAAATGCTACCTCTGGCAGTGCATTCCAGGAACCCATCACACTCTGTTAAAAATATGATCCTTTGCCCCTCTCACTTTAAAGCTATGCCTTCTGGTATTTGACATTTCCATCACGGGAAAAGGGTTCTGACTGTCTATACAAGTAAGAAGGCAGGTGCCATAACCAGAGAGCAGTCCTGAACTACTATCTAACTCAGTGGTGACCTTCAGCCTATCCTTCATCGGGCTTAGCCTACTTTACCTTGCACTAAACGTTATTCCCTTATCATGTATCTATACACTGCAAATGGCTCGATTGTAATCATGTATTGTCCTTCTGCTGACTGGATAGCACGCAACAAAAGCTTCTCACAGTAGCTGGGTGCACGTGACAGCAAATTAGTAAGATTAAATGAGAACTTACCAGTTCGAAGTTTGATCTGTATTTTATGAGGAGTTACGACGAGGGATTACGTGAAGACCCCGTCCAGCACGCATGCGCGACATTCCTCAACGCAGCGGTGTGGATTCACAGAAAAAACACAACGATTGAAATAAATATAGTAAAGAAAAAATAAGAACTAAATTACCAGTTGATCTGTATAATAGAGGGTGGGAGCGGAGGGCACGTAATGTGAAACAGTCGAATGACTCTGTCATGCTGTCCAGCCCAGGTGGAGGGACTGTACCCTTTGAGCTGACACCAGTGCCATGAGCATGACGGATTTCAGAGTAAGTTGTTCCAGCGTGAGTGCCCTGGGTGGTGGCCATCCCCTAAGGTACGTCAGCACAATGCTGACATCCCAGATCTGTGTGTACTGGGGGAATTAGTGTTAAAAATGCCCCTCATGATTTTAACCACTAGTGGATGGGACCCCAAAGCCTGTTGTCCTGCTGCTGGAACCAAATAAGCTGACAACGCACTCCTGGCTGTATTGATGGCGCTGTAGCTGCATCCTTCCCGATGTAATCCAACCAGGAACTCCACAACACTGGTGGCAGTAGCTGTAGTGTAGGTAGTTCCTGTTTTGGAGCAATACCGTTCCCATTTCCTTATGTTGGTCAGGTATTGTCTCCTGGTGGACTCCCGGTGGGATGCGGTCATCATGTTGATGGCGTCCTCAGACAGTCCCAGGCCCAGTAGAGGTCTTTTTAGAATCTGCAAGCCAGGAGATTGACTCTGTCATGGCACGGGTGACTAATGCCTGACACTGGGTGGATTAATAATTCTGGACTGCTGGGGAATTCCAACGGTGTTTCGACAGCCATGTCGAGGGCCTCTGGGAACCATGGCTGTGTAGGCCAGTCGGGTATTATCAAGATTCCTGAAGCGGAATCCAATTGAATCTTGCGTAATACCCGACTGATGAGGCAGAAGGGAGGAAAAGCATAGAAGAACATTTTCCCCCAATGCAGCGTGAATGCATCAACTGCTGCTGCCTCAGGCTCTGGTTCCCAAGCGACATACGTTGGTACCTGGTGATTCATCCTGGATGCAACTAGATCGATATCTGGTGTGCCATATTGCTTTGTAATTTCAGCAAACACTGTTATCGTAAAATTTGCGTGACCTGGTGTCTGCCACTGTATTTTGCTTACCTGGTGGGTAAGTTGCTGATAACCAAATATGTCTTTCGACACACTATTGCCAGATTAGGTTGACCAAATTGTCACACAATATCGACTTTACACCACCCATGTGGTTGATATAAGCCGCCACCGTGGTATTATCTAATTGCAACCGGACATGTGCATGATGCGTATTAGATGAATATGCTTTTAAACCATAAAACGCACCAAACATTTCTCAGTAGTTGATACCCCGTGTCTGTAGACAAGATGATTCAGAGTTAGTCCATCTGCCCCCTGTGCTGGATTGCATGTTAGTTGCTCCCCAGCCCAGAGCACTGGCATCCTTCGGCAGAGTCACAATCAATCGTAAATCCAAGATAGTCCATGGTAGTGGACGGTGTTAAATTGGATTTATCAGGATGTATGACAAACCCCAAAGTTTCAAACAAACATTCGGTGGCTGCTACTGCCAAAATAGCTGTCTCCAAGGTTTTCCCTACTATTAAAATGTCATCTAAGTACGCCATGACTATATGATTTTGGTTCCTCAATAATGCCAAAGCAGGTTTTCAGAAGTCAACAACCTTGGAGCGGAGGTTAGTCCATTTGGTAAGGCTTTAAATTGCCATAGCTGTTTCATCCAGATAAACTTTAAGTATTTACAATGCTCCTTATGTATGGGTACTGAGTAGTAGGCATCTTTTAAATCAATGCATGCTAGAAAGTACCCTCTAGAAATCAATAGTCTGGCTGTTTCAAAAGTTTCCATCTTGAAATGTATAAATTAACAGACTCGTTTAAAGTAGTTAAGTCAATGATGATGCGACGTCCACCATCTTTTTTAGTTTTAGTGAAAATATTAGACACAAATTCCAAAGGTTCATGTTTAGTTCTTTCAACGACACCTTTTGCTAGTAGCCTCATCAGTTCAGCTTGACCCTCTTGTTTCTCTTTGACTGAGAGGGTGAATACCCTTTGGGGTGTATGCTGAACTGGCGGCATGTTTTCATGTTTTTAAGTAGTTAAGTCAATTTTATAGCCATGAATGCTGCTGAGTATATACTTATCATTAGTGATGGATTCCCATGTATCCAAAAACAAGTGCAATCTCCCCCCTGTTAGTATAGAGCCCCTACTGCTCATATGCTGAGAGGAACCAGACCCACCTACCTCCATGGTTACTGGTGCTTCTTCTGCCTCTTCGCTGGACGATGAGGCGTCTGCTGGGCTGTAGAGGGCTGCTGTTGATGTTGCTGTTGATGTTGATGGGGGTGGCGCATTTTCCATGGGGTCCGCTCTGGGCCCTGGCCTAAAAAAGGCTTACGGGGAATGGTTGCGGACCCCGAGCTTTCACCAGTCCCATATGGTAGTCGACGACTGGTGGACGTCGTGGGGTACTGCCGCCTGGGTTTGTTAGGTCTGCTCGGTCCCAAACCTGCCCTCACGAGACCAAAGGTCTTGGATTCTTCCTCTAGGTCTTTCACCTTTTTCGGAAGGTCCTTTCCAAAGAGCAGAATTGGAGGTTCTGAACCCGGTGTTTTGCAAAGTCACGCAAACTTTGGGTTGAGGGCAGGCTTGATGATTTCCTTCCGTAAATTGTTTATCTCATATTGAGTGGTGCACAGCAGAGCTAATGTATCTTGCTGATTTGTGGATATGTCCACACCATCAATGGACCGAGCATATGATGTAATTCCTGTAGTCAGGAGTTTAAGGATTTTCTGGAGCTTCAACTCCAGGTTCCTGATGTTCTGCCCCAAATGTCCCCAAATTTGGCTGTTTACAGCTGGTACATTCAATGATGTACAATTTTCTGGGGCTGTATATTGTTCAAGAGCCTCATTGACCACCCATTCTTGTAGGGGTTTGGAGGACAGGTGGTCAATGCTGGCTGCAAGTTTCGGCTCTAAAGGCCGACCTGCTCGTGGAATGGCCACGTAGCGGTTGACCACACCCAGCAGCTCTTCCTGATCCTGTACACCCTGCGTACTCCGGACATCTTCAGCCAGCGACCCCTCTTCTTGACCAGCCCAGACCTGGTCGCCAATGCTGCCTTCAATAGACGGTGAAGCAATGGCCAGTGCCGTAAAGGGCACTGTGGGAGTGCCTGAGCTCCCTTGGCGAGTCTGCTGCTGCTCTCTTAACAGGTCTCGCTGGAGCAATTGCTCCATAAGCCGTTCCATTCGGCTTAGGCGGCTGCCTGTGCCGCTCTCGAGCGGTGAGGCATCTTCATCCGAATCATCGGATACTACCGCCCGGTTCTGGCTGCAGGTACCTCCAGACCGCTGCTCAGGCTGCACTAGCGGTGCTGGGCTCGGCTCAGTAGTTATTCCTGCCGCCTCTTGCCCCCCCTCCAAAGAACATTCCTCAACGGAAGACGAACGGGGGCGAGCTGCAGATTTCTTCCCTCTGGTCTTGCTCATTCTTCCTGGAACACAAGCAGACCACAGAGAAAAAGACACACGGCCACGGTAAAACTTACCTGTCGGCCGGACTTTTCAATTTGTAGCGGGAGCGCCTTGAACTCCCGTTCGTCGAGGGTGCACTGCATGAACGCTAATGTCGCGCATGCGTGCTGGACGGGGTCTTCACGTAGTCACTCACGTGACTCCGAAATAAAATAAACTGATAAAGATGATAAGATGCTGAGGAAGATGAAGATGCCAAATGATGAGTTGCAGAAGGTATAGAATGCTGAGGGTGGGTGGGATTAGAGGTGCCTTGTGGTAACCACAGAAAAAGGGGATCCATGGAGACCAACAAGTGGAAGGTGGGAAGAAAGGAGCTTGACAGTGTTTCCAAGAAGGAAGGGGAGGAATTAAATTGGACGTCAACCAGAGAGGAATTCAATCTTTAGTTGAGAAATAAAGATTTTTGGAAGGGCAGTTATGGAAGATAGCATTAACCGGCAGCGCCAGAAACCCGGGTTCGATGCCTATTACGGGAGATGGCTGTACGGAGTTTCCATGTTCCCCCTGTGACCACGTGGGTTTCCTCCAGGTACTCCGGTTTCCTCCCACATCCCAAAAACGTGTAGGTTTATAGGTTAATCGGCTTCAGTAAATTGTCCCTAGTGTGTGGGATAGAACTAATGTACAGGTGATCGTTGGTCGGCGTGAACTCGGTGGGCCGAAGGGCCTGTTTCCACGATGTATCTCTAAACTCAATTAAGATGTAATGAAGCTGAGGAAAGTGGGAATTTAACATTCCTGGAGCTGCACATGCATAAACAGTTTTAGTTTCAGTGATACAGCATGGAAACCGGCCCTTCAGCCCATGGCGCCAGTGCTGACCAGCAGTCACACGTTTTTATCCTAAACACTAGGGTCAAGTTAAATAAGCCAATTAACCTACAAACCTGCATGTCTTTCGAATAAGAGAAACATAGAATTCAGGAAGTCACTGGCTCAATTAAAATCAATTCCAAAATACCGTTTTACAGAGTTCAGTTAAAGGCAACTCATAAATTGTGACAAGGAAAAAGTTAATTCTAAAACTTTATAAATCTACCAGAAATATAATGAGAAATATGTTATGTGGTGAATGTATAGATTAAACAGTACAGTATGGAAACAGGCCAAGGCATGGAAACAACCATGCCAACCTTTGATCACGCCTTCACACTAGTTCTATGTTGTCACATTTTCTAATCTAAACCCTGGGGGATAATTTATCGAGTCCACTAAATCTATAAGCCCTCATATCTTTGAGACGTGGAAGGAAACCAGAAAACCCAGAGGAAACCCACACGGTCACAGGGGGGACATGCAAACTCCACACAGACAGCACCTGAGGTCAGGATCGAACCTGGGTCTCCGACGCTGTGAGGCAGCAGCTTTACCGACTGTGCCACTGTGTATTCTCGTAAATGTATCCAGATTGTAGATAAAATTGAATCTATTAAAAATGTAAGGATGGTATGACAAGGGAGGAACCTTGAAGTTGAATTCACTCGTTTTTCACCTGAGTGAGATGCAGAATGTACTGACATTCTTCATACTTCATTGATCTTATAGAGGTGTATATAATCATGAGAGGAATTATTATGAGAGGTTGATGCACGGAGTCTCTTGCCCAAAGTAGGTGAGTCGAAGTCCAGAGGACATCGGTTTAACATGAAGGGGAAAAATAATCTGAGGGGTAACATTTTCACACAAAGGGTGGTGGGTACCAAAGGTTGTAGTTGAGGCAGGGACTATCCCAACATTTAAATAACAGAGTCAGGTACATGGGTAGGACAGGTTTGGAGGGATATGGACCAAAACATGGGCAGGAGGGACTAGTGTAGATGGGACATGTTGGTGGGTTTCGGCAAGTTGGGCCAAAGGGCCTGTTACCATGCTGTATCACTCTATTGACTCTACTGTTTTAAGGACCAAGTATCTCTTGTTAAATTATTACATAACATTACATATGCAGCAATGATTGATGTCAATTCTCAGCTAGTCCACCAGGTGGTGCTTTCCACTAACTGGAAGTGAAAGCAAACCAGGTCTGTTAAAGCTGTAAAAAGTGCTGGAGTAACTCAACGGATCAGGCAGCATCTCTGGAGAAAAAGGATAAGTGACGTTTTGGGACGGGATCTCTCTTCAAACTGAAAGAGGGGGAGAGGGGGAGTGGGGAGTGGAGAACAGGAGGCGAGATGAGACTAGGGCAAATCACAGCTGACAACAGATGACCTCAGGCAGGATTGAAGAAGGGTCTCGACCCGAAACGTCGCCTATTTCCCTCGCTCCATAGTTGCTGCCTCACCCGCACAGTTTCTCCAGCATTTTTGTCTACCTGTGATTTTCCAGCATCTGCAGTTCCTTCTGAAACACCTCAGGCAGGATAATTCCCTGGTGGGTTCATTGATGGCCAGGGAAGGTGTGATCTCAAGAGAGATACATGATACATTGCTGAAAGCAGTAGAACTGGTTAGACGACTAGGGTGGAGGATGGGGGGAGAGGCGGGTTATCAGAAGTTACTTAAAATTAGTGAATTTAACGTTCATACTGCTGGGTGGAAGCTACCCAAGCAAAATATGAGGTGCTATTCCTCAAAAGGGATACAGAGGTATACAGAGGTATATACTTCTGCATCCAAAAGGGATACAGAAGTTCCCCGCTTTACTCCCCTACAGGGACTTGCACCCATCCCCCCCCAACACCCCCCCTCCCCATCCCCCATATTCCTTCCCCTGGCTGCACAATTTCCAACTCTTCAATCGTTTTGTCTCAGTCCTATTTTAATCTCTGGTCTTTGTCCAACCATCTGCCTATAAACCTATATCTGCCTATAAAGAGAAAACAATGAGGAGTACAGGATACAGTGGCACAGCTACAGAGAATGTGCAGATACAACCAATATGCAAGTAGATTGTATCTGCACATTCAGTAGCTGGGAAATTGGGAATTCACGTCTACCAGTAACTCTACCGCTGTGCCACCGTTCCACCCGCTAAGATTTGGATGGAGCTGTTCCCAAACCAGGCTGCGATGCATCCCGATAAAATGCTTTGCACAGCGCATCTGTAGACGTTGGTGAGAGTATTTGGGGACATGCCAACTTGCGAAGCATTCTAATGGCCCTGTCCCACTTAGGAAACCTCTGGCGACTTTGCGCCCCACCCAAGGTTTCCGTGCGGTTCCCGGAGGTTTTTGTCAGTCTCCCTGATGGTCGAAAGTGGTTTCTGTTTTAAAAATCGGTAATTTTTTAGTCGAAGCCGGTTGCGATGCTAGTTGAAGGTGGTTGCCGGAGGACAAAAACCTCCGGGAACCGCAGGGAAACCTTGGGTGGGGCGCAAAGTCTCCAGAGGTTTCCGTTCAGGTTTCCTAGGTGGGACAGGGGCGTAAGGAAGTAGAGGTGTTGGTGAGCTTTCTTGGCCACAGCTTCTGTGTGGGTGGTCCAGGCCAAGTTGCTGGTGATATTCACTCGTAGGAATTTGAAGCATTTCAACCATCTGGTTGGTGGTATTTAAAATATTTACACTGAGGAACTTGAAGCTCTCAACCATCTCCAGCACCATTGAAACATTGAATGCGGTGTGTACACCCACCCTCCTTCCTGCAGTCGATGACCATCAGTTTGCTGGCTCTGGGGGAGTGGTTGCTATTCTGACACCTTGCTATTAAACTGTCTAGCTCCATCCTGTACTCTGTCTCATCATTGATCGGAGGGAGATGCAGTCCAGTACAGTGGTGTCATCTGCAAACTTGCAGGTGGATTCATGTGCTTGGAAGATAAATATTAGCTGAGTCATTAGGAAGGATCCTCATCTAGCACCCTGCTCTTAGAGTCATCGTGATACAGTGTGGAAATAGGCCCTTCAGCCCAACTTGCCCATGCTGACCAACATGCCCCATCTACACGTCCCACCTGCCCACGCTTGGCTCATATCCCTCTAAACCTATCCTAGCCATGTACCTGTCCAAATATCTCTTAATCGTTATGATAGTACCTGCCTCAACTACCCCCCTCTGGCAGCTTGTTCCATATACCCACCACCCTTTATGTAAAACATGTTGTCCCTCATCTTCCCCTCCCCTCACGTTAGACATATGCCCTCTGATTCTCGATTTCCCAACTCTGGGAAAAAGACCATGTGTATTTACCCGATCTATTCCCCTCGTGATACACCTGTGGGCGACACAGTGGTGCAGTGATAGAGTTTCTGCCTTACAGCGCCAGAGACACAGGTTCGATCCTGACCACGGGTGCTGTCTGTACGGGGTTTGTGCGTTCTACCCGTGACCTGCGTGGGTTTTCTTCCGGATCTGCAGTTTCCTCCCACACTCCAAAGACGTTCGGGTTTGTAGGTTATTTGGCTTGGTATAATGGTAAATTGCCAATAGTGTGTGCAGGATAGTGTAAGTGTGCAGGGATCGCTGGTTGGCGTGGACTCTGAGTGCCGAAGGGCCTCTTTCCGGGCTGTATCTCTGAACTAAAATAAATACTAAAAGAAACTCTATTTCTTCTTCAATGGAATGCCATGGGGTCTTTCACACCCACCTGAGGGACCAGGCCTTGCTTTAAGATCGCACCCCAAAGGCTGGAGTTCCAACAGTTCAGCTCCCTCAGTGATCTATGGATTCCAGTGCATCGTGTCTCTGGATTGGGATTGACACAACCTTCACACTCAGAGGGGAGGCTACCACCAACCAAGCCACAGCTGACACAGCAAGTCACCAGCTTATCTAATCATGAATGTTATGGTACACAATTCAAACACATTTACTAAAAGTACATTGAAATGAAGCCTCTGACCCTTACTCTACATTATGCCAGATCACTTAAAGGGCCTGTCCCACTTAGGCTATATTTTAGGTGACCACAGGCCACATGGTCGCCAGCGTGTCGCCTGTATCGTCGTGAGCAGTCTCCTCAGTCGCCCAAAGAGTCGTAGTGTCTTTCTGGAAGCCGCTGGATTTTCAACATGTTCAAAAGATTTTTGGCGACAGTGGGTTGATGCCAATGAGCGTAGCTTGACTTCTCCTGACGTAGGAGCTGTCGTAGGTTGTCACCAGGTGACGCGGGTTGTCGCCACTGCTGTCTTCGGTGAATTCCATTGGCGACAACCTAGGTCAACCTACGTCGACCGGCGACGCTTACCAGCGACTGAATTGTCTTCAGTTGTCACCGATAGAGTCGTACTTTGTTGTGGGTGGACGTAGGTTGACTTTGGTTGTCGTCTGTGTGGTCTTAGGTTGTCGTAGGTGTGGTCGCAGGTGGACGTCCTAATGGGTCGCCGGTTGTCGGTAGCTTGCCGTGGCGTGACGTCGTCTAGCCGGTAGGTTGTCATAGACATTGTCGTAGGGGGGTCTAGTCGCCGGTTTTTCAGTGACCTGCTACGACTATGACAGTCGCTGGCAGACGCCTAAAAAATCGCCTATGTGGGACAGACCCTTATCTCTTTGCTTTCACCACGATAATAACTATTTCCAATTCGCTGCCTAAAGGGCCTGTCCCACTTCGGCGATTGTTTAGGCCAGTACAGGCGACTGCTGCAACATTTTCAACATGTTGAAAATATTTTGACGACAGTGGCGACATTTTTGCAGCTGTAGGTTGTCGTCGATGCTGTGGTAGGTTGTTGCCAGGTTGTCGCCAGGTTAACGTAGGTTGTCACCAGGTGACCTAGGTGAATTCCATTGTCCATGTTACATGGCAGCTGCCTAAAAAATCGCCTAAGTGGGACAGGCCCTTAACACTTTAACTATTTGTTGACCAAAATTATTTAGTTTAATTTAGTTTAGAGATATAGCACCGAGTGCGCAGGGATAAGCGACACCCGCACATTAACACTATCCAACACACACTTGGGATCAATTTACATTTATACCAAGCTAATTAACCTACAAACCTGGAATGTGAGCGGAAACCGAAGATCTCGGAGAAAACCCACGCAGATCAAAGGGAGAACGTACAAACTCCATTTAGACAGCACCCGTAGAAATAGCAGATGCCTTAGTGATAATTTTTCAAAACTCTTTAGATTCTGGAGTAGTTCCTGAGGATTGGAGGGTAGCTAATGTAACCCCACTTTTTAAAAAGGGAGGGAGAGAGAAAACGGGGAATTACAGACCAGTTAGTCTAACATCGGTAGTGGGGAAACTGCTAGTCAATTATTAAAGATGGGATAGCAGCACATTTGGAAAGTGGTGAAATCATTGGACAAAGTCAGCATGGATTTACGAAGGGTAAATCATGTCTGACGAATCTTATTTAATTTTTTGAGGATGTAACTAGTAGAGTGGATAAGGGAGAAGCAATGGATGTGTTGTATCTGGACTTTCAGAAGGCTTTCGACAAGGTCCCACACAAGAGATTGGTATACAAACTTAAAGCACACGGTATTGGTGGTTCAGTATTGATGTGGATAGAGAACTGGCTGGCAGACAGGAAGCAAAGAGTAGGAGTGAACGGGTCCTTTTCAGGATGGCAGACAGTGACTAGTGGGGTGCCGCAAGGCTCAGTGCTGGGACCCCAGCTATTTACAATATACATTAATGATTTGGACGAGGGAATTAAATGCAACATCTCGAAGTTTGCGGATGACACAAAGCTGGGGGGCAGTGTTAGCTGTGAGGATACTAGGAGGCTGCAGGATGACTTGGATAGACTGGGTGAGTGGGCAATTGCATGGCAGATGCAGTATAAGGGTGTCATGGTACACCAGTCATTGAAAGTAGGCATGCAGGTGCAGCAGGCTGTGAAGAAAGCGAATGGTATGTTGGCATTCATAGCAAAAGGATTTGAGTACAAGAGCAGGGAGGTTCTACTGCAGTTGTACAGGGTCTTGGTGAGGCCACACCTGGAGTATTGCGTACAGTTTTGGTCTCCTAATCTGAGGAAAGACATTCTTGCCATAGAGGGAGTACAGAGAAGGTTCACCAGACTGATTCCTGGGATGGCACGACTTCCATATGAAGAAAGACTGGATAGACTCGGCTTGTACTCGCTGGAATTTAGAAGATTGAGGGGTGATCTCATAGAGACTTACAAAATTCTTAAGGGGTTGGTCCGGCTAGATGCAGGAAGATTGTTCCCGATGTTGGGGAAGTCCAGGACAAGAGGTCACAGTTTAAGGATAAGGGGGAAGTCTTTTAGGACCGAGATGAGAAAATCGTTTTTCACACAGAGAGTGGTGAATCTGTGGAATTCTCTGCCACAGAAGGTAATTGAGGCCAGTTTGTTGGCCATATTTAAGAGGGAGTTGGATGTGGCCCTTGTGGCTGAAGGGATCAGGGGGTATGGAGAGAAGGCAGGTACAGGATACTGAGTTGGATGATCAGCCATGATCATATTGAATGGCGGTGCAGGCTCGAAGGGCAGAATGGCCTGCTCCTGCACCTAATTTCTATGTTTCTATCGTTCTTTGTGGTCGTGATCGAACCCGGGTCTCTGGCGCTGTAAGGCAGTAGCTCTACCACTACACCACCGTGCCGCCCATTTTTTGCTAGGATTTGAGTCCTAAGCTACAGGGAAAAGTTGGAAAGGCTAGGACTATGAGTGGGAGGTCTTACAGAGGTGTATACGTTCATGAGAGGAATAGATAGGGTAAATGCACTGTCTTGTAGCCAGAGTAGGGGAATCAAGAACCATGGGACTTGCGTTTATGCTGAGAGGGGGAAAGATTTAATGGGAAACTGAGGGATATTGTTTTTTCCTAGAGGGTGGCGGGTACATTGTACGAACTGCGGAGGTAGTTGAGGCAGGTACTATAACAACATTTAAAAGGCATTTGTACAGGTACATGGACACCACATGCGGGCAGATGGGACTAGAGTAGATGGGGCACCTTGGTTGCAGGGCAGGTTGGGCCAAAGGGCCTGTTTCTGTACGTGTCCATATCTCTCCATTACCTGCATGCCCATGTGCCTATCCAATAGTCCACTATCACATCTGCCTCCACCACTACCCCTGGCAACACGTTCCAGGCACCCACCACCCTCTGTATAGTAACATAGAAACATAGAAAATAGGTGCAGGGGTAGGCCTTTCGAGCCAACACCGCCATTCAATAAGATCATGGCTGCTCATCCAGAATCAGTCCCCTGTTCCTGCTTTTTCCACATATCCCTTGATTCTGCTGGCCCCAAGAGATGTATCTAACTCTTGAATAGAGAGCTCAAGTAACACTTGCCCTGCATATCACCTTTAAACATTGCCCCTCTCACATTAAACATGCCTTTGATATTTCCAGCATGGAAAAAAAAATCTGGCTAGCTGCCTATCCTATCTATATGCCACTTATGAGTACAACCAATTTCTGTACCAGAATATTAATTTGGCAAGAAATCTTACAGCATAGAGCTGAGATAAAAACAACACTGAGAAAATGTCACAGATTTTCTGGAATTGTTTCCAGAATTATTTGGATGAAATATTAAAGTAAGATCATGATCTGGTGATTCAGAAGGGATGTTTAAAAAAACCATGGGTGTTATTTGAACAACATGTTGTTCTGGCTGCCTATTCTCTCTCTCTATCCAAACTCAATAACTACCTGTTAATTTTATTTTTGACGGGACAAAATGTTACATTTCAAAATAATTCATTTGGATCGGTGAACTTCTTCAGGTCACATTTGGACCGAAAGTGTTTGGAGATGAGCACGATCCAAATGCAAGATTTTAAAAGTTCAAAAAAGTAGATGAAGTATAATCCAGTAATTCAGGACATTTCCCCAAAGGCTGAAGATAGCACACATTTTGTTGGTAGGATATATTTTATTTGATTGTCTCAGCAGTTAATAAGCACATCACTCCCATGGTGTTGGTATGTTTGTGGTCTCAGATAGTTGGCATTCTTCTGGTGAATAACAGGAGATAACAGCGCCTTTGAAGCAGACTGTTAGCTTTTTAAATTGTAAAGCATTAAAGTTTTTCCCTTACAGTGCCAGAGACCCAGGTTTGATTCTGACTGCAGGTGCTGTCTGTATGGAGTTCCTACATTCTCCCTGTGACCACGTGGGTTTTCTCCGGGTGCTCCGGTTTCCTACCACACTCCAAAGAAGTACGGGTTTGTAGGTTAATTGGAAATTGTCCCTAGTTTGTAGGACAGTGCTAGTGTATGGGGATCGCTGGTCAGTGTGGGCCTGTTTCCACACTGTATCTCTAAAGTCTAAAGCAAACATCGTCTGCATTGTCCATGAATAAAATCCGTTGCTTATTTGAAGCAATTCTTCCTACATATTTAGATTTGATTTCTTATTGTTAGTAAATTATTCATGGAATCAATCTTATCTTGTTGCGGATCCTTGTACAACTGAAACTGCAAATCAGTTTGCAGAAGTTAGCGATGTCAACATCGTGCCTTGCATCAAAGATTAGGAACAAATCATGGGCATCTGGAGATTCAAGGAGCTTATTCCAGCTATATTAAAACAAGAAATAGGAAGTGCAAATGCTAAACACAAGGAATAATGACGTGCAAGGGCTAAACACAAGGAATGATTATTTCTTGGCACAGGTTCCCTGAGCTGTGTACAGATGACGCTTGAATGTGGTGGTGGTGGTGGGGTGAGGTGGGGTGGGGGGTCCATGTTTCCAGGAACAACAGCTCAACACTTCATATATTCGTCATGTCAGTGCTGCAACCAACTTCATCTTTGGACTGATATAGTCATTGGGTGTACGCTCTGACTAATAGTTGGCAGCTGGAGATGGCATTGGGAAGTGGTTTTGCTGCCAGCTCATTTTCTGATGTCTGCCAGTCATTGCCGTTATTTATCAAGGTATAAAATCGGACTCGAAAGAGACACAGACTTTCTTCACTGCAATGAGCCGGCACGTAGCCATCCCTTTTATTAGTTAAGTGGTAATCTGCAACCACAAGCCACATAAGACATTGATAGTTTATTTGATTAATGGCATAAAATGTTTCGAGGAATTTGATGCTGATAATGAACATTAATAATACATTGTCTCCCGTGTAGAAGCAAAGTCTTGATTGTCCAGGTGGGGTAAACCAACTAAAATAATGCACACTTATTTGGTTTGTCATCACTTGGGATTAATCATGGTACTTTTCATTCTGCCATTCCTGAAGATAGAGACAGATTTCCATAATACTCCACCTATACAGGGCTCTCACTTAACTTTTTTTCTCTGTTGCTAGCCGGGCAACCTAGGCAGCTTTTTAAGTTGCCAAATGACAGTTTAGGTGGCCATTTAAGACGGCTTGCATGACGCGTGCGATAATGTGCTCGGACAAAGTGCGTAGTTACCAGTTGGAGTTATGCTCAATGAAGCATTCACATATTATTTCTGATTCAAATAAAGTCACAAACTAAACATATTCACCAATCAAGACTTGATATATACCTCAATGGCATGCAGCAAAATTATAATACAGTATCTCAACTCTTTTTACACATTGCAATGAATGCAATTTCTATTATTTCTTTCCACTTCCAAACAAAAATGTGTTTGGATTATTCAGCGTATGATCAACCTCGGTAACACCAAGCTCAGGCTTGGCGATCGCTTCGTACAACACCTCCACTCAGTTCGCAATAACCAACCTGATCTCCCGGTGGCTCAGCACTTCAACTCCCCCTCCCACTCCGAATCCGACCTTTCTGTCCTGGGCCTCCTCCATGGCCAGAGTGAAGCCCACCGCAAATTGGAGGAGCAGCACCTCATATTTCGCTTGGGTAGTTTACACCCCAGCAGTATGAACATTGGCTTCTCCAATTTCAGGGAGTCCTTGCTTTCTCCCTCCTTCCCCTCCCATTCCCAGCTCTCCCACAGCCTACTGCCTCCACCTCTTCCTTTCTTTTTTGCGCCCCCCCCCACCCCCCCCCTCCCCGACATCAGTCTGCAGAAGGGTCTCGACCCGAAACGTCACCTATTCCTTCGCTCCATAGATGCTGCCTCACCCACTGATTTTCTCCAGCTTTTTTGTCTACCACCCATTCACACAAGTTCTGTTATCCGACTTTCCTCACCCACTCCCTACACATTTGGGGCAATTTTACAGAGACAAGTTACCCTACAAAGTCAATGCGTCTTTGGGATGTGGGAGGAAACCCACACGCTTGCAGGGAGAATGTGCAAATTCAACACAGACAGTGCCCGAGGACAGGATCGAACACAGATCTCTGGCGTGTGAGGCTGCAAGTCTGCCAGCTGTGCTACTATATTTTGTTTTACAACACACGAACAATTACACATTGATAACTTTGGTTACTAAAAAACATAAACTATCCATTTTCAGTCTTAAATCTCTAAATCACACTATGTCCCCCTTTACAGCTACTGTATGTTTTAATTCAGTTCAAGACTATGGGGCAGTACATTGGACATAAAGTTGCTGTCAAAAAGTGCCAGAGACCCGGAATTGATCCTGAATATGGGTGCTGTCTCAATGGAGTTTGCTCCTTTTCCCTTTGATGGCATGGATTTTCTCCGGGTGCTCTTGTTTCCTTCCACATTCCAAAGGTGTGCAGGAACCTTTTTCAGATCCAACCTAAAATGTAACATTTTCCTTTTGTCCAGAGATTCTGTCTGACCTGTTGAGTTACTCCAACTGTCTGTGTCTATCTTCGGTTTAAACCAGCATCTGCAGTTCCTTCCTACACACACGATACCATACGATAGAACTGTATTAATCACAGGAAGGAAATTGTGTGTGTGTGTGTGTGTGTTATACATACACACACACACGTATATATATTTATATAGTTATATATTCATATATAAAGATACACTGTTTTGATTTCTCATTTATAACATTGTTTACAGAGTACTATGTTTACATATTCTGTTGTGCTGCTGCAAGTAAGGATTTCATTGTTCTAACTGGGACGTGAGAGAATAAAACACCCTTGAACATCGCTAATGTGTGGGACAGAACCAGTGTACGGGTGATCGATGGTTGGCATGGACTCGGTGGGCCGAAGGGCCTGTTGCCACACTGTATCTTTAAATTACACTAAAACCAGAGGGAGTCTAAAGAAGGGGCTCTACCCGAAAGGTCACCCAATTTCTTCTATCCAGAGATGCTGGCTGCTCCGTAGAGTTCCCCCGCACAGTTAAAGCATGGAATAGTCTTCTCCCAACCAGACGCAACTAAATTTAAGGTAGCTCTTTTTTTGCTCAAGTCCACCTCCAGTTTAAATTGCATTTGAAATAATTGTGGAGGACCAGGAAGCATTGGAGTGGAACCAGGGAGTGATTCTGCGTTGGGTTTCAGAGGTCGCGGCGAGGCGGCGACCGGACACATCTCCCACAATGGCGGCCAGATCTCCCACAATGCAAAGGGAGGGAGAAAGTGCCCAGCGCCCACCAGGGAGGCCAGACGTGAGACTGAGAGTGACAGAGGGATACAGAGGGGGGGCCAAGCCTGGCACAATGATACGGCTTTTAGGTTGCCCGGCGGAACTTTAAGCAACCGTTAATTTCGAGCACGGCTATACAACACGGAACGTAGACAGTACACAAGGTAGACACAAAATGCTGGAGTAACTCAGCGGGACTGGCAGCATCTCCGAGAGAAGGAACGGGTAACGTTTCGGGTCATGACCTGCAGCACAGGAACAGGCTTTCAAGTCCACAATGCCCGTGCCTAAACATGATGCCGTTCAACTAATCCCCTCTGCCTGCACATGACCCATACTCCTCCATACCGAGCATATCCACAATCCTACCTAAAAGCCTCCTAAGTGTACCATTGGAAATGCCTCCACCAGCATTCCCGGCAGCGCGTTCCAGGCACTCACTACCCTCTGTGCACAAAACATGCCCCACACATTTCCTTTAAACTTTGCCCCTCTCACCTTATCGTAATGCCCTCTAGTCCTTGGCATTTCCACCCTGGAAAAAAAGGTTCTGTCTGTCTACCTTATCTATGCCTCTCATATATTTAGACACTTCTATCAAGTCTCACTCTGGCATTCCAGAAAAAACAATGTAAGTTCGTCCACCCTCTCTGTAGACCTACTAACCTCTAATCCAGGGTACATTCTGCTAAACCCCTTCTGCACCCTCTCATCTGATTTTTACAACCCTCACACCCACATATATTTGTTCATAAGTGATAAGAGCAGAATTAGGCCATTCGGCCCATCATATCTACTCCAATCATGGTTAATCTATCTTTCCCTCTTAACCACATTCTCCTGCCTTCCCCCCGTAACCACTATGGCACCAGCAATCTATTGACCTCCAAATTATTGTACAATCCAGGATGGTTATTGATTTTGTTTGTGTAATATCATGTGCTTGATCCTTCCTGGTAGTCTATTTAAAAACTTGGTTTGCACTGCTCCTGGAGGTGACTACTCTCCATCTTAAACGGGAAGGTTCGGATATGCTAGAAGATGGCACCATCCAGGCTAGGAGTGGATTTCTCCAGATCTTCAGCCGCAAAGGTCAATTTCTTTGCCCAACCATCCTATAGTTTAGGTAGGAAGGAACTACAGAAGCCGGTTTACACCGAAGATAGACCCAAAATGCTGGAGTAACTCAGCGAGGCAGGCAGCATCTCTGGAGAGAAGGAATGGGTGACGTTTCGGGACGAGACCCTTCTTCAGTCTGAGGAAGTCTGCTGCCTGTCCCACTGAGTTACTCCAGCATTTTGTATCTATAGTTTATGTATCTACTTGTATGAAGCAAGATGTTGTCATCCTTGCATTGAATCTTAGAAAGATAGAACATAGGAGCAAGAGTTGACTATTTTGCCCTCAGAACTTGTTCTACAGTTCATTATGATCATGGCTGATCATTATCTGAATATCAAACTCCCATTCTCTCCATCACCCCTTGTTGTCCTGTGTGTCTAGAAATCTATCTCCTACAAAATACATTCAGTGAATCGGTAGAAAATTCTATTGGTTCACCAGCTCTGAGTGAAGACATATTTTCATCATCTCTGTTCTACATGTTTTAAACATATACTGAGACTAAAAACCTTGCCAACACTTCCTCCTCCTGACCAGTAATGCCAGTCTGAAGAAGGGTGCCGACCCAAAACCTCACCCATCCTTTTTCTCCAGCAATGCAGCCTGACCCGCTGAGTTATTCCAGCCCTTTGTGTCTATCTGCTGAACACATCGTCAAGTTGACAATCGCTCCTGTCTAACAATCGATCGCTGTGATCAGAATGATGGAGCCACGTGATGGCATTTCACCTGACTACATGCCCTGCCCTAGGGGTTACTCATGGAGGAGCTAGTATTGTTGAGAAGGATCTGGATGAAAACAAAAAGGGAAATATTGTTATGATATCCCTGCGAGCTTGTGCAGTTCTATGTGATATGCACCACACTGCAACATGATACAGTTGTGTATGTTAAATTTGCACTAGAAGAGACAAACCACTGACAATTGACGAAAGGACACCGCTTTATTTAAATGTACAATCGCTAAGTACTTGCAGTTTGCGCAGTCTACAACCTACGAAGACATGTGGTGATCAATCTCAGTCGAATTTATGGTGCCTGCTGTTCTCTTTATGTCTCAGATGGGGTTGCTTCTTACAATGGCTGGTCCCTGACCCTCGTGCTGTTCCGTGACAAAGTTAACTCCTCTATCCGCATTTCAAGGCACCTTGTTGACCCACTGGCCTTATTGCTTAGCAGTTTATCAAGCATTTGTCTTCATGATTTGCGCTACTCCCGTGACATGATGTCCTTTCTCCTGACTTAATTGCCACTTTGTCCTTGAGATAGCCAAAAGGATTGTTGTTTCGGAATCCTGTTATCAGTAGGTCTTAAAACGACTCGTTTTCAGATGAATCCGCTTAGTCAGCAATTCTGACTCCCTGTCACGCACTCCCTTATTATTCCCAGAGCTTACGGATCATTTTCTTATTGGGTCATTTTCAGCCTCTAGCTTGTCCATTGTTTTATCCCCTTGACTATCACCTAGTTCAACAAAAATAAGCCATTTTTGACCACCTTTCCATGCCGTATCTCTAAAACTAAACAACTCATTCAGTGTGAAGAAGGGTCTCGACCCGAAACGTCACCCATTCTTTCTCTACAGAGATGCTGCCTGTCCCGCTGAATTACTCCAACTTTTTGTGTCTATCTTGGGTTTAAGCAGTTCCTTCTTACTCAGCTCATTTATATAATTTGTAGGAAGGAACTGCAAATGCTGGTATATACCGAAGATACACACAAAATGCTGAAGTAACTCAGCTGGTCAGGCAACATCTTTGGAGAAAAGGAACAGGTGACGTTTCAGGTCTGAAGGGTTCCTTTTCTCCAGAGATGCTGCCTGACCCACTTTGCGTCTATCTTTTATAAAATTGTTATCCTTATGGGCCTGTCCCACTTAGGAGACTGCAGGAGACTATGCCATCGCCACATGTTCGCGGGTGGTTGCCGGGAGTCGCCTTCATGGTCATGAGGAGTTCCCGCAATCTGGGAACTAGTCGCGACCTCATAATGGTCGCAACGTGTTGAAAAATTAGCAGCGGCTGGAACGAAACCATGGAGAGTAGCGAGAATTCTCGTGCTGTAGGTGGGTCGCCAGGAGGTCGAAGGTTCTCGGAGGTGCTCGTAGGTTGTAGCCGGCGCTGACTGGTGAATTTCATTGGCCAGGTAAGCAGTCGTTTTCAGAACCAAGGATAACCGACCGGTACTGTTAAATGTCCGCCGAGCTTCACACCCGTGTATCTCTGGCTTCTTAAAAGTTGTCTCTACTCCTTCTCCCCCCTCTTTTAAAGAACTTACCGTACACTGTGCTTTAGCCGTCTTTTTACAGCACCAACCTTCATGTTCATCGCAGTGTGTGTCTGTTTCACCTTGGCATTGCACCGTGTTAATTTTTTTAAGACAGTGCTCCCCTCGCTTGCCCCATCCCCCGCCTGCATAACGGGCTGGTTAAGGAAGCGATGTGTGTGTGTGTTCCACTCTGACAGTCACCAGTTTTACAGGCGAATGCCAGCAACTTGACAGTCGCCTGCAGTCCGCTGAAAAACCGCCTAAGTGGGACGGGCCCATTACACCCACATATACCCCAGCCCAATTCACCCACCCTAGCTATTACTCAAGCTAAGGTCAATGTGGAGCAAAATCACAGGGTGATTGGAGTAGTGCAATGTAAGGTGCAGGCAGGAATGATTTGGATGCGTTCCAGTTTACAGATAATGAAAGATGGGAAGCCAAGCTTTGCTGTCTTGCTTACCTCAAGGCTACTTGGGAAATTGACTTGAGGTATCAAACATACAGATGAGAGCTTCAGTTACAAATAGGCTGCACCAGGAAATTGCTCTTCCTTGAATTCAATGCCTGGAAAATTTTGAGGTCAAAAGCTCGACTCCCAAGTCATGATTGCGGATAGTTTGCGGAAGCTGCCTTTGTGCTTCCTGCTTTTCGTCAGGGGCAGCTTGCAATAAATCAAGTGCAGATAAGCACATCCTCTGATTTATTTAGACAACTCCTTGGAGAAGCAAATTCAAGAACTGATGCACCCTAAATATGGCCCTTTCTTGTCCTCCTGCAATAGCTGTTTTTTTTCCCCCCTACAGATCTTTACAATAAAATGCATTGAATGTTCCCCAGTGGAGAATGCAGCCTCAGATTCCTTGTTTTGTGTGGAGCTGCTGGTCAGAGAGCAAACAGCAAGGGTATGAATTGTGCAAAATGTATTGGGAGGACCAACAATGCAAATGTTACCATGTGAAATAATGTGGCCCGAGCCCCTGTAATGGCAGAAGCAACTTAGAGGGAATTTTGGTCCAGGGCCGTGCATATAGTCAAGCTTTTCCCAGCAGAATATGTACAGTTGGGTAACTGACTGCTTTGTTGGGACTGATTCTAGATTAATTTTATATACTGGAGAAATTACCTATATTGGGAGAAATTACTAGTTTCTGTCACGTTCTCTTTCCACTCTTGAAATGTGTTTCACCTGCACTTTTCTGTGCAATATATTATTTGGTGTGAGCCAGCCATACTCCCCGTCAGTTTATACATTGACAAGTCAGCCTGCGAGACTGAAAAATCTGCCTTTTTAGTTCCAACGCCTCCTTTCACCATTATGTGCAAGATTTCAGTTTACTTGCCCTTCCCTTCAGGTCAATTAAACACATTTGTGCCTATCCTTCTGGTCCACACAAGCACTTGGTGTATATACATACACCTGCATTGGATTGCAGGGAACAAGATGACAAAACACTCACCCACAGACAGCAAATGGGAATTTACTTCTGGGATGTAGCTACTAGCAGAATAGCACAGTATCACCTATAAGACCATAGGACATAGTAGTAGAATGAGGCCATTCAGCCCACTCTACCATTCAATCATGGCAGATTCATTTTTCCTCAACTGCCTTATCCCCATAACATTTGACAGCCTTCCTCAGTAAGAGCATATCAATCTCTTCCTTAAAAATACCTATCGTCTTGGCTTCCACAGATTCACCACTCTCTGGCTAAAGAAATTCACCCTCATAAGCAATACCATTTCCAGACACAGGGAATTTGTGCTATAAAGATTACCGTCTGGCTAAAAAAAAAGACAGGGTTTGGAATTCCAAACCTCACCCTATGAAAGATTTAGGAAGAAACTGCAGATGCTGGTTTAAACTGAAGATACAATACAAAAAGCTGGAATAATTTATTGGGTCAGACAGCATCTCTGGAGAAATATGACATTCTGGTGCCAAAACTTCACCTATTCCTTTTCTGCAGCGATGCTGTCTGACCCAGTGTTACTCCAGCTTTGTGTGTTGATCCCATGCAGGGTTTGGAGTTTCCTCCTGTATTGCAGACTCATAGCTGAGACCCCCACCCCCGTCCTGAAATGTGGAAAACATACTGGAAGATGAAAGGAATAAGGCAAGCAAAGATGTCATTACTTCCAGAACTTGGGAAATCACTGAAGTGCTTCTTTCAATGTATCTGGGCCCTGAGGATTACTTGCACACACCTGTGATCTTTCAGTCTGCCACCCGTCATCCTTGAATGCTTTGCAAACTGTTTAGTTCCAGAGCTCCACATCCACAATAATTTTTAGGAAGACTTCAGAACTCAGGTGTTTCATTTCCTCCAAGTTCGAGACAGAACACATCCAAAGGGAATTCTTCTCCCTCTTCTTGCCCCCCCCCCCCCCCCCCCCCCCAACACATTGTTTCCATACAGCAACTGGGAGGTCCTGCTGGAAATTATGCTTCATTCAGACATAACTGGATTTTTTTTTAATTTTTTAATACCCACACCTTAGTGACAAGCATGGACTAGTGACCCTCGCCCTTGCAACCATCAATTGGTCTCCACTTAAAATATATGTAGACAGAATGGCTGGGGCAATATACCACTGCTCCTCGATAGCTGCATTAGATGTAGTAGGGGACAATAGTGATCATGACTAAAGCATTGATCCTCCTTTTATCAGAGACCACAGGAGGCTGGATAGGTTAAATAAAACCCATGCAGGCTTATGAAGAATTTAGTGGATTAATCAAACTGCTCAACACCCAAGGAAAGGATTTAACTTTAAAAAAAAAAAAAATTTAAGAGATTTCAAAGATTCCCTCCAATCAGATGGCCATCATTGTATTGGTCTTAACCTTATTTCAATCACTACCCTTTAACCCCTGCCTAGTAAAAGCAGAAACATCTTCACTTGTCCCAATATCCTTCAGCCACGCCACAGGGTAAAATTTCTGCATTCTTAACTGGTCTATTTTCAGCTGCTCATTTATCCACAGTTCTTAATGCATTATCGAAGAATAAAGGCTATTGACCCAATATTTCAGTAACCGGATGCTCTTCACAAGTCCATCATTATTTCCTTGCTGCTCATACTAAACGTAGCATCCCATGACAGTACTAGCCTTTCGCATAATTGACAGCAAACTCAAGACATTAGTCAGCAACGTGTGACAGCTTTAGTTACATATATTACAGAACAACCATGAGTCAGTTTAAAAAAAACTTGCCTCCCATTTATACGAGGCTAGGAACAAACCCATATGGGGTTAGTTATGGTAGATGAGTTTGCTTGCCTTTGATTCTACTTGTGCAAAGTCCAATTTGTGCATTCAGTGCGCACTGCATTGATCCCAATTCAATTCTACCTCCACCGTGCAGCACTTACCAGAGACAGTCTTCCAATTCTGGCCAGTTTCTGGTCTCTTTTTAAAAACACCAGTAATGGTTAATAGATCAAATACTATGCGTTTATTGCTCCAAGAGTTACCCTTAAAGTATAACATTAACCAAGCTATTGCTGTTTTCCCATCCAAAAATTTGCATAAACACCTTTGAAGCACTCAAGACTCCCAACCATTAACCCAAAATGCCCAAGATATTGCCATCTTAATTAATATTCAAAAACAAGTAGGTAAATTGCAAGTTAAGTGTTATGCATGAACAATTATACAAACAAACACTCAGTCATTGTCAGGTTTCTATAATTATTTTACTTGTTTTTCCCCTCAAAAATGAAGTGTCAGTTGGGCAATACAATTGTCAACATCCAGATGACTTACAAATTTGGGTTTTCTATGTGAAAATGAACATTAAGGCAACATACAAAAAAGAAATTTTACATAAATTAACTGATGCATAAATTTACAGGTGTAAATGCAACTTTTTTTGCAACTCAAAACTTTCAGCCCCATGAACTGCTGAGAAGTGACAGGAACAGCAGGGTTGTAAGGCCTGAAATGCAATACGTTTCAAACCCTGCTGGAATGGCAGCAAGACAGAAAGTGACTATTTGACAATCCAACAGTGCTCCTTATAAAACACTTCATACTAGCTTTCTGAAGGGGTGGTAAATTTCTTTACAAGTAAGCTCTTACTTCCAGTTTCATGAGGCTAGCATGAGGTGTAATTTGCCAGGGCAAAAACAAAATACTTTTCTTCAAAAGTTATGCAGCAAACTCTACACATTTGCTTGCAGTTCATTTAGAAGCATTTGCGGTGCACAATGGATGGGCCAGACTCATCATATTCCTGCTTGCTGATCCACATCTGCTGGAAGGTGGACAGGGATGCCAGGATGGAACCTCCGATCCAGACAGAATATTTACGTTCAGGTGGAGCAATGATCTATTGAGGAAAAACATTGTATAAGTCACCGAAGAGAATACGTATACCCCTTCAGTAGGAGTGAGAACTTCACATTTAATCAAAATTGTTTGAAACCCGAAGCACTTTCCCATCACTTTCTTGCTTTTCACATACAAGTGGCCTAGCTTATTTTCCCATTTCATTAACAAGATTTGCTTTTCAAAACTATCACTTTATTTCATCAAGGCAAATCAGAGCCAGGGACCTGAACTAAAGCCAAACAACCCCCACCTCAACAAGTCTGTAGGGCCCAGACCCAAAAGATCACTTATATACACATTCTGCAGAGACGCTGCTTGACACGCTGAGATACTCCAGAATTGTTGTTTTGTTTGTAAACCAGCATCTGCAATCTGCCATTTTACCTCCAAAACCATCAAGCTTACCTTGATTTTCATGGTGCTGGGAGCAAGGGCTGTGATTTCTTTTTGCATTCTGTCAGCAATGCCAGGGTACATAGTGGTGCCACCAGACAATACTGTGTTAGCATAGAGGTCTTTACGGATGTCAACATCACACTTCATGATAGAGTTGAAAGTAGTTTCATGGATGCCACAAGATTCCATACCTGGAAAGCAGGAAAAGACAATTGAAACCATGCCATAGTTGGACAATGCCATTTATACTCAAATATGTTTGTAGCATGACCTGTACATAATTGCAAATGTAATACTGTATATTAGCGTAAGAATTTAGCAGAACACTTCCAAAAGTGCTAGGCCAAATGAACAAAAACTCAAGAACTTGAAGCCTGGAACAAAATATACAGGAATGTTATGATTGGACAGTCAGAATCAACCAACTAGCTTTTGTACCTACCCAAGAAAGATGGCTGGAACAGGGCCTCAGGACATCTGAATCGCTCATTGCCAATGGTGATGACCTGACCATCAGGCAACTCGTAGCTCTTCTCCAGGGAAGAGGAGGAAGCAGCAGTGGCCATTTCTTGTTCGAAGTCCAGGGCTACATAGCACAGTTTTTCTTTGATGTCACGGACAATTTCCCTTTCTGCTGTGGTGGTGAAAGAGTACCCTCGCTCTGTTAGAATCTTCATGAGGTAGTCTGTCAGGTCACGACCAGCCAGATCCAGACGCAGGATAGCATGGGGAAGTGCATAACCCTCGTAAATGGGCACTGTATGGGTGACACCATCACCAGAGTCCATAACAATACCAGTGGTACGCCCAGAGGCATATAGGGATAGCACAGCCTGGATAGCAACATACATGGCTGGGGTGTTGAAGGTCTCAAACATGATCTGGAGGGAAGAAAAGAGTGTTAGTGGTGTAATGCAGTTGAGCCCAGCTCACATGGAATTTGTTAGCATGCCAACATGCAAAAAAATTGAATGGTTAAAGAAAGTGCAACTCAGAAATGGCAGACAGAAATCAAATAAAGATGAAGCAGAAAGAAACCTGGAGACTTCAGGGAGAAATTCCAGAAGCAGAAGAGCATCCTGGAAACATTGAAAATAAATCATTAGGTTCAGGAGAATTGAGAGAAGAAAACATAAGTTTATGGAAAATGCACAATCATTTTTTTGTTAAAATGGTAATAACCTGTGTCATCTTTTCTCTGTTGGCTTTAGGGTTGAGGGGGGCTTCTGTAAGCAGGACAGGGTGTTCTTCTGGGGCTACACGAAGCTCATTGTAGAATGTGTGATGCCATATCTTCTCCATATCATCCCAGTTGGTCACAATTCCATGCTCGATAGGGTATTTCAAGGTAAGAATACCCCTTTTGCTCTGAGCCTCATCACCTACATAGCTGTCCTTCTGGCCCATACCAACCATGACACCCTGCAAACAGAAACCATTATTACTTTAGATTCAAGAACTTAACTGCAGCTGCTCATTTTTTATCAGCTCAAACAATTGTAATTTATACTCATGAAGCCTACCTGATGCCTTGGGCGTCCAACAATGGAGGGGAAAACTGCACGGGGAGCATCATCTCCGGCAAAACCAGCCTTGCACATTCCAGAACCATTGTCTATGACAAGTGCAGCAATCTCATCATCTGCCATTTTAGCTGGAAAATAAAGCGGCAACTTAATATTTCAAAAAAAATAAAGTGTCAACTGCACGACTCCTTGTAGACAAATTGTCAAAGACTAATCGGGAACAATCCCCCTCAGGGTACAGATTTATGAGCAACCCTATTAGTTGATAATTTGCTTTAAACGATCAGGTCTACGGGTAGAGAATAATGTTGAGCATGGCTCAGCTAATCAGATTGAAGATTTCCATAAAAGGATATGGCTCGAGCCTAGCCTGGATAAACCCCACCCCGCCAATACAACCAGAACTTCAGGAATTCTTTAAAATCTCTTTTGAAAAAAACCCACCCCATGCACAGAAATCACAGCACTTTTCTTTTGTTACATACAGTAGTTCCAGGGTTAATCCAAATGAAACACCTTACCCGTAACTACTTCGCCTCCCAGCTTAAAAGTCCCACCTTTCTACTCATACCATGTGTAGTTCCCAATAAAATTTCCCAAGGACCAGCCCCACCCAAGCCCTTTTGCACAAATTGAAACAAATGTGAAGCCTTTTAGCAATATTCCACCAAGAAACCAATCTTTTCTGGGTATTTTGGAGACCTGGGTCAACCTCTGGCTGACCATGACTCGTGTGGAATATAGGGATAAAAATCCAGTCCTAGTGCGGGAATACATCTGAACAAAAAAAACAAAAACAAAAACACATACAATCAGCGAGACTCGGTAAGCCACGGATCAATGAAAGGGGTGACTGCAGTAACAAAAAAAAAATCAGTTCATCAGAGACAACTTCTCCCTTGCCAATCCTCCACCAGGAATGCTCACCATTTTAGCCAATATTTTCCCAATTAGTCAACATTTTAAACCCTTCCCAAAAATTAAAAGAAAATAAAAATGTTAAGCTCTTTTACAGCACTCTGCAAGGTACAAACTCAAGGACATTCGCAGCACGCAAGGAGCAAATTAATGGACCCGTTATTTCCAAGCATCCTGACAAAGAACCTCGGTGGCCAATGGCAACAATTTAAACCTTACGCTTTTAAATCACATGCCTTTGCATTACCTTAAGCCTTGCAGCATGAGCATGCCTTGTGCAAAAGGTTGCTGCTGCAATCTGGACAGATAGGCGATTTTAAAAACGTTTAGAAAAACAATGAACTAAATTATAAAAATTAAGCATCAAGATATTTAACGGTGGAGAGGCAACCTGCTAAGGGATGTTGCTTCTGAGGTATGATTTTTGTTTTACCTGGTTAGTTGTTCTCAGGGGGGTCGAGCACCAAACGCGTCCTGTCGCTGGAGCTGCCGGAGTGACTGTGACCGCTCTCCCCCTCGCCCCGCTCTCTAATGGACCGCGGCTCCTCCCCCTCCCCCTCCCCCCCCCCCCCCCCCGTCCCCGAGGCCGCGCGCACTGCTGCACACGTGCCCATATTTGGGCATCTTTCACCAGCTCGCTCCGCCATTGGCCGGGGCCGCCGGCCCGCGCGCCCCCGCGGGTGTCCGACACCTTCGCCGGCTGCCGTTGGCCGCTCGCGCCCGCGCCCCCCCCCCCCCCCACTCCCCATCGCGCGCGTCACACGACGTCGGAGCCTCTGCAGGGCGCGCATCGCGCATGACGGGCGCACGCACACACACACACACACACACACACGACGGCGCGAGATTTTTTCTTCCAACGGCCGCCCCCCCCCCAAACCACCATCCCGGCCCCGCAATCTGAATACCCGATAACTGCTCGATCCGTGTTAGCGGCGTGATTTTAAAAAAAATCACTGTTCGGGGCTCGGTCTTTCGGGATCGGCCCGGGGACGTGGCTATTGAATAGCATTCGTATTCGATGTACGGATCTGTTATGTGATGTGCATTGTCCGGGAATCCGTGCTCTTATTTGTGGGAGACGATGGTGAGAATGTTACAGGGGGGAAAAAAATGTCTGTTTTAAGTGTATTTGGCCAGGCGTCCTATAATTCGATATGTAGCCGTGTTGCTGATTCTGTGGTGACAAAAGGACATCTGCTTTTCATCCCTGTGGGACACCATGGCGGACGCAGGGGTGCAGTGTCCTATCTCGGTTACAATGCACTCCCATGTCCTCCTACCTATCTGGAAAAACGAGTGAAAATGCACCAACTGGGATGTACCGTGATGGGCTGAGCCGCAGCAGCTCTTGTAACCATATTTGGACTTATTCAGTGTTCCAAGTTGGGAGCGTCAACTAAATTGACTTTCAACCCCATGTACACCTAACCTCTTAAACCACGCTTCTGAAGCTAATCTAGGAGTTAGAGAATTTGACCAACCTTGATTAACGTTAACATTGCTGCTAATGGAACTAAATGCAACACGTAGTAAAAAGAGAAGAAAACAGAACGGGGTTTAGGATTATGCCACTGATTTTGCCAAGCAGTGATTGATTGCAACCAAAATGAAACGTAAACCGTTCGTTACTAAATTTCAATTCACTATTCACTAAAGTTTAGCTTCAGAAAAGCATATCAGACTTTGAATGCAAAATAAAAACTTGGACAAAGCACCACTCTGGCATCATGTGTTCCTGTTCAGATGTGTTCCTTGGCCGCCGCATAGTAGGATGTAGGTTACTTGTGTCACTATTCCCTAGAGCTCAGGGATGATGCTAAGTTTGAAGGTGGAGTACAGTAATCAAATTACATATACTAGTAGCTTCTTGCAAAAACATATGAACAGATGACTGAGTTGCCTTCAGAGATGGGGGGTGATGGGAGGCATCATAAAGTAAAAATGCAGGAAATTCAGTAGAATGTTGTTCAGTGAACTCTTGCAGCACTAGATGATATAATATCACAGTTGGATTCTAATGAAGAAATGGTACTCTGAATCCAGGGCTGTTAATGTGTAAAATAAACACTGACTCTCTTCTAAATCCCTAAATTCACAATTTTTAAATCAGGCTCCTGATATATTAAATCCAACAGTCCAATACCAATTTTACACTACCTGGATTCCAGTCTCAAATGGAACGAAAATGATCCACGCAAATCCATTTTCTAATCCACTCCCTACACAATAGGGGCAATTTACAGTGGCCAATTAATCTATAAATCTGCATGTCTTTGGGATGTGGGAGGAAACCGGAGCACCCAGAGGAAACCCATGTGGTCACAGGGAGGGCGTGCAAACTCCACACAGACGGCACCCAAGGTCAGGATAAAACAAGGGTCTCTGGTGCCGTGAGGCAGCGAGTCGACCAAATTTGCCCTTGTGCCGCCCTTGTAACAGTATTGTCTTGTGGAAATCACACAAGAAATATATTGATTGCTCTCATCCAAATGTAATCACTGATTTAACATGGCTTTGCAATACATTTGGGTGAAAGCTGTGCAAAATCTGACAATCAGTCAGGATTCACAAGGATATTTTTCAAAATACCAAAGTCTTTGTAACTCTACAGAACATTTGTTTTTCACCCTTTTTTCTCCCAAGTCTTCACCCTTTTTTCTCTCAAGTTATTCATAATTCAATGTTCTGCCTTGTGTAACTTCTGTGCATCGTATCAGGTTTTATTCATCTGCATTTATTTCTGTTATCCGTTACTTTACACTCTGAATACTAAAGTATTCTGTGTTGGTATTTGTTCCTTTGTTGTTATTCAGTCATTATCTTTACATTCTGCACTTTCTCTTCCTGCTGTATCATTTATATATTACACAGTTGTATAACATCGCTGATTGTCTTGTATAATTGATGCACGTTGGCTTTTGCTTTTCCCACATATAAATGGCTACATGTCAACTACAATCTGGCTGCAAAGTGCTTATGGACACTATGGAAGGAAGTGGGAAAGCAATCTACTTAGAAAAATCTTTCATTTAAAATTAAGTAGATCAGGTTTGTTCATGTGTCAACAACAACTTCTTGTTATATTCTGAAACATTAACTTTTCCCTTTGCCAAATGGGTAATTATATTACAATTGTTGTGCTAATCAACACTTGTTGGAAGGCCCATGCATTTTTTATTCATTTACAGGCCGTGTATATGTCACTAATTGTCCTATGGAAAGTTAAGGTGATCTCCCTTTTGACTGCAACAGTTCTCTTTGTGAAGGAACTCCCTCAGTTTTATTGGGTGGAAAATACAAGATTTAAGACCAGTGATAATGAAGGAATAACAACATATTCCCAAGGCAGGATTTAGAGAGGAATTTGCTGGTGATGGTATTTATTTTTGTCTGTGGTTCTTATGCTTCCAGTGGCACAAGTTGAGTATGTGCTTTCAGGTAGTCATGGTGCTGATTTACATTGCATTGTACAGTTGGTACACACCAAAGCCACGGGTTAAATTGCAACATCACTTAGCCTCACGAGAACAACCAGAACCTGCGGGAGGGGTGGGGGAGGGGCAGAGCATAGGAAATTACAACATAATTTAAAATAGTTGTTGTTAAAATGAGATTTCAAATCCTTGCCTTTAATCCCAAATCCTTAACTTGAACCAAAATAATTAAGAGGCTGTAGCATGCGTCTGTACTGAGACAAACATCACCTTAAAGGCCTCCGTTTTGTTTCAGAGATGAAAGATCAAAAGTGCACCCTGGTGTCAATCTACCATTTGTTTATACTCTTTGCTTCCTGATAGCAATCAATCTGTAAAAGGGTCCCGACCCAAAACATCACCTATCCCTGCTCTCCAGAGATGCTGCCTGACCTGCTGAGTTACTCTAGTACTTTGTGTCTTCCAGAGTAAACAAAGTTTATTACAGGATTCTGCATGGTGAGAATAATCAAAGAATCAATAATGTAACCCAAGCAAGATTACATCGTTTGTTCTATGTTTGATATTTTATTTCCACAATTATTTTCTGTTCTTTTGTATATAAAATCAGCAACAGTACATCTTGATTTCATGTTGATTTCTCCAATTCTTCATATGCCACTCACTTCACTTACCTTCCTCATCCACTGCACAACATCTGAATTCACCATCTGGTGGCAACCCTTGAAAGACCCATTTTCTTTCAGAATTTCAATCAGTACGCTCAGCTGCTCCTACAACAAATTCCGTCCTTGCTTTCTTCACTTCCTGAAAGCCATTGCCTTGCCATCCCATTCGGCATGTAGACATATAGCTTGAACATCTGAAATGCCTCAATCACAATAAACCTTCTATCCAGTTACTTCTTTCTGGTTTACATCCTTGCATTCTCCAGGCTTGTACACTGTCACTTTCTGTCCCAGAAACAACAACTGCTTCAAATATGCCCTGTCAGATCCCAATCTCTTCCATCTCTAGCAAACTCAATCAATATATTGTACAAGGAACATCACTTAGCCTCACGACCAAAGATAGACACAAAGTGCTGGAGTAACTCAACAGGTCAGGCAGCATCTCCGGAGAAAAAGGATGGGTGGCGTTTCGGGTTGGGACTCTTCTTCAGAATGAAGAAAGTTCCTGACCTGTAACGTCACCCATACTTTCTCTTCAGAGTTGTGGCCTGGCCTGCTGAGTTACTCCAGCATTTTGCATTTATCTAAGCTCAATCAATGTGAACTCCTTCCTCACAAATGTAAAACCATTTGGGGGTTTTTATCAGCTACCATCTTCATTGCTTTCAATGCTTTCAATTGCTTTCAATGCTTTCCCCAATCTTCGGATCAAAGATCATATTGTTTAATTCCATAGTTTTTTTTCCATTTCCACATATTCCAGCACAAAATGTCATGGAGTATTTAACCTTAATTCTCTCAGATCCTAATTAACCAGATTTCCCTCGTAATCAAAGCTTTTCAAATTCATCAGCCTATCTTTTGGCATTAGGCCTGTTCTCAACTACTCTATTCCCCAAATTCTAATTCAAATCCCACTTTCCTTTTCTCCATGAGATTCCAGATCCCGTGATCCTTGCGTATACACTCTCACATATATACAACGTTCAAAGTGTCCCAGCTTCCTGCCTCTGCACCAAATGGTTAACTCTATCAGTGGAATCCACTACATCTTGAACCACAGCCCACATCCCTTTATCCTACAACATGCCGCTAACATCTTTGAATCATTAAGATTTAGTTGAACCAAAACTCACTTCTGCTAGGTAAAGGAAATACCTCAGACAATGTCTTTAGCTCATGTCAACATCCATATGCTTGCAGGTCAATTCACCATCCACATTTCACTATATTACGCAAAGACGGGTGGGTGACTCTTGCTAAGCCTGAACTCTGCTTCCTCCAATATCTCCAATCTATTCCTAAAGCTACATATTCTTCCCACTTTGTAAACAACACTCAATCTACACCTTTTCCACCTCACTTGGGAGTTTCCTTAGTGAGCTCCCTGCTTCATTGCTTTCATAAACTTAATCAGAATAGATTCTTAATGCTCTTATTTCAGAGTGTTCTGATCTAAATTCACAAATTAGCAACTGAACTTATACCCTTTGCAGATTTTAACAGATGACAGAACATCTCCCCAGAGAAATACAATTATGGCTTGTAATCACATTTGGAAACCTGTAAATTAATTTGAATGCAACAAACATTGCTTAATATTACTCCTCCAACGTCATAAATATAATTGCCTTGGAAATCCACATGGGAGCAAACTAGCACAGGGGTACACTCAGAGCTCCAGTGTTGATCATTGTTGAACCCTTCCGGGCTAAAGGGATTCATTTATTGTATGGTTATGTCAGCTTTCTGTACTTCTGAGGATGTATCGGAAATGATCAGCAGATTACAACAAGAAAATATTTTAAATAGCTAGGGTGCCCAGAGCACAATGTTAGCTTCTTCTCCCATTTCACACCCGCATCAGTCCCTGCCAAATAGGTTTAAATCTGTCCCGACCAGACTTAACGTCTGACAGCATTATATTGTGTTCCACATTGGACCTGGCCTGTTCAAACCCTCAAATTCAGAATACACCATCTGAAGTCAATTGTGTAAAATATTCAGTTGAGAGAGAAAAAAAACGCTGCTGGGTGTAAAGACATTAAGCTGAATATTGCTAGAGGTAACAGCTGGTGTTCAGCCATTTCAACAAGTACATCCTTTGACACACCTGATATGAGCTCTGCAATGTTGGAGACCCAGTGACTGCCTAGACACAGTAGACTGCACAGTGACGCAGATCATTGAGCCACTGCCTTACAGTGCCAGAGATCCGAGTTTGTCTATGTGCTGTCCAGTGCTGTCTATAGAATTTGTCCAGTGCTGTCTATATAGTTTCCACCTTCTCCGTGCGAATCTGGAGCTTCCTTTTGGATATCTCCCATATCCCAAAGACGTGGGTTAGTAGGTTAATTTGCCTCTGTAAATTACTCCTACTGTGCAGGTGAGTGGTATGAGCATATGGAATGAATTAAGATATGTGATTAATGTAGAATTTTACTTCGGAGTCACGTGAGTGACTTCGTGAAGACCCCGCCAGCACGCATGCGCGACATATCATCGGCCGCATGCGAAGCGACAGGCAGGGAGGAGGGTCGCTCCTCCACCGGAACGGACCTGCAGGTAAGGTTTTTCTTTCAGGGACTCTGTGGGACAGAGTATCCCACCAACGGGCCGCCTCAAGAGACTGACTGCGGACCGCAGAGCGCGGGCAGTCAGCGGCGGCAGAACTCACCTCAGACGTCGGGCAGCCCGTTGACCCGGCAGGAAGTTAAAGTCGTAGGTTTGATAAAACTGCCTTCCTCTGGCAGACCTCCAGCGTATCATCGGCAGCATCCATATGCAACATCTAACAGGCCCGGGTTCAACCCGATAGAGTGACGGGAGCAAACCCAAAGGTCACGCCTTATAATCAGAGGCCTGTTTAAGCCAAGGCCCACAGCGACCAGCCTGAAAAATGTGTCAACCCTACACCCCAGCACCACAGCAACCCAAGAAAGGACAGAAACATGTCCGTCTACAGATAGACAAAACCACAGTGTTGGCAGATTAAACCATATGGGTGGTATCAAGTCGATATATTGGGATGAATTGGTAAATAACTTGGCACTGGTGCATTGAAATATTTGGATATCAGCTACATACCTTCCAGGTAAGCTTAATACAGTGGCGGACACAAGTATTCAAGGACAACACCAAGTGGATGTTGAACCCCCAAATATTTGCTAATATTATAGCTAAGTATGGAACACCAGATATCGACCTCTTTGCGTCCAGGTTGAACCATCAGATACCAACATATGTCTCGTGGGAGCTAGATCCTGGGGCTGTAGCGATGGATGCATTCTCGCTACATTGGGGAAAATTGTTCTTCTATGCATTTCCCCCTTTTCTGCCTCATCAGTCGGGTATTGCGGTAATCCAGCTAGATTCTGCATCAGGGATTCTGATAATACCCATCTGCCCCACACAGCCTTGGTTCCAGGTGGTCCTCGACGGTAAAGAAACCATGGGTGCAGGGTCCTAAATGCCCAAACCTACTGATACATCCCATATCGGGAGAATCATCCGTGCCGTGGCCATCTGAACCTTTTGGCTTGCAGGTTCTGAAGAGACCTTTGCTGGAATTTGGGCTGTCGAACAGGACCATGGATATCGTCACGGCATTGTGCAGAGAGTCCACGAGGGAGCAGTACCTTACCCATGTAAGGAAATGGGAGGCCTTCTGTTCCAGGACTAATATCACCTACGACTCTGCCACCATCACAGATGTGCTGGAATTCCTCGCGGGCCTTCACTATGATGAGGGCCTCAGCTATAGTGCCATAAATAATGCCAAAAGCTCATTGTCATCCTACCTCACTATCGGAGTAGGATCCCATCAGTTGGTGTCAAAGCTCATGAGGGGTATTTCAATTCTTACCCTCGTAGACCACGATACAATATGACCTGTGATATTGGGGTAGTGTTGTCCCTACTCAGGAGTTGGTCACCAGTTTCGGAACTCCCACTGGCCAAACTCCCCTACAAAGTGGCACATACAACTCAGCGGGTCCTGACCCTCCACAAACTAAACTGGACAGGATGGTCTCGACCCCTACCAAGGTAACCTTTTTCATTGATGAATTACTTAAACACCATAGACCTGGTACAACCGGTCCTAAATTGGAATTCCATGCATATCCCATTGATGTACGCCTCTGTATAGCCACTTATCTCCGACATTATATTAATGTCACACAAAATATAAGGAGAATGGAAACAGGTCTATTCATCAGTTTTTAAAGCCCACATCAGGGTAACTGTGCAGACAATCCAGGTGGCTCAGGGTGGTGTTAGATGCAGCAGGGGTAGACACTGATATTCAAATCTCATTCTACCAGGGCTGCGTCCACATCAGCGGCGAGGACCATGGAGGTACCCATGGACCATGACCTCGCAACAGCGGGCTTGGCCAACGGAGACGCATCGCAACGGTTTTATAACAAACCTGTGGCCACTCCTGCGACGTTTGCAGATACTGTTTTAAGTTCTGTTCCCTGAAGGGTTCCCGAACTCAGGGATTTTATGTTTGTATTAATGAATACATTATTGTTTTTCAGCTCTGTTACAAGTCTGAAATACGTTAACACACTTCCTCCATCAGTTATTACGGCAGTGTGTGAGCATGGACGTGGTCCAGGACATGAAATCACAGAGCTTTGAAATCTTCACGAAGTCACTCACGTGACTCCGAAGTAAAATAGTAAGATTAAACGAGAACTTACCAGTTTGAAGTTTGATCCTTATTTTATGAGGAGTTACGATGAGGGATTTTGTGCCCTCCGCTCCCAACCCTCTATCATAAGGTCAACTGGTATATGGTTTCTCTTAATCTTACTATCTCCAGTCAGTTCTGCTATCTGTGATTTCACACAGCTGCTTTGAAGAATGTCGCGCATGCTTGCTGGCGGGGTCTTCACGAAATCCCTCATCGTAACTCCTCATAAAATAAGGATCAAACTTCAAACTGGTAAGTTCTCATTTAATCTTACTATTAATGTTAATGAACAGTTGATGGTTATCGCTGACTCAGCAGGGTGAATGACTGGTTTCTGTGCTGAATCTCTCTCTGACTGATTTCACTATGTGACTTGCATGTGTGTTGAGCCAACACGATCAATGTTCTACGTCCAGCCTGGGTAAGTGCAGGTTCAAGGACTGTAGGGCAATGATTCAGGCAGCACACTAGGTTTAGTACAGAAAGATAAAAAAGAATAAATCTGTTCCATATGCCTCAGGCATCAAGATTATAAAACTAGCATGAAAAGCAGGACCTACTAATAAAGTAAGAAACCTGGCAGAAAGAATGCTTGAACTTTATATTTAAATCATACTGGAAAACTATCAGCTGTGAAGTTCTATTAGAGTTATAAATATTATACTTAATGTGGGAGGAAGGCACAGAGTGACACAGTACACAGAGTAGCTCAGCAGGTCAGACAAAATCTCAGTATAATATGGATAGTTGGTGTTTCAAGTCGGGACGCTTCGTCAGATGTGGATGTTTTAAATCTGAAATACAAGCTGAAAGTGGTGGAAGTGTTTGGTAGGTCAGGCACCATCTGTGGAGAGAGCAGCAGGGTTAATGTTTCACATCAATGAGCTACCATTGGACCTGACCTGCTGACTATTGACAACATTTTACACATCCAAAATGCAGTTACGTATCTCTGATGTCGAAAACAAATAATACCACTACCATACTTGTAATCAGGGGAGCACCACAGCACTTTGGTAGAATTTCACCAGGAAGAGCTGTTATTTTCTCCTGAATTATTGTTGGGATCTGGCTGAAGGGACATTGCAACTCCAAAGTACCTTAGCTAAATAATTTCCTACTTCTTGGGCAGTATTTGTGAAAAGCGAAACAGAGTTCTGAATCGCGAACTGGACCAGAAACACAAACCGTTTCTCTCTCTAGCAAATGCTACCTGACCTGCTGGGTCATCCTTGACCTCACAGGTTAGCTCATGCTGCTTCAGCGGTGTTTGTTTTATGCCTCAGAGTTTCTCAACTAAAGAGAGGAAATGCATCATCCTGCTCCTGACTAGTTTTGTGTAGTTTGGCAGCAGGGATTTCTGATATAACTTGGTCCAGAGAAACTAAAAAAACAGGAAACTGAGTATCCCTGCAAGAAAGAAGTTCATATCTGATAAGGATATGGTGATTTCTAGTGGTCTGAGAAACGACTACTGGAGTTTTAAACAAATCTTTATTCAAAAGTTCGATATCCAGTACACAGGTTCTTCAGACACGTCTGCCCACAACGGTGGTCAGCGCTGAACTAACGCACGCAAGTGAAAAACCGTGCGAAACAGGCAGCCCCTCCCGAGTCATGTGACCGCGGCTTCCGAACGCCGGGTTCGATATATGCGTGCGCTAGTGGGTGCCGCTACAACTTCATAATTTCAAAGATGGCATTTTCAAATTCCTACATAAAATGGGATGGTTAGCAAAACACTGACCCAATAGGAAATAATTTACGGACCAAAGAGAAAATAATTTGCAGAGCTACTGGAAATGTTCTACAAAGAACCTGCACAGATTTGATCGGCTGAATGACCAAAAAAGATCCCATAGCAAACAATAAAATGTTTTTTTTAATGTAAACGTTAATGGTTTCTTAGAGATTACGGACCTTCCAAGATATTCAATAGCCACCTATTACTCTTCAGGTTAATTTTACAGTATTGCAAATGCTCTTCTTAAACATTAAATGTTACTCAAATGTAAATACAAAGATGCAATTTAGCTGGAAAGAATGCACAGAGAATTTATGAGGATATTGCCAAGACTTGAGGCCCTGAGCTATAGGGAGAGGTTGAGCAGGCTAGGACTTTATTATTTGGATCACTGGGGACTGAGAGGTGATCTTACAGACAAGTATAAAATCATGAAAGGGAATAGACAGGGTGAATATGTATCTGGGCTTTAAAAACGCCTTTAATGTATCTGGACTTTCAAAAATCCTTTGACAATGTCCCACACAAGAGATTAGTGTGCAAAATTAGAGCACATGGTATTGGGGGTAGTGTATTGACATGGATAGAGAACTGGTTGGCAGATAGGAAGCAAAGAGTCGGAATTAACGGGTCCTTTTCAGAATGTCAGGCAGTGCCACAAGGCAAAATGCTAGGACCCCAGTTATTTACAATATATATTAACGATTTAGACGAGGGAATTAAATGTAACATCTCCATGTTTGTGGTTGACACAAAGCAGGGTGGCAGTGTGAGCTGAGAAGAGGATGCTATGATGCTACAGGGTGACTTGGATAGGTTGGGTGAGTGGGCAGATGCATGGCAGATGCAGTATAATGTGGATAAATGTGAGGTTATCCACTTTGGTGGTAAGAACAGGAAGGCAAATTATTATCTGAATGATGTCAGATTAGGAAAAGGTGAGGTGCAACGAGACCGGGTGTGCTTGGACATCAGTCACTGAAAGTAAGCATGCAGGTACAGCAGGCAATGAAGAAAGCTAATGGCATGTTGGCCTTCATTGCGAGATGATTTGAATTTAGGAGCAAGGAGGTCCTATTGCAGTTGTACAGGGCTCTGGTGAGACCGCATCTGGCATATTGTGTGCATATTTGGTCTCCTAATTTGAGGAAGGACATTATTGCTATTGAGGGAGTGCGGCGTAGGTTCATTAGGTTAATTCCCGGGATGGCGGGACCGACATGTGATGAAAGAATGGGTCGACTAGGCTTGTATTCACTGGCATTTAGAAGCATGAGAGGGGATCGTATATATAGAAGCATATAAAATTCTTAAAGGATTGGACAGGCTAGATGCAGGAAAAATGTTCCTGATGTTGGGGGAGTCCAGAACCAGGGGTCACAGTTTAAGAATAAGGGGTAGGCCATTTAGGACTGAAATGAGGAAAACAAAAAATTCATCCAGCGAGTTGTGAATCTCTGGAATTCTGCTCCTGAAGGCAGTGGAGGCCAATTCACTGGATGTTTTCAAGAGAGAGTGAGATTTAGCTCTTAGGGCTGAAGGAATCAAGTATACTGGGAAAAAGCAGAAATTGAATACTGATATTGGTTGATGAGCCATAATCATGGAAACATAGAAACATAGAAAAAAGGTGCAGGAGGAGGCCATTCGGCCCTTTGAGCCAGCACCGCCATTCATTGTGATAATGGCTGATCGTCCCCTATCAATAACCCGTGCCTGCCTTCTCCCCATATCCCTTGACTCCACTAGCCCCTAGAGCTCTATCCAACTCTCTCTTAAATCCATCCAGTGATTTGGCCTCCACTGCCCTCTGTGGCAGGGAATTCCATAAATTCATAACTCTCTGGGTAAAAAAGTTTTTTCTCACCTCAGTCTTAAATGACTTCCCATTTATTCTAAGACTGTGGCCCCTGGCTCTGGACTCACCCAACATTGGGAACATTTTTCCTGCATCTAGCTTGTCCAGTCCTTTTATAATTTTATATGTTTCTATAAGATCCCCCCTCATCCTTCTAAACTCCAGTGAATACAAGCCTAGTCTTTTCAATCTTTCCTTATATGACAGTCCCGCCATCCCAGGGATCAATCTCGTGAACCTATGCTGCACTGCCTCAATCACAAGGATGTCCTTCCTCATATTGAATGGCGGTGCTGACTCAAAGGGCCAAATGGACCTATTTTCTATGTTTCTATGAATACATATGGTCTTTTATCCAGGGTAAGGGAAACAAGAACTAGAGGGCATACATTTAAAGTGAGAGGGGAAAGATTTAACTGGAGCCTGAAAGGCAACTGTGGTGGGTATATGGAACGAGCTGCCAAACGTAGTTAAGGCCAAAGATCCTATAGCGGAGCAAGATGGACCACTCCTGCTAAATGCAATGGGCTGACGTGTAGTACGCAACGGAGCGGAATGTGGGCCTTTTTTTCATCCATTTCCGTAACCGGACCCGACCCGACCCGACTCGCATTGTAATCAACGTTGCGGGTTAACAGTTTGTGTTAATAAATTAAAACTCTGAAAATGAGGAGAAGATTTTTCCCAAATAACTTTTATTTTTACGAGGATGTTTCCGTAACCGGCTTCCGTCTCTGTACTAGTAACTTTGCTCCGCTATGGGATCTTTGGTGCGGAGACAGAAGCCGCTTACGGAAATGGGGCTGAAAATTACCCATGAATCTGCCCATGACCGTACTACGTCTTTTTCATCGAGTGGACTATTTTGCTCGCTGTAGGATCTTTGGTTAAGGCAGGTACAATAACAACATTTAAAAGACATTAGACAGGTACATAGATAAGAAAAGTTTAGAAGAATATGGGCCAAAAAGGAGATAAATAAGACTAGCTTAGATGGGGTGTCTTAGTTGGAATAGGCAATGTAGCTGAAGATCCTATTTTTTTTGCCGTTTGTCTTTATGAGTAATAGTTTTCAGTTAAAGTGATCCACCAGCACTCCACCATCACTAAAAATATGTTTATCAAGAGGAGAATATTCAGAATATTCTTTTATTTTGCCAAATGTGATCTTCTCTTGTTATTTAACCATTTACTTTCAAAGACAGATTCCAATTTGAATCATTTCCTGCCTTTTCACAAGGGAGTGTAAATGAAGGTGGGGCTGCCAATGAATTAATCTTGTCAATTGCATTCAAGGCATTCATGGCATTTCTGAGATTTTTCCGAACCTTTGAAACGATGACTTCTTCATTTTCATATCAATCATTCTCTTGCACGGAATTAGCTGCTTACCTTTGACCTGATTCTACTTACTTTTGATTTGCATTGTCCATCTATTCTCCTCACATAAAGTTGTGAGTTTTGAAACATTGCTTCTTTAACATGTAAAATTTTCCAAATCAACAACAGATTGGAATAATAAGTAGAATCTCCATTAGGCAACAGGAATGTAACTAAAACTCCCATGAGAGGTAAACCTAAACTAAATTTCCTAAGTGGAAATTATTTTTCATTATTTTTAATTACCACAAAAATGTGGGCTTCCCCTCGTATTTTTGCAAAGGAGGTAATTGCACTTCACATATACAGCACTCTCGCTTCTGCTTTTTTTAATTGAAATTACATTTGTCACTGACATTCAGAGGTACTAATTTAGCATAAAAACAAACTGTTGGAGGAACCCAGTTATCCAAGCAACATCTGATAGAATTTAAAAAAAAATCAAAATAAAATTTTATTCCAATTAAAAAATAAATATGAAACGAAAGCCATACAAAAGTCCCCACGGGACTCAGCTCCTCACGGTTCAGTAGCAAAACGAACCAAGACCATGGACATCCCCAAACAAACCTTCACGTTGACTGCGGCAAGCTTCAGTGTGCCCGTCGGCATGTACCCCTGCAGTCTGGAATGGAGGGAAAAGGACAGTCAATGAGGGGTGGGAGATTGCAACCTTCCCGTGGTCTGCCCTGTTTCGACGAATGCAATCAACCTGGTGTGCACAATCAAATAAGATCAAATACTTTAGGCTGTGGACGCCATACGCAAGAAGAAGAAGAAGACAGTCAATGAGACGAGTCAAGACCCTTCCTCTGGATTGAGCGAGTGGAGGGGAGATAGCCAGTATAAAATGGTGAGAGGGGTGGGGCAGGTCATGGCAGCCGATAGTTGGATCCAGGTAAGAAGCTGTGGATTGAGTCAGGTGGTGGAGAAAGGGGTGGAGCTAACCACAGAGGAGGGGATGTGATTGGTGGAGGTTACCGTAGGCTGCAGATGATGGAATCCAATGGAAAAGTAGTAATTGTGGGAGGATCTGGAGGGATAGAGGGACCAAGGGGGGAGGTTATCTGGGAGAATCCAATGTTCATGCCATTGGGATGTAGATTACCAAGATGGAATGGGGTGATGTTCCTTTCGTTTGGGTTTGGCTTCACCTTAGCAGAGGAAGATGGCAAGGACAGACATGTCAGTGAGAAAATGGGGAGGGTAATTAATAGTCTGCAACTGGGAGCTCCAGGATAACTTAATGCTAATTTAGCTTGAAGCTTGCTGGCCTTAAATTTTCTTTGTATGGGCATGTGCCCACACCACGATGTTGGATTAATATTGGTATTTGGGGATAAAGCAGAGTCGGGGGATGACTAGGAACCTGTATCCAAATACTAGCACCTTAGTCAAATAAGCTAGTTACATTAATTCCTAATAAAACAAGAATTGCATTTTCATACAATTTTATTCAATGGGATTTATAAATGTTCAAAATGCAATTAATGTTTCATTTGGAATTAATGTAGCTCTAGATACTTGACTAAGGGGCAAGTGTTTAGACAAATTCCTTCAGCTATTCTTTGATTATGACTATACCACAAATATCAATATTAATCCAAGATGGAGTACAGGGAGATATAAAACTTAATAACATGGTGTTAGGACAATAACCTCTCTTTCAATGTTAGCAAGACAAAGAAGCTAGTTATCAATGTTACGGAGTATTGTGGAGTACATGCCCAATTCAGTATCAATGGTGTTGAAGTGGAATTGGTTGTGAGCTTCAAGTTCCTTGGCGTTAATTTAACCAATCTGTCATGGAGCAAAAACATTGATGCAACAGGCAGGAAAGCACACCATTCCTCGACTTCATGATGAGACTGAAGAAATTTGTCATGTCTCTAATGGCTCTTACAAACTTCTACAGATGCACCATTGAAAGCATACTGTTGGGTTGCATCACAGCTTGGTTTGGGAACAGCTCTGTCCAAGACCACAATAAACTCCAGAGAGTTGTAGATGGAGCTTAGCCCATCACACAGACCATGTTCCCACAACTTACTTCATCAGCACTACACACTGTATCAGAAAAGCAGTCAACATAATCAACGAATTGTCCCACCCTGGTTATTCCTTCTCCTTGCTCCCATCTGGCAGACGGCACAGAAGCTTGAAAGCGCGTACCACCAGACTCAGCTACAGCTTTTTCCCTTCTGTTATTAGGTTTCTGAGTGGTTCTTCCATCGGTACGTATGCTGTCTACCTCTATCCCATTGTGGACATTGGACTTTGTCTGAGGAACGAATGCACTGCAATGCTGAGATCCATATTCTGCACTCTGTATCTTCCCCTTTGTTTCATCTTTTGTACTTGAATTTGACTAGATTGCACATATGTATGCATCATGTGTACATCTGATCTGTGGATAGCAAGCAAAAACAAAACTTTTCACTGTACTTCAGTATATGTGATAATAATAAACCTAAACCTTTAAATTGTTAGGTTTAATATTAATTTAAAAACCTTTTTTTTTTCAAAGAACAATCATAAATTAGATGCTGATATAGTCAACAATAACTTTTAGCTTTCATTTACATTCTGGGAGTTTTGACTTTTGTCCAATAAAGTAAACAGTTGCAGGGCAACGTTCTATGTATTTAAATCAGGTAAGCATAGAATTTGAACATAGAACATTGGAGGAAGATTTAGAGATTAAAATTCCCAAACAATACGTAACTTTAAATCTTTAATTTGGATTTAACCATGAAATATTGGGTGATTAAATGCATTCCAATAAATTGAACAGGCGATGCAAAAATATGTGGACAGTTGAAGCTCTCTTGGTTAAGAGGAATCAGTGAAATCATGTCAAGTTTGGCCATACAGGTTGAAATGATGCAAACATGCTGAACGTTTAAAATTCTCAACTTTGGTGCCCTGCGAAGATGCGTTCTCAGGCCCCTTCATTACTCCTTACACATCCACGACAGTGCAGCCAAGTAGAAATCCAACTCAAATTACTAATTTGCAGATGACAGACATCACTGTAGTGGGACGGATATCAAATAATGAGGAGACGGAGTAAAGGAAGGAGATTGAGAACCTCATAACCTGGTGCCAAGACAACAACCTCTCCCTCAAAGTATAGATGGTTGAAAGGTTAATTTCCTGGAATAAATATCATCAGCAACTCATCCTGGACCAGCCATATCGAAGTAATGGCCCAAGAAAGCACACCTGTACCTCTACTTGCTATAGAAGGCTTAGGAGTTGCACCCAACAACTCTCACCAACTTTTACAGATGTGCCTTGGATTGTATTTTATCAGGATGCACCACAGCATGGCTTGGGAATAGCTCCATCCAAGACCATAAGAAATTGTAGAGAATTGTGGGCGCAGTCCAGACCATCAGGCAAACCAACCTCCCTTCCATTGACTCCAACTACACTTCACGCTGCCTCGGCAAAGCCACCAGCGTAATCATGGACAAGTCTCACCGTGGACACTCCATCTTCCCCCCTCTCCCATCAGGCAAGAGGAACAGAAGTGTGAAAACACATACCTCCAGATTCAGATACAGTTTCTTCCCGGCTGTTATCAAGCAACTGAACCATCCTGTCACCAACTAGATAGCGATCCTGATCTACCATCTAACTCATTAGAGACCCTCGGACTATCTTCAATTGGACTTTACTAAACTTTATCTTGCACTAAACGTTATTCCCTTTAACCTGTATCTACGCAATCTACTGACTGGATAACATTATGACAATAACCAATAGACAATAGGTGCAGGAGTAGGCCATTCGGCCCTTCGAGCCAGCACCACCAATCAATGTGATCATGGCTGATCATCCCCAATCAGTACCCCGTTCCTGCCTTCTCCCCATATCCCCTGACTCTGCTATCTTTAAGAGCCCTATCTAGCTCTCTCTTGAAAGTATCCAGAGAACCGGCCTCCACCGCCCCTCTGAGGCAGAGAATTCCACAGACTCACAACTCTCTGTGAGAAAAAGTGTTTCATCGTCCGTTCTAAATGGCTTATTCCTTAATCTTAAACTGTGGCCCCTGGTTCTGGACTCCCCCAACATCGGGAACATGTTTCCTGCATCTAGCGTGTCCACATGTTTCCTGCATCTAGCGTTAACAATCTTATATGTTTCAATAAGATCCCCTCTCATCCTTCTAAACTCCACAGTATACAAGCCCAGCCGCTCCATTCTCTCAGCATATGACTGTCCCGCCATCCCGAGAACTAACCTTGTAAACCTACACTGCAATCCCTCAATAGCAAGAATGTCCTTCCTCAAATTAGGGGACCAAAACTGCACACAATACTCCAAGTGTGGTCTCACTAGGGCCCTATACAACTACAGAAGGACCTCTTTGCTCCTATACTCAACTCCTCATGTTATAAAGGCCAACATGCCATTCGCTTTCTTCACTGCCTGCTGTACCCGCATGCTTACTTTTATTGACTGATGAACAAGGACCCCCATAACTTGTTGTATTTCCCCTTTCGCCAACTTGACACCATTTAGATGGTAATCTGCCTTCCTGTTTTTGCTCACATTTATCCACATTAAACTTCATCTGCCATGCATCTGCCCACTCCCCCAACCTGTCCATGTCACCCTGCATTCTCATAGCATCCTCCTCACAGTTCACACTGCCACCCAGCTTTGTGTCATCTGCAAATTTGCTAAAGTTATTTTGAATCTGCAAATTTGCTAATGTTGCTTTGAATGCAACAATAAAGCTTTCCACTCTACCTAACCTCAGTGCACATGACAATAAACTCAACTAAATTAAATCCCTTATTGCCATAGAGGGAGTGCAGAGAAGGTTCACCAGACTGATTCCTGGGATGTCAGGACTGTCTTATGAAGAAAGACTGGATAGACTCGGTTTATACTCTCTGGAATTTAGGAGATTAAGAGGGGATCTTATAGAAACTTACAAAATTCTTAAGGGGTTGGACAGGCTAGATGCAGGAAGATTGTTCCCGATGTTGGGGAAGTCCAGGACAAGGGGTCACAGCTTAAGGATAAGGGGGAAATCCTTTAAGACCGAGATGAGAAAGACTTTTTTCACATGGTGAGTCTCTGGAACTCTCTGCCACAGAGGGTAGTTGAGGCCAGTTCATTGGCTGTATGGAGAGAAGGCAGGTACGGGATACTGAGTTGGATGATCAGCCATGATCATATTGAATGGCGGTGCAGGCTCGAAGGGCTGAATGGCCTACTCCTGCACCTAGTTTCTATGTTTCTATGTTTCTAAACAAAAAAATGTTGGAAACTTCAGCAGGTCAGGTGGCATTTGTGGAAAAATAAAAATCTCCGACCACTCCTGCCGACCTTAACACAGACCTTCAATTAGTTCTGTCTTCCCCTGTGCCACCCACCACTCCCATTGACCCTATCGTTTATTTAATAGTTAGAACTCTTACCAGTTCCGAGATTTTTTTTAGAAATTATGAATCTGTACCTCCAAAACAGAAAAATCTTGCCTTAACAAATCTCTAAAAATACTGATCAACTTGTGTACATTGCATTATTACCCAACTCTAAATTTACAATATGAGTCATTATGTGCTTGGTGTTTTATAGATTAATAACAATTATTTAAAAATTAACTTTTTGCAACCACAATATCAATTCACAATTAATGATTGACTGTAACAACTAAAATCTCATTTGCTTTTTTGATGCATGTTAAAGATCTCCAATGATGGTAGGTTCTACCAGTGTCTCAGATGTACAGTCACTGGTTATTCATCTGATTATTGTCAGCGGACTTGAGGGATAGGTATCGACATGGATTGAGAACTGATTATTGACAGCAAGCAAAGAGTGGAATAAACAGATCGTTTTCATATTGTCGTTTTGTCACATTTGGTGGAGAGAGCTCGGGGCCTGAGCCCCAGCTATTCACAATTTATATCTACGATCTTGCTGAAAAGATTAAATGCTTAGGTCCAAGTTATCTGATGATACTAAACTTAGTGTGATTGCGAACACAGAGGAAGATGTAAAGAGGCTTTGAGAAATATTGACAAGCTAAATTACTCATTGGGAATATGGCAGATGTAATAGAGAATGGAAAATTGGGAGGTCAGAGAAACAGCAAGGAAACAGACCCAGCGGCCCAACTTGCCCATGCCATCCAGCATGCCCAATTTACATTAGTCCCACCTGCCTGCGTTTGACCCATAACCTTTCGTATCCATTTACCTGTCCAAATGTTTCTTAAACCATTGTGATGGTACTTGCTTCAACCAGCTTCTCTGGCAGCTAGTTTAATATATCTCCCACCTTTGTGAAAAATAGTTGCCCCTCAGGTTCTTATTAATTCTTTCCCCCCTCATCTTAAACCTATGACCCCTGGTTCTTGGCCAAGTGGGTCATCTACTGTGGGTTAGAAAACAGAAAGGCTGTCTTTATTAAACACTGAGAAAATGGGTCATGTTGATGTTCAAAAGAACTGTTTGTAATTTTATTCTAGTCAATGAAGACCAACATGCAGGTGTAGCAGATCATGAGGAGGACAAATAGTATGCCAGTCTTTAACATGAGAGTGTTTGAACACAGGTGTAAGGAATTCTTATTGCAGACTGTGAACAGTTTTGCTCTCCTTATCTAAGAAGGAATGCATTTGCAATGCAAAGAGTGCAGTGAAGACTCACTATATTGCTTGCAGAGATGTCGGGTTGGCCTTAGGTATAGAAGGAGAGATTGAGTAGATATGGTAAGTATTTTTTTAGAATTTAGAAGAATGCGAGGAATTCTCATACAAACATATAAAAAGGGTTTGACAGATTAGATGCAGGGAAGATATCTCCTTAACCGCAAGTGTTAAACAAGGAGGAGAGATAAAGAACTACAGATGTTTGTTTACCAAAATAGACACAAAGTGCTAGAGCAAAGGGCCTGTTCCACTTGGACATCATTTGCGCCTCATTTATGCGCCATATGTAAAATAGGTCGACGCGTCGTGATGTGTGGGGTGCGCATGCGTTGCGCATGGTGAGGCGTGGAATCGCATGCAGTGGTGTGCGGTATCATGCGGCGCTCCAGGATTTTGTAGAGTAACGAAATCCTCGCGCGCCACCTGCGTGATGCATCGCGTGCGCACGCTGATGAATTGGGTACGCACGCTGACGCATTGATGTCGCACGCTGGCGTCCCGATGTCTCACATGTATCGCATGGTGACGCATGGTTACGTCACTGTGCGTAACCATGCATCCCCGCGTGCCGCAGGGTATTCTAATGGCGTCACTCACACCAGACGGCATGATGACACGTGATTTGCACGCGACGTCACGCGTAACGACTCATCGACCTATTTTACATATGACGCGTAAATGAGGCGCAAATGACGGCCAAGTGGGACAGGCCCTTAACTTCACGCGTCAGGCAGCATTTGTAGAACATGGATAGGTGACGTTTTAGGTTGGGATCCAAGGAGGCGCAGTTTGAGAATAGGGGAAAAGCTATTAACGAATGTGATGAGGGTAAAATTCTTCACTCAGATTATGGTGCGCCCTCGGAACTTTCTCCCGTGGATAGCTGAAAAGGTTCAGTCTTTGAATTTATTCAATGCAGAGAAAGATGGATTTGTGGATGTTCGTGCTGAGGTAGAAGATGAGCCATGACATTGATGAATGGCAGAGCAGACTCGATGGCCTGGTGACCTACTTCTATAACTATTGTTTTATTTTCTTATGCCTGCGATATTATTTCACCATTGAGAACATATTAAAGTAAATCCTTGTATATTACATGCCGATGATATGTTTAGAATAAGCAGGTACTTCAATTTACCTAATGACTCATTGGAATTATTTGCATTGGACATTCAGATTAATTCTAATGTATATATATAAACAAGTATTTCTCACACTTTTGAATGAATTTGAATAATGTATAGGGTACGGACAGAATGAAAAATAAACCAATCTTAGTTGTGTGAAATACTAACATGAATAAAAACAACTGATTAAATATTGTCTTTTGTAGCATTGTACAGAAGTGATGGATTAAATGCCATATAAATATACCACCAAGCTTTGCATTTACATACAAAATCATGCTACAGATCAATTTTGAGGATTTTAACAGGTTGTAGCTCAGCTTGGTATGAGATTTGCTCTGCTCTTGACCTCTTGAACCTGAAGAGAGTGGTGAATACAGCCCAGTCCATCACAGGTTTGTCACTTCCTTCCATCCAGTCCATCTTCACGGGTACACAAAAAGCTGGAGAAACTCAGCGGGTGCAGCAGCATCTAAGGAGCGAAGGAGATAGGCGACGTTTCGGGTCGAGATCCTTCTTCAGACCATCTTCACGTTGTGTTGCACCAAGAAGGCTGGAAGCATTGTCAAGGATGTCTGCCATCGTGCCCATTCCGCTATCCCTCTTCTACCTTCTGAAAGAAGATACAGGGGCTTGAACTTAAGAGATTAGTGTGCAAAATTAGAACACATGGTATTGGGGTAGGGTATTGACATGGATAGAGAACTGGTTGGCAAACAGGAAGCAAAGAGTAGGAATTAACGGGTCCTTTTCAGATTGGCAGATAGTGACTAGTGGTGTTGCGCAACGCTCAGAGCGGGAACCCCAGTTATTTACAATATATATCAACGATTTAGATGAGGGAATTAAATGTAACATCCCCAAGTTTGCAGATGACACAAAGCTGGGTGACAGTGTGAGCTGCGAGGAAGATGCTATGAGGCTTGCAATGTGACTTGGATAGGTTGGGTGAGTGGGCAGATGCATGGCAGATGCAGTATAATGTGGATAAATGTGAGGTTATCCACTTTGGTGGCAAGAACAGGAAGGCAAATTATTATCTGAATGGTGTCAGATTAGGAAAAGGGGAGATGCAACGAGACCTGGGTGCCCTTGTACAACAGTCACAGAAAGTAAGCATGCAGGCACAGCAGGCAGTGAAGAAAGATAATGGCATGTTGGCCTTCATTGCGAGAGGATTTGAGTTTAGGAGCAAGGAGCTCCTATTGCAGTTGTACAGAGCTCTGGTGAGACCGCACCTGGAGTATTGTGTGTAGATTTGGTCTCAGATTTGAGGAAGGATATTATTGCTATTGATGGAGTGCAGCATAGGTTCAACAGATTAATTCCTGGGTTTGCGGGACTGACATATGATGAAGGAATGGGTCGACTGGGCTTGTATTCACTGGAATTTAGAAGCATGAGATGGGATCTTATAGAAACATAGAAATGTTCCCGATGTTGGGGGAGTCCAGAACCAGGGGTCACAGTTGAAATATAAGGGGTAGGCCATTTGAGAAGGTTGTTGGCTGCAAGGGCCAGGAAGCGAGCGGGTAAGAGCATGGCTGCCAACATTGGGTGAGAGTTGGGAGTGAGAAATTGCGAGAGACAAAGCCCGAGGGAGCGTAGCGACCGAGGGAGGTGGGGGTGGGGGGTAATTGAGAAGTGTCCCCCTCCCATTGGTACGGAGATTTTGCATTTTTCAGCTTGAAATTGTGCAATCTGGTGCACACCGTAGCAAGTTTTTTAACTTACACTTGAATGCAATATTTATGCTTTCAATTGGATTAGTTATGAATAAGGTTAGGCTAAATTACATTCTAATTACATTCCACAGTAGAGCCAGACTCTGATCAACAGATCAGCACGTGAATGATCTTCATAGTATATTCATGTATGGAAATCAGATATATAATCAAACACTTGGCCCATGTTGACCAACCTGGGTCTCACTGCACACCTGGTACTATTCCTGACCCTGACTCCAGTTGTATACCTTCTCTCCTTCCTGACCTTGAGTCCAGCCTTACACCTGGTCCCCTATTCTACCCTGATCATAGCTGCTTACCTGCTTAGGTTCCCAGTGCGGAACACACCCCTGGTCCCAGCTTCGTTGCACACCTGGTACTATTTCAGTCCTTGACTCAAGATGCACACTTGGCCTTGCTCCTAGCTCCTCTGCACTGACAACATATCTGGCCTACACATAAAGCCCCATATCTGACCCCTGGATTAACCTATTACGTTCAAGTCCACAGGTGCTTATCTAATGCGGTAATCTTTTATGTGGCACTTCACAGACCAAATTTTGTAAAAAACAAAATTTGCTACATCCATTGGCTTCCTTGTTATCTGACATGCTAGTCATCAATTGGTTGAACACAATTTCTCATCCATAAAATTATACTCACTCAGCTGTATAAGTATTCTGTTACCATTTCCTTCATTTTCCTAACAAACTGTCCTGAAGTCATTTTCAACCCCAATATTTTCAGTGTTTTGCTGTCTTCCTCTCAGCTGGGACTTTTCCAAAATGCGAAGTCCAATAACTATAAATTTACGCAATATTATTCTATTAAATGTGATCTTGAGAGTACATAATATTTTCTGTGGTATTCATAATACAACAATGATAAAACATATTTTTTTTGATTGCACCTACCAGCATGCATACATTAATATAACACAGTTAATATGTACCGAGGGCAAATTTTTGTTCCAATGCTCCCCATTCCCAATTATTTTTACATTGAAGTGATTGAAATCCAAGTGAAGATTAAATGACATCAGAAAAATAAAACCTCTGGAATGTATGATATTCATTACGTGGTTGGTTGGAGTCAGTATCAGCACAATTACTATATTAAACTTTGAATCTTTAGATGTCCTGGTTCAAGCTAAAACTAAAGACAAATAATAACCTCATCACACATTCCCCTGCAAATATCTCTGTCACTTCCTTAAAGTATGCCCCTTCTTTCTTCATCCTTTTAGTTTGTGTGGCGAGCACAGCCAAAGGTTGACGGACAACTTGTTCTATTTGATCTTCCGTTTGTGCACGTCGAGTTGATTGCATTAGTCGAAACAGGGCGGACCACGTGAAGGTTGCCCCCCCCCCCCCCTTCTTTGAACAAGCTCTTAAACATCGCATCTGAATCAGTTTCCATCTGATTACACTCCTTGAGGATGTTCATCTACATGTTCAATTAATAAAACAACGAGATGGGCACATTTCTATTCAACCTGTCAAAAGAATTTGGGGAGGGGAAGGGTTTAGAAATAGCCAGTGAGGTAAACAAACATAACAGTTGAGTGGCAAATGACAATAGTACTATCTTCCCAATGTTTAACTGAAGGAAATAATGGGTTATCGGAGCTGTATGTTGTGACAGACAGCCTGACACTTTGCATGTCATTATAATATCACATTTATCCCATCCCCCTGGATATTCCAGATTAATAAATTAAGGTTTTGTCAACTAATTACAAACCAGGCTAATTACAAATCAATAACATTAGCCAACTTCGAAACACGAAGCGCTGAGCATTGGGATCCAGACATCACGGACAACTGGCCTCAGTTCCCCGCTCACATCTGGCAGTGCTCTCTGTCTGAAGCAGGGACCAAGGAGCGTTTTTGAAAGTGGGAAGGCTGAGCGATCACTGATCACTGACCTCAGGGGTACCCGGCGAGGGAGGGAGTGGGAGGAAGAACTTTTTGAAATTTGATGTATTAAAATCATGTTTTAGTGCACTGCAGAAATATGATTTCAATGTTTTTTGTTTTAAGTATTTTTAAGAGGTAACTTTTTAAGGGGTAACTTTTTCCACACAAAGGGTGGTGGGTGTATGGAACAAGCTGCCAGAGGAGGTTGTTGAGGCAGGGACTTTCCCAACATTTAAGAAACAGATACATGGATAGGACAGGTTTGGAATGATATGGGACCAAAAGCAGGTAGTGTAGCTGGGACGTGTCGGCGGGTGTGGACAAGTTGCGCCGAAGGGCCTGTTCTCACACTGTATCACTCTATGACTACATTATACCTCCACCATGCATGAATTCCTCCAAATAAAGTGGTCGAGTTTTATTCTCATATACTCAAGCATCGAAACATAGAAAATAGGTGCAGGAATAGACCAATCGGCCCTTCGAGCCAGCACTGCCATTCAATATGATCCTGGCTGTTCATTTAAAATCAGTACCTCTTTCCTGTTTTTTCCCCATATGCCTTGATTTCTCTAGCCCCAAGAGCTAAATGTAACTTCTCTCTTGAAAACATCCAGTGAATTGCCTCCACTGCCTTCTGTGGCAGAGAATTCCACAGGTTCACAACTCTCTCTGTGAGTAAAGTTTGTCATCATCTCAGTCCTAACTGGCCTACCCTTTATTCTTAAACGGTGACCCCTGGTTCTGAACTCCCCCAACATAGGGAACATTTTTCCTGCAGTTACAGTAAGTGAAAATCTAGCAGGCAAGCAGGATGCTTTCTCCAAACACCCTCATTTGAAGTCCACTATCTTCCACCGTTTCTACCCAGTGCTTGGTACTTACTTCCAGCAGCCACTGGTTGTCCTCCAGGATGCACCGAGCCGCAGCCTGATCCACGCCGGTCACCTGGGCAAATTCGGCACAGAGACTCTCACGGCAGCGGCGCAACGCTTCCGATGCCTCCGACGGCCCGGGACTCTTGCACTGAGGCTGCTCGATGGCCGGAGCTGCAGCAAGTGACTCGCCAGCCCGGCAAAAACTCGACAGAGCGTGAGAAATTTGTGATCAGCATGAGAGCGTGAGAATTTGGCCAAATGCGTGATTCTCACGCTCAATGCATGAGAGTTGGCAGCCCAGAGATCATCTCTGACCCCTCTCACTCTGGCCACAAGCTATTTGAAGCACCTCCCTCTGGAAGGCAACTCCGGACTGTCAAAGCCGCCACATCCAGGCACAGAATAATTTCCTCCTACTGCTATCAGACTCCTGAACCAGTCATCTCTTTCACACCACCATCACGAAGGTGTCACATACTCTTATTCTTAACTCTACCTCATTCAGTTATTTTATTGTACTTTAATATTATTTTTCAGTTTGCACCAAATGTTTTGCACCACCCTACTATTTTACACTCACTTTTGTTGCATTTGTCATTACTGTGTGTGTACTGTTTACCCTGGGAATTCATGTGAACAAGGAATTTAATTGCAACCTGGTGTATATGACAATAAACAAATCTGGTTTTCGCTTCAGCCAATTTGTTTTGGGAATCTCTGGGCAAACAAATCATTCTTGTTCAACCAGTTAACATAAACACAACACAGATTTGAAATGAAATTATACATGGGATTGATTTTTTTCTTGGATTACCAAGAAATACATAGATGTTTGTCCATGACTGCCTCAGTGTAAACTGTTCATCATTTTTTTGTCCCTCAGTGACCTTGTTGGAGTGTGGCGTTGGTTCGGCACCATAATCCTCCAGGATAATTGTCACACTTCCGAGTTGTAGCATAGATGTGTCTCCATGAATTGCTTTGAGGTGCAGGGACCAGAATGTTTTTGCACATGAGGGATGGGATCTGGTGGCGGACTTCCGTTCTGCAGAGGGTTGTCAAACGGTACTCTACAGCTTCAATTAGAATACTCAGGAGGAATAAATGCAGGAAGTAGCGACAGAAAATAACTCTCCACTTTCATTTGCTCATATGGCATCTCGGTAAAGTTACTGCCTCACAGCGCCAGAGACCCGTGTTTTATCCTGACTACGGTGCTGTCTGTACAGAGTTTGTATGTTCTCCCCCTGGGTTTTCTCCGGGTCCTCCGGTTTCTTTCCACATTCCAATGACGTACGGGTGTGTAAGTTGATTGGCTTTTGTAAATTGTCCCTCGTGTGTAGGATAGTGTTAGTAGTGTACGGGGATCGCTGGTCGGTGCGGACGCGAAGTGCCAACGTTTCTGCACTGTATCTCTGAACTAAAAAAACTAGGCTTTCTTTCTGTTCAGATCATAAATAATTTGGTATCCTTGAACAATTCACTTTGAAATTATTTGTTCAGAGCTAAATAATATTTCAAAAATGGATCAAAGGGAAAATAAACAGAAAAGAATAAAATTGGATTAGAAACTGAGGACGATCATTCCAAAAAGGTTTCAAGAAAATGTAATGCAAATAATTTTTATTACAGATTACTAATGTGATATTTTAACAATTCATATAATAATAATATAAATAATGAAAATCATTCAATGCAATTAATGTTAAACAACTGACTTATGTAAAAAGATTGTAAAGGTTGGTTATAAATTGAGCACTTTAGCTTTAAATTCCTGTTGCTGCACATTTCCAAGTAATTAACTTTCTGCAATTTCTCCAGCGAGAGAGAGTTGTAACTAATGGAACATGAGAGATCTTAGGAGCTTGTCTGGGATATATTTCTGCTGAGATGTCTGGAAAGATGTCTGGGAAAGCACATCTCGGACCCGCAGACACTCAGCATAGGAGCACCGCAAGGCTGCGTACTCTCTCCTCTCCTCTGCTCTCTCTACACCAACGACTGCACCTCCACAGACACCTCTGTCAAACTTCTCAAGTTTTCGGATGACACAACCCTGATTGGACTGATCCAGGATGGGGAGGAATCTGCCTACAGACAGGAAGTGTCACAGCTGGGGTCCTGGTGCCGCAGCAACAACCTAGAGCTCAATGCTCTTAAGACATGTGAATTGATTGTAGACTTGAAGAGAGCTCCCCCTCCCCTCACCCCACTCACCATCAACAACACCACAGTCACATCAGTGGAGTCTTTTAAGTTCTTGGGAACCATCATCTCCAAGGACCTTAAGTGGGGGGCTACCATCGACTCCACAGTCAAAAAGGCACAACAGAGGATGTACTTCCTGCGGCAGCTGAGGAAGCACAATCTGCCACAGGCAATGATGGTCCAATTCTACACGGCCATCGTAGAGTCTGTTCTCACCTTCTCCGTCATTGTCTGGTTTGGCTCAGCCACCAAGCACAACACCTGGAGGATGGAGCGAATCGTCTGATCAGCAGAGAAGGTTATTGGCTGCAACCTTCCCTCCATTGATGAACTGTACACTGCAAGGGCCAGGAAGGGAGCGGGCAAGATCATCTCTGACCCCTCTCACCCTGGCCACAAACTCTTTGAATCACTTCCCTCTGGAAGGTGACTCCGGACTGTCAAAGCTGCCACAGCCAGACATAAAAACAGTTTTTATCGACAAGTAGTTGCTCTGCTCAACAGGCAAACATCTGTAGCCTCCCTTTGATCTGGTATTTTGTTGGTTCACATGCTTGATCAATGGTGTTTTATCATTAATGTTTTATTATTATTAATGTTTAGTGTTTTCTGAGTCACTCGTAACTGTCACTGTATGTCATGCTGTTACTTGTGGGCGGAGCACCAAGGCAAATTCCTTGTATGTGAATACTAGGCCAATAAACTTACTTACTTAAGATTTAGTCCTTAGTGCAGGCCTAGAAAGGTAGGAAAAAGTAAAAGTCTATCGAGAAGCCCTAACTTATGAGTATATTTTCTTCGTGTATACAAAGGTGACAAGGAAGATTATTTTTTCCTGCCACCTGGAAATAAGAGGTGCCACACAGCATAAATGTATTACAATTAAGGGTAGGAATAGGTAAAGAATTCTTGTAAAGTTCTATTCATATGAATTAAACAAAACTACTAACTGGAGCCTGAAGAAAGGTCCCAACATGAAACGTCACCTATCCTCCTACAGAGATGCTATCTGACCCGCTGAGATACTCCAGCACTTTGTGTTTTACTCAAGATTCCAGCATTTGTAGTTCCTTTTGTCTATCAAATTCTCTTTCTCAATTATTTTTATTTGTCAAGGGCAATGATTGGTATCCATTCCCCAACAAGAGCCAATTGTCATCAGGAGACAGTAGCTTCCATCAGAGTTCTGTCAGAAGATAGATACCACCTTTAATTTCTTTTGATAAGGGTTTCGAATTACTAAGGTATCAGGAGACAAGCTCGTTTATGTTGGTTAGATTTGTTTTCATGTCCTGTAGCTTTTTGATTGTACTATCTCTAGAATTGATTAGGTAATAGATGCCTGGCTGTAGAAGGGAAACTTAGTAAAGAAGAGTGCAGTGTGTAAGCAAAACTAATGACATGAGACTCGGTATGAAATAATCATTAGAAACCAATCCACCAAGGCTGGCAGCGTAGCATTCATTCCGACACAACTGAAACTTAACCTGCGCTGTCAGTAAAATAGGAACGTGACTAGGAAATCAGAGCCTGACCACTACTTTAAGGAGACTAAACACAACATTAATTCATGGATTCCTTAAGTAGATATAATGCTTGCTGCACTGCAGGAAAACCTGCAAAATTATACTGTGTTTACCATAAATTCTTAAATCAATGCTAGAAAGACTGGATGGACTTGGTTTATACTCTCTAGAATTTAGGAGATTGAGAGGGGATCTTATAGAATAAAATTCTTAAGGGGTTGGATGGGCTAGATGCAGGAAGATTGTTCCCGATGTTGGGGAAGTCCAGGACAAGGGGTCACAGCTTAAGGATAAGGGGGAAATCCTTTAAGACCGGGATGAGGAAGACAGAGAGTGGTGAGTCTCTGGAACTTTCTGCCACAGAGGGTAGTTGAGGCCAGTTCATTGGCTATATTTAAGAGGGAGTTAGATGTGGCCCTTGTGGCTAAGGGGATCAGAGGGTATGGAGAGAAGGCAGGTACGGGATACTGAGTTGGATGATCAGCCATGATCATATTGAATGGCGGTGCAGGCTCGAAGGGCCGAATGGCCTACTCCTGCACATAATTTCTATGTCTATGTTTCTATGTTATAGGGCAACACGTGGCACAGTTGGAGTTGCTGCCTTACAGCGCCCTAGACCCGGGTTTGATTCTGTCTACGGGTGCTATCTGTACAGAATTTGCACGTTCTCCCTGTTAACACCTAGGTTTTCTCCGGGTGCTCCGGTTTCCTTCCACATTCCAAAGATGTGTAGGTTTGTAGGTTGATTGGCGTGTGTAAATTGTCCTTAGTGTGTAGGATAGAACTGGGATGGAAGATTGCAACCTTCACGTGGTTTCGACTAATGCAAACGTGCACAAACGGAAGATCAAATAGAACAAGTTGTCCAACAACTTTCGGCTGTGCACGCCACACGAAAGAAGAAAAGAAGGATAGAACTGGTGTACAGGTGATCTTGGTCGCCGTGGAGTCGGTGGGCCGGAGGGCCTGTTTCCACGCTATATCTCTCAACTAAACTAAACTAAAATATCATTAAAAACAGACATTTTATTGAAAGACTTATGAATCATGATATCTTTATGTTTTTAGCAATTATTGTTTCTACATCCAGTTACTATCTGACTGAGATGGCAGGACAATAATTGTTCAAAGACTTCAACATTCGACAAGCTAATTGGAAGTGTGACAGTGTGATCTATTTAGTCTCAATTCTCTTTATTTCTTTCCAGGTGGGAAAACTGATATTTTTTTCAGCAAACCAAGAAATGAAACACCACCTTTTGATTAAGCAAATAACATTATTTTTATATTAATGCCCATTAAATTACTATTTCACCCACGTACTGATGCAGCCAAGGTCATGAATGATGATATGAGGGTAATTCTGGAAACCTCTTCTACACCCGTCTCCACATCCTTCCTGTAAGGGTGTGACCACAACCACAGACAATAACTGGTTTTCACCACAGTTAACAATGGCCTGTTTTCTTTATCATCGTTACTTTTTTGCATATCTTTCATTCATTTCCCCTATATCATCGTACATATCTCTCGTTTCCCTTTCAAGTTCTAGTTCACATTTATTGCCGCATGCACCAATTAAGGCACACAGTGGAACTTGACTTACCATGTAGCTGAACAGACAAAAGAGCACAATACACAATAGAATATATCATGAACATCCACCACAGTGGAATCAACATTCTTCACTGTGGTGGAAGGCAATAACTTTGCCAGTCCTCCTCCTTTGTTCATTTGTGGTCAGGGCCATGAACCCTCCGCAGTCGCCGCTACGGATGGCCCGATGTACAGGCACTCTCATCGGGATGCTCGAAACTCCGACGTCGGGATGGACGGACACTCCACGGCTTGGAGGTCCCGAATCGGCCGCTTCCTACCGGAGACCGGGGCTTCATGATGTTACAGGACGCAGGCCGGCGGTCGGAGCTCTTAAAGTCCACACCGCGTCCGTGGCTAGAAGCTCCGCAGGATGTCGTAGTCCGCGGGCCAGCCATCGGAACACTTCTTCTGGCGACCCCCGGCAAGGGATCGCCCAGCTCCGCGATGGAAAGTCCGCGCTGCGCCCGCTGCTGGAGCTCTGGACCCGACACCGGGAAAGGCCGCACCAATCCAAGCTGTTAGGCCGCGAGGGAGGGCGAAATGCAACTAGGAGAAAGGTCGCATTCCACCGAGGTAAGTGACTAAAAATTCCTCCAATTCCCGCCCCCCCCCACACTAAAACCCACTTAAACACACTAAAACACACTTTTAGACATACTAAAAACAAAAAAAAAGCGGAAAGGACGAACAGCTGCTGGCGAGGCTGCCGGCTCGCAGCGCCAGCCGTCACACTTGACTCTCAGTCTGCAGAAAGGTCTCAACCCGAAACGTCACCTATTCCTTTTCCCCAGAGATGCTGACTGACCCGCTGAGTTACTCCAGCTCTTTGTGTCTATTTTTGATTTAAACCAGCATCTGCAGTTCCTTCCTACACCATATTCCAAATACGGCCTAACAAAACTCCAACAAAGCTGCAATATGACTTATACCGAATGCCCCGAATGAAGGCAAGCATACTATATGCCTTCTTTACCAATCTGTCTACTTGTGTTAGTGCTGCCTATTAGACGGCATCTGACTGACAGTGCTCTGTGGACTCAGTAGATCACCATCAATGCTTTCTAGCCACTAAAGTTGTAAAACCTGGGGCAGGCGCATAGACAATCAAGATCAAAGCTAAAGTGTTCCTGGCGAAGCTGGAATTTGTAATGACCAATGCTCCTGACTCAGTTCTGATGAAAGGTCTCAGATCCAAAAAATTAACTGTTTCTCTTTCCATGGATGCTGGGTTTTCTGGATTTTCAGTTTTTATTTCTAAGCCTTAGCTCAGTTTGTCAACGTGTTTCCGATCTTACATTTGAAATCACTCTCCTCTCCTAAACCAGCAGTGTGTCAAGGCCTTGAGTTAATCACTTGGATTGGATAAATATTACTTAATTTTAGACTAAACAATTAATTGTATCAGAATTCCTTTCACTCCTCTTTCCCCCCCAAACTGATCCAATTGCTGTTTGAAAACAAATATGGATGCGTGCCTCAATTAACTTTCTTTTCAGCAACTTTTTCTGAGTACTTGTTCGATAACAATGACATAAATCTTGGAGTGCAAAATAACATTCATGTACCCACAATTAACATGACATCTCCTTGCAACATACATGGCAATATTCCTTTGGGTTAAAAAGCTGTGTGAATTGCAGAACCATGGCAGGTACAAATTGGTTTTGGCCCTTTTCCAGGACCAAACTAAATGACATTTTGCAAGAAGTCTGTGGCTCGAAACAACTAAAGAAATTGGCCTTTTTACATATTTTTTTAATTAAAAGCCACCACATGGTCAATCAAAAAGAGACAAAAGCAAAAAAAAATGCGGTTGCTGTAAATCTGAAAGAAAAGAAAAATTGGAATTAACAGGTCAGCCAGCATTTGTGAAGAGACAGAGTTAATGTTTCAGGCCTTCTGATGATATGTCTTTGACCTGAAATGTTATCTCTGTTTCTCTATCCGCAGATACTGCTTGAAAACGCCCACTGAATGCTTCCAATCGTTTCTGTGTTTATATCAGTTGGTCTTTCATCCATTGGCAGGTCTCCAAAAGTCCGTGATAACAGCTCTGCCTGTTGCATTGCTGATATATTCCTTGTGGTGGACAAGTGCGGGAAGGGAGAGGGTTGGTGACATTGAACGCTAACAGCTGCTATCAGGCGTGCCAGATATTGGGTGCATGCTGCAACTTCCGACTCTGTAATAAAGTCAGAGTGATCCTACACAAATCTGAACTGAACTGTACTTTGGCCTGCTACTTAATGCTGACCAATTCTGCTCAGATATCCTCGGAAGCATAACAAACAGGATGAATCCATTTTTATGCTGACTGGCCATATAGAATCACAAAATGGCTGGAACACAGATAAAAGCCATTTGGCCCATTGAGTCAGTGCAGGCTGTATATAAAGCCAGCTCAGCCAATTCCACATGACACCATGTTTTTTTAAAATCCTTTCCTTTTGAAATGCTACTATCGATGCTGCCTCCACTATCACATCTGGCAGTGCATTCCAGACCCTATCAGTCATTCCTGGCTCATTTGCCAAACATCTTCATTCTATCCACCCTAGTTCTTGGCTTCTCTGATAAATCGAAGAGTTTCTCTCTTTTTAGTCTCGTCTAATCATATCCTTTCTGATTTTAAACACTTCTGTCAAGTCTCCTCGAAACCACTTTTCTAAGAAGAACAAAGCTGGCTTATCCAGCAGCTCCCATCCTCATCCCTGGAATCATTTTGGTTAATGTCTACTGAACCTTCTCCATAGCTTACCCATCTTTGGGACGGCACAGTGGCACAATGGTAGAGTTGGTGTCTTACAGAGCCAGGGACCCGGGTTCGATCCTGACTATGGGTGCTGTCTGTTCAGAGTTTGTACATTCTCCCTGTGACCGCCGGGTTCTCTCCGGGTGCTCCAGTTCCTGCTGTAATCTGATAACAAAGGGGATAAAGCTGTTCCTGTATCTGGTTATACATGCATTTAAGCTTTTGTATCTTCTGGCACTGAGAGCCAGGTGAAGAGGAAATGACCAGGATGAAAAAGTCCTTGATTATGTTGGCTGCATTCTCGATGCAGTGTGAAGTGCAGATGGAGATGGTGGTGGGAAGGCTGGTTTGCATGATGGTCTAGGGTACATCCACAACTCTCTGCAATTTTTTGTGGCCTTTGGGCAGAGCTCGAAGGGCCAAATGGCCTCCTCTTGCACCTATTTTCTATGTTCCCAAACCAGGCTGTGATGCAATCTGATAGTATGCTATTTACAGTGCATCTGTAGAAGTTGGTTAGAGTTGTTGGAGACTTGTCAAACTTCCTTAGTTTCCTGAGCAAGTAGAGGCATTGGTGTGTTTTCTTGGCTTCAATGTAGATAGACAGGTTGTTGGTGATGTTTATGCCTAGAAACCTGAAGCCCTTGATCATTTCCACTTTGGCACTATTGATGCTGATTGGGGCATGTACTTTATCATACTTCCTAAAGTTAATAATTAGCTCCTTCATCTTGCTGACATTGAGGACGGGGGTTTGTCTTCACACTATGTTACTAGGCTCTCCATCACCTTCCTGTACTCCATCTCAGCATTGTTTGAGATCGTGCCCACTACAGCCGTGTCATCTGCAAACGTTAGAGTAGAAATTGGCCTTACAGTTGTGAGTGTATATGGAGTATAGAGGGGAGAGAGCATATCGTTACGGTATACCAGTGTTGAGGATTACTGTGGAGGATGATTGTGGTCTATGGATCGGAAAGTCGAGGATCCAGTGGGAAAGGGGTGCTGATTCCTAGGTCCAAGAGTTTGGAGACGAATTTGGTTATAGTTTTGAAAGCATTGCTACATTCAATAAATAAGAGCCTGGTCTTGATGTCCTTGCTGTCTAGATACTCCAGTGATGAATGTCAGGGTAAGGGAGATGGCTTCTGCCATGGACCTGTTGCGATAGAAGGCAAACTGTAGGCTATCTGGGAGGCTGGAGTTAACGTGTGCCATGACTAGGCTCTCAAAACCTCATGATGATGGATGTCAGAGCCACTGGCCAGTAGTCCTTAAGGCACTCTACCTTAATTTCTTTGACATCAGGACAGAATGAGAGATTAAAAATGTCTGTGACTACCTCGACCAGTTTGTCCACACAGATCCTGAGGACATGGCCAGGAACTCCATCCAGGCCAGTGGTTTTCGATGGGTTCACCATCAGGAAGGTTGATCTGACATCTACAACTACAACAGTGACTGTGGGTGCAGGCACATCCAAGGCCATTGGGGCAGATGACAACATTCCACCAACATTCTGTTCAAAGTGAGCATGGAATGCATTTTGCTTGTCCGAAAGGGACCCGTTATCACCAGAGAAACTACCCAACTTCAGTATGTAGCCGTGTGGTATGCAAGCCTTGCTCCATCAACAGATGTCTGTGCGGTTATTTCTTTCTGTTAGATTAAATATTTATGGATACTGAGGCTTGAGAGGAACCTGGTAAAATCACTTGTAGAAGTGACTGGGTCTGTCTACTTGACTAATTTGGTCTAATGCAGTCTAATTGTGCAGCTTACAACCCAGTGGTACGATTATTGATTTCTCTCATTTCAATTAACCCTTGTATTCCCTCGCTCTCCGTCACTCCCCACCTTAGTCATCCTGCTAGTTTCACTGTTCATATCCTTTCATTATCACCTCTAGTTTCCCTCTTTCCTGACTCTCAGTCTGAAGAAGGGTCTCGACCCGAAATGTCGCCTATTCCATTTCTCCAGAGATGCTGCCTGACCTGCTGAGTTACTCCAGCATTTTGTGTCCACCTTCAGTCTACTTGAATTCTGTTTCAGCAGAATTGTTCTACACTGTAACTGCATGAAGGATGTTTTTGACCATATAAATAACATTTAGTTTGAGCCTTCATCGTCATTGAATGATGTTTTAAGTTGTGAATATTACCACTCATGTTAAAATGAGTGCAAAATCACCACTCATGATTAAAGCTGGTGCAAAATCTCATCAGAAACTAATTTTTGTTGTTGCACTATCATTGTGATCATTTTCACAAACTGCCACCTGAAAGACAACATGAGTGTAAATAAAAAACTTGCACGAAAACTAAAATGATAAATAGTTATTAAAGTTAACTATTGCAGAAATGTGCTCAGAATTGATTAACGCTGCCTTAATGCAACTTTCATCCACTCAACACTTTTTCTGGAATTGTGCCGACAAATTGCAAGCCCATATGTTTTTAGTTAATAGCATCTAAGCATGTTTGGAATTACTTTATTTTCATTTTGAAGTATTTTGTGCTTTTAAGTTTTTATTTTGAAGTATTTTGTGCTTTTAAGTTTTCATTTTGAAGTATTTTGTGCTTTAAAAAAAAAGTTATTTAGGTTTTCAAATGTTTCTGAATGTTCCTGGCCATTCCTGAAACGTGCAGTCTATGTTAGTGCTTCTACTGCTTTCATAGGATGTGATGTAGCCATCTATCCTTTTTTATTTTTTTTCGGGAGCGGGTACTATTTTGCCACCTGTGGTCCTTATTACTGACCAGAAGGCTGTATTATTGAGCAAGGCCAGATCTGTGAGGAAAAGTCCCAGTGAGTCTCTGCGCACTCACCTGAAAGTTAAAAAAAAAAACACATTATAAATGCACATTTTTTTGATGTAAAATCCTGGACCGGTTGAACTTAGAATAGCACTGCGTTGGACATGCCCATCAGCCCATGATGTCTAAGCCAAATTATACTAATCTTCTCTGCCTGCACTTGATCCATATCCTTCCATTCCCTGCATATCCTGGTGACTATCCACAAGCCAACTAAACTCCACCACCTTAGGCAAAGCGTTGTAGGCACCCAGTATTTTCTGTGTGAAAAGCTTAACCTGCACATCTCCTATAAACTTTGCCCCTCTCACCTTAAAGCTCCACCCTTACACCCTGGGAAAAATGTTCTGACTGTATAGTACATTTATGTACTTCCAGCGGGTCTCCCATCAGCCTCCAATGCTCTAGAGAAAATAATCAATGTTTGAATAGTTTCAATAGCCTGATTAGCAAATAAACGGACTGGTGTCATTTTATACTACACGGAACAGGCTCAACCCAAATTAATTTCTAGAGCTTTGAAAAGTTAAAATCAGCTGGAGTTACATGGCTGAAAGCTCTCTGCTCTTCTTTCCTGCAGGTGGTGTTGGATGGGAAAGATGCAGGTGTGATTGATGTCTTTTATGGATGGATTGATCCTAAAGGTTCAGAGCTGGCCACGTTATCACAGTTGACGTAGTTGCTTCAGTAGAGCTTTGGAGAATATATTAATTGCTTGCAAATCATAACAGATTACCTTGATTAAATATAGGTTACAGTTTAAAAGTGGGAAAGTCTCATGTAGTCACAGAGTTATACAGCATGGAAACAGGCCCCTTAGCCCAACATGTCCATGCCGACCAATATGTCCCATCTACGCTAGTTCCATATGCCCGTATTTGGCCCATAGCCCTGTAAACCTTTCCTATCCATGTACCTGCCCAAGTGTCCTTTAAATGATGTTATTGTGCTTGGGAATAAACACAAAAAGCTGCAGTAAATCCGTGGGACAGGCAGCAGAAGGAATGGGTGAAGGTTTGGGTCGAGACCCTTCTTCAGACTGGTTCGGGATAAGGGAAACAAGCGATATAGACAGTGATGTGGAGAGATAAAGAATAATGAATGAAAGATATGCAAAAAAGTAACGATGATAAAGTAAACAGGCCATTGTAATCTGTTTGTAGGGTGAAAATGAGAAGTTAGTGCGACTTGGGCGGGGGAGGGATAGAGAGAGAGAGGGATTGCCGGGGCTACCTGAAGTGAGATAAATCAATATACAAACCACTGGGCTATAAGCTGCCCAAGCGAAATATGAGATGCTGTTCCTCCAATTTGCGTTTAGCCTCACTCTGACAATGGAGGAGACCGAGGACGGAAAGGTCTGTGTAGGAATGGGATGGAGAATTAAAGTGTCCAGCAACCGGGAGATCAGGTTGGTTCATGCGGGCTGAGTGAAGGTGTTCCGCGAAACGATCACCCAGTTTGCGTTTGGTCTCGCCGATGTATATGAGTCCACATCTTGAACAACGGATACAGTAGATGAGGTGGGGTGGGAGATTGCAACCTTCACGTGGTTCGCCCTGTTTCGACGAATGCAATCAATCTAGCGTACACAATCAAATAAGAGCAAATAGAACAAGTTGTCCTACAACGTTAGGCTGTGCACGCTGTACGCAAGAAGAAAAAGTAGATGAGGTTGGAGGAGGTGCAAGTGAACCTCTGCCTAACCTGAAAGGACTATCGGGGTCCCTGGACAGAGTCGAGGGAGGAGGTAAAGGGACAGGTGTTGCATCTTCTGCGGTTGCAGGGAAAGGTACCAGCGGGAGGGGGTGGTTTGGGTGGAAAGGGATGAGCTAACCAGGAGGTAACGGAGGGAACAGTTGCGAAGGTGGAAAGGGGTGGCGATGGGAAAATGTGGCTAGTGGTGCGATCCCGTTGGAGGTGGCAGAAATTTCGGAGCATTATGCGTTGTATGCGATGGCTGATGGGGTGGAAGGTAAGGACTAGGGGGACTCTGTCTCTGCTGCGACTAGAGGGAGGGGGTGCAGGGGCAGAGCTGCGGGTACCGAGGAGTCGTGTCTCATCTATGATGGGAGAGGGAAACCCCCGTTCCCTAAAGAATGAGGACATCATGGATGTTCTAGAATGGAACACCTCATCTTAGGCGCAGATGTGACTTAGAGGAACTCTGAGTAGGGGATAGAGTCTTTGCAGGAAGCAGGGTGGGAAGAAGTGTAGTCGAGATCATTGTGGGAGTCAGTGGGTTTGTAATAGACGTTAGTCAACAGTCTATTTCCTGTGATGGAGACTGAGATCAAGAAAGGGGAGGGAGGTGTCATGTTATTACAGCACCATGTTATTCCAGCAGGAATCTAAATATTGCTTTGGTGTTTATGAATGTAGTTTTCAGTCCCACTATCCTTGGAACAAAGACAAAATTAGCAATGTTTGTATTTGCATTTAAATCTTCACGCCCGTTCTGGGGAAGAAGAGAAAGGATGATTTGTGTAGGAAGGAACTGCAGATGCTGGTGTACACCGAAGATAGACAGAAATGCTGGAGTAACTCAGTGGGCCTGAATGTTTATACAGCATTCACGATAGGCCACAGATTTTTAAATAATAAACCTGTTGCTTGTTACTCTTCGAAGGCAGGCAGAGAATCTGCTTTGGTGTACATGGAAACATAAAGCATTGTCACCAGGCGCATGGTAGCAGTGTCTAGATGCACACTGCACCCTTTCACCAGCCGGACTCTAGTTTTATAGCTGAATTCATAGAGTCATAACACCATGCAGCGATACAGCATAGAAACAGGCCCTTCAGCCCAACTTGCTCACACCAGCCAACATGTCCCAGCTACATTAGTCCCACCTGCCCGCGTTTGGTCTGTATCCTTCCAAACTTGTCCTATCCATGTACCTGTCTAACTCTTTCTTATACGTTGGGATAGTCCTTGCCTTAACTTCCTCCTCTGGCAGCTTGTTCCATACATCCACCACCCTTTGTGTGAAAAAGATACCCCCCAAATTCCTATTAAATATTTTCTCCTTCGCCTTAAACCTGTCCTCTGTCCTTGATACACCTAGGGAAGACACTCTGTGCTTCTACCAGATCTATTCCTCTCATGATTTTATACACCTCCATAAGATCACCCCCCTCATCCTGCTATGTTCCAAGGAATAGAGTCCCAGCCTACTCAACCGCTCCCTATAACTCAGACCCTCTCGTCCTGGCAACATTCTCGTATGTACCCTTTCCAGCTTCATCTTCATTTTGTAATGTTTTATTTTGCCGGGAAAGGGGATAACTGAAGGTAGAGACAGGACAGATGGAGGAAGGTGTTTTGGAATACCACCGGATAAAAGGATTAAGACTGATAAATCGAGGCTCTGAGTTAATTGCAAAGAAGCTTACACTATAACAGAGCCGGCTGTAGCTGACCCGCAGAGAAGGCATCAGAGACCCGGGTAACTCTACCCTCCAGCACAAGAGAAAGAGGACACCAAGCCAGCTCTACTGCAGGTAAAAGCTATCGCATTTCATCCAAGTTTACACGCTGAAAAAACTGCGCAATAATTCAGAGGGACGGGTAGCCGGTGAGTAAGGTTTGAGAGATGTTCTCTGGAGGCTGGAGGTGCCTGCATCTAAAGGTGCTCTGAGACAGAAGAATAGGACTCTCCAGTCAACCGTGTTGAGTCTGAAGAGATATATCCACTGGGACTCAAGGGGAGCGAAGGAAACGTACAAAGGACCACTGTTTGGCATAAACCTTCCTTTCGTTGCACTATCGGGCGCTGCTATTAATTACAGACCGCTGGCAGTTTATTAAAATTCGTGTTTATAATCCTGGACCTGCAGACTTCAGCAAGCGAGACAAGCAATTTACTTCCCACCAAAACAAAAATTCGACTTGCACAAAAGCAGATCTTGAAATGCTAAAGCTGTGAGAATATTTAAATTATTTGCTGAGGTGCTTTTTTTGTTAATCGCTATTAAAGGCTTTATAGCGGATAGTGGGAGAGCTAAGAGGGTAAATGACTGGCCATTTAAGCCAACGTCACTGAATGCTTGTGTAGGATTTGGATGTGTTGGCAATTTGGACCTCTTTAAGGAGCAAATCCACACAAAAAAGTGGTTGTATTGTTTGTGTTGCTGAGAAGAACTGGAAGAGCGGGTTGAGGTTCCCCTGCAAGAAGGAAAAAAATAAGTTGAAAGGAAAAAGATGCCCACTAACGGAACCCACCAAGCTTTAAAGATCCAATTTGGACTAATCAATTACAACAACAAATACTTGACGGCAGAAGCGTTTGGTTTCAAGGTGAATGCATCAGGCGCCAGCCTAAAGAAGAAACAGATCTGGACGTTGGAGCAAGACGATGGCAAAAACTCTGTGGTCTTTCTCAGGAGTCACCTTGGGCGCTACCTGCTGGCTAACAAGGATGGCAACGTGTCGTGTGAAGCCGAGAAGCCAGATGATGACTGTAGGTTCACGGTCATTGCACATGGCGACGGCAGGTGGACCTTGCAATCTGAACCCCACAAGCGGTACTTTGGTGGAACCGAAGACCATCTCTCGTGTTTTGCCCAGAGCATCACCGAGTCCGAATTCTGGTCGATTCACCTGGCCAGCCATCCCCAGGCGAACCTTTTAAGCGTCAATCGGAAAAGATACGCCCATCTCTCGGTGCAAGAGGACGAGCTATCCGCTGACAGCAACATTCCCTGGGGGGTGGATGCTCTCATCACCCTGATCTATCAAGATAAGAAGTACAGCATCCAGACCTGCGACAACAGGTTTCTCCGTAACGATGGGAAGCTAGTTAAGAAGCGAGATTTGGACACGAGCTACACCTTGGAATTTAAAGCTGGGAAAATCGCCTTCAAGGACCATGAGGGGAAATATCTGAGTGCAATGGGACCAATTGGCACTCTGAGGTCGGGAAGAAACTCCAAGCCTGGCAAGGATGATCTCTTCGATTTGGAGCAGAGTCACCCCCAAGTGGTTTTACGGGCCTGCAATGACCGCCTGGTATCAATCAGACAAGGTGAGATCTGACTAGAAACAAAGAATTGCAGATGCCGGTTTATACCAGTGATATACACAAAGTGCTGGAGTAACTCAGCGGGTCGGGCAACATCTCAGGAGAAAAAGGGTAGGTGACATTTTGGGTCTGAAAGTAGGGGGTCAGGGATTGAGAGGGGGTGGGGGGGGGGGGTTAGTGAAGAGTTGGAGGGAGGTGAGAAAAGACCAGGACCATTCAGGGCCAGCAAAAAATGACCTCAGGCAGGGTGGAGCTCTGGTAGGCCCATTGTTGGCTAGGGAAGATTTGATCTCAAGAGGAATACAATGTGGTGAATTGTTCAACTGGTTAAGCAATTAGGGTGGAGGAGGGGGGCAGGCAGGGGAGTGTTTTTAGAAGTTACTTAAAAATAGAGAATTCAAAGTTTATACCGTTTGGTTGTAAGCTACCCAAGCAAAATGTGAGGTGCTGTTTCTCCAATTTGTGTGTGGCCTCAATCTAGCAATGGCGGTGGCCCAGGACAGAATGGTCAGTATGGAAATGGGTTGGGGAGTTGAAATGGTATTTCGTATGCCTCGGCGGACTGAGTGGGAAAAGGTGAGATCTTTCACTGGTTAACTTGGACAAAGTTAAAACCACATCTTTCAAAACATAACTCCACACTATAGAATAGTACAGCACAGGTACGGGCTATTCGGCCCACAATGGCCAGAATATTATTCTTGTTATGAAATCATCAAAACTTTTACTGCTAAAGTTAGTTTACTTCTTAAGCAACTGTTGTAGTGTGTCAGGCGAAACCACCAAATTCATGTTCTGATGCAAGAGTAATAGAGTGTGGATACAGTGTGAAACAGCCCTTCGGCCCATCTTGCTCACACCCGCCGACATGTCTCAGCTATACTAGTCCCACCTACCATATCCCATTTGGTCCATATCCCTCCAAACCTGTCCTATCTATGAACCTGCGAACTGTGCGGAGGTGTTGGGCGAAACGATCGCCAAGCCTGCGCTTGGTCTCACTGACGTAGAACAGGTGAGACCTAGACACCAAGGCGTCAACTGCTCTACATCAGTGAGATCAAGCGCAGTGTTGGCGATCGCTTCGCCCAACTTCTCCGCATAGTTCGCATTAACCAACCTGATCTCCCGGTGGCTCAGCACTTCAACTCCCCCTCCCCCTCCCATTCTGAATCCGACCTTCCTGTCCAGGGCCTTCTCCATGGCCTGAGTGTGTCCCACCGCAAATTGAAGGAGCAGCACCTCATATTTCGCTTGGGTAGTTTACACCCCAGTGGTATGAACATTGACTTCTCCAATTTCAGATACTCCTTGCTTTCTCCCTCTTTCCCCTCCCCTTCCCAGCTCTCCCACAGCCCACTGTCTCCACCTCTTCCTTTCTTCTTCCCACCCCCCCCACCCCCACATCAGTCTGAAGAAGGGTATGGACCCAAAACGTCACCTATTCCTTCGCTCCATAGATGCTGCCTCACCCACTGAGTTTCTCCAGCATTTTTGACTACCTTCGATTTTTCCAGCATCTGCAGTTCTTTTTTAAACTATCCAGTGAACTGAAGCTTTCTAAAATATATTAGATGTAGTTTCGCAAAGCACACATGCAATTAAATATTAAATTCAATTTATAAATCTGTATACAATTCCTAGAAATGACTGGAGACATTTTATCCAGATATATTTCAATAATTATTCATCTCTAGTCAATTGTAAAAGGATCTCTAGATAGTTTTGTTGCTTTTCACTATCAGTTTTTGACATTTCCAAGGTTACCTCATGAAGAGAAGAGCAGATTTCAGATTAATCCTATAAATGACACCAGTTACAAGAATAGGCCAGGGTGCAATTTCCAGACTTTTAGTAATAGTTGTTCCAAATAGTTTCTGTTATAGCATATATAAACCTCTTTGCAATGAGGAGTTTAATGCCTTGAATTCATCCCTGGATGGCAGGAACAACCCACTACAGAACAGACTCCAAAACCATGACATAGGAGCAGAATTAGGCCATTCGGCCCATCGAGTCTGCTCGTCATTCGATCATGATCTATTTTTTCCCTCTCAACCCCAATCTCCTGCCTTCTCCCCGCAATCTTTGATCCCCTTATTAATCAGGAACCTTATGTTAAAGCATATGGAAATATAACACCCATTCAGGGTGGTGGTTGGTGCTGGACATTGAAGAGTTACAGTGGTCTAGTGTACACACCGTTGTAGCAGCAAGTTCTGGACTGAGTTTGGAATTAAGACAGTTTTTGGACTCAGGCAAGCGGCTTAAGGAAGAGTGGTCTGTATGGTACTTGATTTTCATGCGCTATTCAGTAAGCTCATGGGTGATGCTCTGTTCTTTGCCCTCATTCACCAAATCTTCTGATTGCTTTAGTCTTCAAAAATCTCGAGAGAAAATGCCATTTTGGGAGTCAATGCAGGATGATATTCACCATATGTCCTGCTGTTTGATACTTTACCTGGGAGTGTGCAGGAAGGAACTGCAGATGCTGGTTGAAACCCGAAGATAGACATAAAATGCTGGAGTAACTCAGCGGACAGGCAGCATCTCTGGAGAGAAGGAATGGGTGACGTTTCGGGTCGAGACCCTTCTTCAGACTAGTCAGGGGAAAGGGAAACGAGAGATATAGACAGTGATGTAGAGAGGTAGAGAACAAATGAATGAAAGATATGCAAAAAAGCAATGATGATAAAGGAAACATGCCATTGTTAGCTGTTTGCTAGGTGAGAATGGGAACCTGATGCGACCTGGGTGGGGGAGGAATGGAGAGAAAGGGAGTGCAGGGGTTATTTGAAGTTAGAGAAATCAATGTTCATAACACTGGGTTGTAACCTGCCCAAGCGAAATACGAGAAGCTGTTGGAGTACTTAATTCTGATACTTCTGGGCAAATGAGAAATGGTTGTATATTCCAAGCAGTGAAATCCGTCACATTCCTGCATATTTTTCACATTAGTTTATGCCTGGGAATTAAATTAAACAGAGTTGGGAATTGGTGGACTTCTTTCTCTATTCACTTTCAAGATATTGTTTTTCTAAATGGCTTAATTACAGTAAAACCCAATGCTGCCCTCATGTTAACATCAGGAATGACTGCAGTGAGACAGCAAATGTAGCATTCCTTCTATCTTTCTGTCATTCTGCACGCAGAACTGCTTTTAGGTTAAGGGTAAGCCAGCGATACATGTGTCAATTCCCAGTTTCTTGTTCACAGCGATAAATTATAGTCGACTGGTGCGGAGAATGGATTTGTGGAGCTTTGTGTAATAAAAAAAGGCATTTAAATCGTCTTCATAAATTTGACTTTTTACAGTCAGAGCAATTTTCCCAGGGTGGAAATAAATGTCAAAGCCTCAGGGGCATGACCGCAAGTTGAGGGAGGCAAAGTCTGAAGGCAACGTGCAAGCAAGTTCTTTACACAGAGAGTGGTGGGTGCCTGGAAGACCCAAGGCTCATCGGACCGTGGAACCTGGCCGAACGAAGGCTTGGCGGGCCACCGTACCGGGAGCATGCTCGAAGGCTCGACGGACCATGGCACCTGGAGGTACCAAACTTGGGACAAGCAATGAACATGTCTCTGCTCCCTTCAAACTACTTTGATCCTGTTGCATCAACAATCCAAATAATCTGAAATTACATTTTTGAGTATATCAGATATGAACCTCTTCAGTTTCAGGAGAGACATCTTTTGCAGTCAACTAAATGTCGGACAACAATTAGTAACAAGAAGAATCTACCCTATCATAATGATTTTTACCCATTTTTCTATCTAGTCTGCATCTTTATTGTCAAATCTAACCTTACTGTTTGCAATTTTATAGTTTGCGTAATGCATGAAAGAAATTGTAGATGGTTACACAAAAAGCTGGAGAAACTCAGCGGGTGCAGCAGCATCTAAGGAGCGAAGGAGATAGGCGACGTTTCGGGTCGAGAAAAGAAATTGTAGACTTTAAAGATCTAAAGGGCGGAAGCTGAGTTGGCCCACCGTGTCCGCACCGACCAACGTTCACCCCATACGCTAGCACCATCCGCTAACACTAGGGGCAATTTGTAATTTTACCGAATAACCTGTACGTCTTTGGAGTGTGAGAGGAAACCGGAGCGCCTGTAGAAAACCCACGCGGGCACTGGTAGAACGTGCAGACTCCGTACAGACAACACCCGCAGTCAAGATCGAACCCGGGTCTCTGACGCTGTGAGGGCAGCAACTCTGCCACTGCGCCACTGTGCCGCCCAACACTTGCATTTACAAAGAATTTAGCTATATCTTCCAGAAAGATTTCAAAGTGCTCCCCACACCATCATATATCTTGCAGACACAAAATCCATTTTGTTAGCTAAAAGACATCTTGGACAGGAATATAATGAATTGGCTTTTTATAGGTTAATTTCAGGAGGTATCATTAGGTATCGTAAAAAGCACTTGTTTTATTTCTTTCCAATAGTGCCTTTGGGTTTTAGGGTTTGATAGAGGGCAGCTCCAGCAGTGCAGCACTTCATACTTACAGCAATGATGTTAAATGGGCCTAGTGGATGCTTTCCTGAGTTGTATCACTTTGTGGAATTTGGGCAAGGAGGCAATTGCTACAAACTGAATAGATTATCACTTCTTATTCCATTTCCACAATGACGGAGATCATTATGCAGGTAGTTGAGGCAAGTACTATTGCAACATTTGAGAAACATTTAGACAGGTACATGGATAGGATAATTTTAGAGGGACATAGGTCAGGTAGGCAGGTGGGAATAATGTAGATGGGACATATTGGTCGGTGTGGGCAAGTTGGGCCAAAGGGTCTGTTTCTACGCTGTATGACTCTGTGACTCTGTGACTTTATGACTCAATGGAGATCGAAAACTATTATGAACAATCACAAATCACTTAAAGGACAATCAGCTAATTGTCTCAATAAAGAAAAGCAGCACATAATGGGACTTCACAAGCGTTCTTCTGGCAGGGACACGGAAAGCATTGAATGTGCCTACCAAGGTCCATATTCCCAGAAGCAACAGACTCAGATTCCATATTCCCAGAAGTAAGAGACTTATTCCATATTCCCAGAAGTAAGAGACTTATTCCATATTCCCAGAAGCAACAGACTCAGATTGCACCAGCATCTTGTCCCATTGCCTTCGTATTCTCTTTGGATGGACTTGTGAACATGTCATTTTTTCTTTGTCATCTGACAGAACAGGGTAGATTGTCAGAAACATGCTCCCTGGACGGAGATGCCAAAGACAAGAAGGCTTAGCTTTAAGGTGAAAGGGTAAGACTTTAAAGGAGTTGTGCGGGGCAGTTTTTTTCTTTACACAGGGTGTGGTAGGCACCTGGAATGTGATGCCTGGGTGGTGGCGGAGGCTGATATGATAGTGACATTTAAGAGGGTTTAAGATATGCAGGGAATGGAGGGGTATGGGTCATGTGCAGGCAGAGGAGGTTGGCTTAGCTTGCCATCATGTTAAGCACTGGCATTGTGGCCAAAGGGCCTGTTCCTATGCCGTTCTGTTCTACGTATTAGGTTAACAAGTGGGAAATTGGCCACATGCATTTAACCAAGGAATAATTAGGTAGACTGGACCTATAATCATCTAATCTAGTTTTGTTCCTATGTATTATGTTCCTATATTCTTTACATAAATGAGCCTTGTATGTTGCAAAACCCCAGTGCTTTCCATCTATCAATGTTATCACCCAACCCAAAGAATACTAATGTCTTGATTTTCATTCTGAAATTCATTCAGCAATATCTAGTTGTTCAATTCTTGCATAACTGAAAATGTCATCCTTAATTCCATTGTTCCCGATGTTGGGGAAGTCCAGGACAAGGGGTCACAGTTTAAGGATAAGGGGAAAGTCTTTTAGGAGCCAAATGAGAAAATCGTTTTTCACACAGAGAGTGGTGAATCTGTGGAATTCTCTGCCACAGAAGGTAGTTGAGGCCAGTTTGTTGGCCATATTTAAGAGGGAGTTGGATGTGGCCCTTGTGGCTGAAGGGATCAGGGGGGTATGGAGAGAAGGCAGGTACAGGATACTGAGTTGGATGATCAGCCATGATCATATTGAATGGTGGTGCAGGCTTGAAGGGCCGAATGGCCTGCTCCTGCACCTAATTTCTATGTTTCTATGTTTCTAATTAAATACTCAGAAAATATTACCTACCACAGTTATTAAGCTAACAGGTTAAGCTAATATTATTAGGTCTGTGTCAGTGAGACCAAGTGTAGACCAGGTGACCGTTTTGTCGAACACTTGCTCTCAGTCCACCAAGGCCAACCAGAGATCCCAGTTGCTAACTGGTTTAACTGCCCTCCCCATTTTCACACTGATCTTTCTGTCATTAGCCTCTTTCACTGACAGAGTGAGGCCACACACAAACTGGAAGAGCAGCACCTCAAATGTCACCTGGATATCCGACAACCCAACAGCATGAATATTGAATGCTCCAATTTTGTAAACCCTCCTGACTTCCTCTTCTTACCCCCCACTCCCGTCCCCTCACCCACTGGTACGCACACCTTTCTCCCACCATCCCCATCACCCTGTTCTTTTCTCTCCTCCTTTCACGCCCTCCACCCCATTTCACTCCGTACTTTGCCATTCTCTGTGTTACTCTCTCTGTGACTGCGTGGGTTTCCTCTGGTTTCCTCCCACAACAGCCATTATCACAATGAATGGCGGTGCTGGCTCGAATGGCTGAATGGCCTCCTCCTGCACCTATTTTCTTTGTTTCTATCCCGAAGACGTGCGGGTCTGTAGGTTAATTGGGCTCTGTAAAATGTCCCCTAATGTGTCGGGAGTGGATGAGAAAGTGGGATAACATAGAGCTAGTATGAACGGGAGATTGATGATTGATGTGGACTCGGTGGGCTGAAGGGCCTGTTTCCATGCTGTGTCTCTAAACTAAACTAAAACAAAAATACCTCATGATTTGTTTTATATCCAAAAGTATTTATTAAAAACAAATAAGAAAACCTAAAGTCTCCTTGGCTCTGCATCACTATTGTCTTTTAGAGATATTTGTAAAAAAACATCTTTCGATGTTTGTAAAAAAATATATTCTCATGCACATTGAATTTTCCTTAACCTATTCTTAATTTACTTAATTTTCATATTTTTCTTTTTGATATAGTGTTGGTAGGTTATATTTCAATTTTAATTGGCTTATGTATTTATCCAACCAGGACATTCTACAAAAAATTATTATCACTTTAATTTGTTTCTTGAAATATGCTTACAAGTACTGTCACCATCTCTTTGCTAAAAAAAATCCAATTTGTATTTGATTGTTCCTTAAATGTACTGTGCCCAATTCACCCTTTACTATCTTTGCTCTCATTCTATCTGATATTCTATATTTTGTACAGGTTATTTACTTCCCATTTGGATCTTAAACCTTATCAAATGCATTAATTAATCGAATTAATCAAAATCACTCTTAGAAAGTTCACTCCTAATTCATCCATCTGATTTGCTTCATTAAATTCAGCAAAGTCTTTGCCCCAAAAAATTCCCCCAGTTTGCTCAGGGTTTAGCCAGTAACACACCGCGAGCTACTGATCCCTGACAAATTTGTCAGAGTTTATTATTTCTGGAGGTACCAATTTCAAAATTTGAAAATGAGACAAAACACAATGAACTGTGAGGAGGGTGTGATACAGTGGCAGCACAGCCGTAGAGTTTATGCCTTACAGCCCCGAAGACCCGGATTTGATCCTGACTTTGGATGCTGACAGTACGGAGTTTGGACGTTCTTCCCGTGACCTGCGTGGGCTTTCTCCAGGTGCTCCAGTTTTCTCCCACATCACAAAGATGTGCAGGTTTGAAGGTGAATTGGCTTCTGTAAAATTGTCCCTACGGTGTAGGATAGAACTAGTGTACGGGGATTGCTGATCGGCACCGACTTGGTGGACCAAAGGGCCTGTTTCCTAAAACAAAAGGGGAAAACAAATGGTCGGCACGGACTGGAAGGGCGGAGAGGGCCTGTTTCCGTGCTGTAATTGTTATATGGTTATTTATATGGTTATCTCTAAAATTAAAACTTCTGCACACTGAGAAGAAATGGACAGACAGGTGGAATGCATGACTCATGAAATTTAAAGTAAAAAAAATGCAATTTGTTACATCTTGGTAGGAAAAAGAAGGGGCAGAACAACATAAAAAAGGTTCAGCAAATGCGAAATCTGACGATGTGTGCGTAAATGTTTGGAAGCGGCAAGGTACTTTGAGAAAACAGTTATAAATAGTATATGGACTCTCAGCTTTATAAGCAGAAGCATGAAGTACAAAACCTAAGAACTCATGGTTCAAACATACCTGTGTTCACACCCATTTGGAAAGATATGAATGCCTTGTGACTGTGCACTCACGTGTTACAAAGATACACAGGCAAATTTGAAGTTTTTCTCCATGGAACAGAGGAAGTTGAGAAGGGATCTGATAGATAAAATCCTGAATGGTCTAGACAGAGAAAGCTGTTCCCGTTGGTAGAAGGGGCAAGAACCATAGAACGACAAGACAAAAGCGTGAAGAAGATTTAATGTGCAGGAAGGAGTTGCAGGTGTAGGAAAGAACTGCAGATGCTGGTTTAAATCGAAGGTAGACACAAAATGCTGGAGTAACTCAGCGGGACAGGCAGCATCTCTGCAGAGAAGAAATGGGTGACGTTTCGGGTCGAGACCCTTCTTCAGACTCACTCCAACCATTCCGAAGAAGGGTCTCGACCCGAAACGTCACCCTTTCCTTCTCTGCAGAGATGCTGCCTGACCCGCTGAGTTACTCCAGCATTTTGTGTCTACCAAGGAATTGCAGGTGCTGGTTTATACCGAAGATAGACACAAAACGCTGGAGTAACTCAGCGGGACAGGTAGCATCTCTGGAGAGAAGGAAGTGGTGTCACCTATTCCTTTTCTCAAGAGATGCTGCCTGACCCGCCCAGTTAGTTACTCCAGCTTTTTGTGTCTCTCTTCGAAGAAGATTTGAGCCTGACCTCCTTCTGTCATTCTCTGACGGCCACTAATAATCTCTCTAAATAGAGCTAGCTGTAAATGTCAGCATCTCAGTCTCTATCTCATGGTCTGGTGTGAAGTGTGTTTAAGGATGGAACTATTACAGCAATAATTATCACATTGTTTCTTCCGGGTTCCTGAAAATACTTGTCGATCGTGAGTTGAATATACAACTTATCTGTATACTGGAGACACCTTGATTGTAATCATGTATAGTCTTTTTGCTGACTGGATAGCAAGCAACAAAAAGCTTTTCACTGTTGCTCAGTACACGTGACAATAATAAACTAAACTAATATGGTTCCCACATATCTGATACATCGAAACATAGAAACATAGAAATTAGGTGCAGGAGCAGGCCATTCGGCCCTTCGAGCCTGCACCGCCATTCAATATGATCATGGCTGATCATCCAACTCAGTATCCTGTACCTGCCTTCTCTCCATACCCCCTGATCCCTTCAGCCACAAGGGCCACATCCAACTCCTTCTTAAATATGGCCAACGAACTGGCCTCAACTACCTTCTGTGGCAGAGAATTCTAGAGACTCACCACTCTCTGTGTGAAAAACGATTTTCTCATCTCGGTCCTAAAAGACTTCCCCCTTATCCTTAAACTGTGACCCCTTGTCCTGGACTTCCCCAACATCGGGAACAATCTTCCTGCATCTAGCCTGTCCAACCCTTTAAGAATTTTGTAAGTCTCTATGAGATCACCCCTCAATCTTCTAAATTCCAGCGAGTACAAGCCAAGTCTATCCAGTCTTTCTTCATATGGAAGTCGTGCCATCCCAGGACTGGACACAAAACTAGAGATCCTTTGCAAACAACTGCCGGCTGCTTTCTATGGCATGTTATCCCATTTTTGCATCCACTCCCCATGATTAGGGGGCATTTAAGCCAATTATCCTATTGACCTGCACTGCTTAGGGATGTGGGAGGGAAACGGAGCACCCGGAAGAAACCCACACGGTCACAACGAGAGCGCGCAAACTCCATGTGGACTGCACTTGAGGTCCGGATCAAACCCAGGTCTCCTGCGCTGTGATTCTTGTCTCACGTTCAAGTGTAAATGAGGATTCGGTGAGGTGACCTTTTAAAATTAACCAAATAATTCTGAACACAGTAACGACACTCCTCTATTTCATCACAAATATTTTCTTTGTGTCAGACTAGAACATTTATATTTCCTATAATAACATATATACTCTACAAATTCAATCCTTGCTTCCTTTCCAACCATTATAGATCTATGACGCCCTTCCACGAATGTGTTCAATCCTTCAGTTCTCTCTAATAGGATTCTAAGTGGATTAGGTTTTCTATTTAAACTCCTTTACTCTCATGCTGTGTTGGTGAGCCCCATTTTTCTCTGTCTGATGCCTGTAGGTCCTAGCGACTGGGCTTTAAAGGAAGGAAATGACAGGACACTATTTTACCCTGCACCGCTTTGAGAGATGGAGGGTGATTTTCGCCACGTTGCTTACCAGATCCAAAATTGTCACTGCTGCTTTCAAATCGCTGAAGTCATTACATTTCTGGTCTCTGTAATCTCCTCCAGCCCTCCAAAAACGGAGTACTCCTCCAACTCTGACTCCGTGATCACTCCTAAGGCTATCTGCTTCACCGCTTTGGGCCACATCTTCAGCTGCCAAAGCCCTGTTCCGAAATTCCTTTCTTAAAAGAATTCTGCCAATTATTTTCTTTCTTCAAGGCATATTCAAGGCTTATATTCTTTCTTCAAAGCCCACCTCAATGTCCAACCTTTTAATCAACACTTTCTTTACGCTTAGGGTCAAATTTTGTTTGGTCATGGTCAATTGAAGTACTTTGGAGTCTTCTATTGTGTAACGCTGCCATTATAACCCAAAAACTTCAAAAAATATATAAATTGCATTCTCTGTCCGGGCTGGACTGCCATGATAGTTGATTGCTAGTCTTGACTGATATTGTTTTAGGCTCTTTTAATTAGATTTAAAAAATTGCCAATTGAATTTTTTTTTTAAATGAACATTTAAAGTGGTGTCTTTTCACTTCCTTCGAAATTCACTTCCTTCAACTTGGAAGAATCTGCCCTCTCATGAGACATATCATGATTCGTCAAATTGCTCTTGCCTAATGGCTGATCCTTAGACTGAGAAGTGCCCAGCATTTAAGTAGACAGCAACACTCTCATGCTACCATGAAATTGCTAAAGAACTTGAGCAATCAATCGTCGCCACGGCTCATAAGTAATCCTCAGATAATAAACAACATTGAAAGAGCCGTCATCTTAATTTCTAAAGGAAAGATGATCTTATGGAGATGTACAAAATCATGAGAGGAATAGATTGGGTAAATGCACAGAGTCTCTTGTAGGGGAATTGAGAACCAAAGCACATAGGTTCGTAGTGAGGGGTAAAAGCTTTGAAAGTAACTGAGGGGTTAGTTATTTTACACAAAGGGTGGTGGGTGTATGGAACGAGCTGCCGGGGAGGTAGTTGAGGCAGCTGCTTTCGCAACGTTTTAAGAAACATTTAGACAGGTACATGGATAGGACAGGTTTAGAGGGATATGGGCCAAACACAGGCAGATGAGACTAGTGTAGATGGGACAATTTGGTCGGCATGGGCAAGTTGGGCCCAAGGGCCTGTTTCCGTGCTGTATGACTCTATGACTATGATCCTCAAGTCACAATTGGATGAGAATGTAGGGGGGAATAAGCAGTGAATTTGCAGGCATCATCACAAATGGCGGAGTTGCATCTGACAAAGTTGTCAAAAGCATAACTGGGTCTTGATCAGCTGGAAAATTGGGCACAGTGGTGGCAGCTGGACTTTAAGTGACAAGCTTAAGTGACGTGTGAGATAATGCACTTGGGCAAGTCAAATTCTGGTAGGACCGAGAGAGTAAATGGCAGGGACCATAGAAGCATTGATTTCCAGAGAGATCTTGGGGTGCATGCCCATAGCACCCCACAAGTGGTGACACAGGCGGGTAGGGTAGAGAAACATACATTATGCTTATGTTCTTTGGCCGAGGCGCTGAGTCTAAGAGTTGGGAAACCATTTACAGTTGTACAAAACATTGGTTAGGCCGCACTTATAGTGGTGTAAACAGATCTGATCACCACACTACAGGAGTGACCTGGTAACCATAGGAAGAGTGCAGAAGAGATTCACCAGGTGTTGCCTGCAACAAAGGGCTGTAGTTAGAAGGAGGGATTGAATAGGCTGGCTTTGTGTTCACTGGAGCGTTGGAGGACGAGGGGTGACTTTAGACTTTAGACATTGACGATACAGTGTGGAAACAGACGCCACAGCCCACCGAGTCCATGCCGACCAGTGTCTAACACCAGATAATTTGCAATTTTACCTACAGATAGCACCCATAGTCAGGGCCAAACGCAGGTCTCCGGCGCTGTAAGGCAGCAGCTCTATCGCTACACCACCGTGGCGCTCTTAAGCTTACATAAGTTTATAAAATTACGAGGAGTATAGGTAACTTAGGTAGTTAGAGTTTTTTTGAACGAGAGGGCACGAGCTTAAGACAAGATGGGGAGAAATTTACAGAAGATGCTAAGTTTCTCGCTCAAGAGAGTGGTGAATATCGGGAACAAGCTGCCAGAGGAGATGGTGGAAGCAACTACAATTACGATGTTGGAAAGGTGTCTTGGATAGGAAAGGCATTGAGGGACAAGGGTCTAATGCAGGTAAATGGGACAAGCATTGGTGGGCATCACATTCAGCGGGGACAAGGTGGGCTGAAAGGACCTATTTCTGAGCTGTACAGTTCTAAGATTCTATTGTCAACAATAGCCAACGTGCAAATTCGTAGTGCTTATATGAGCTTCAAACTTGAAATATTTAACCGATTTATGCTCTTTATAAAATATCAAGGACAAAAATTATTTTTGAGTCCTTCATGTGTCTGAACAACAACATCTCATCTAATGCGGTTAAAATGCAGGGCCCAGCTCACATTCAGGCACTGTGCAATTATTTTAATGCAACTGGGAAGCTCAACGAAAACAATCCGTTTTGCCTGCTAACGCTCCAGAACTCTTCCTCACAATCCTGAAATGGTCACGCTAAGAAAATATTAGAAAACTGGGGTGAGCGAGCCTGTGAGCACAAACAGTTCTTTGTAAAATACATAGCAACAGCCTCCTGGGTCACCTTACACTGAATAATTTATCAGTTTATCTACTTGATAAAAACTATTCACATTCCCAAAGAGGGAGTCAGCAATTAAACCGTGGCTGATATGAAGCCCAATATTTATCTGCCCTCTGTGAACCCTTCAGCCTATTCATTGCAGAAGTCTCAATCTTAAACATTTTGATAACCTATTTTTTGTCAGTGTGAGACCAAACGCAAATTGGAGCAAACGCAAACAGCACCTCATATTTCGCTTTGGCAACTCAGTACCCAGTGGTATGAATATTGATTTATCTAACTTCAAGTAACTCTTATATCTCCTCTCTCTCTGTCTCTCCCCCATCCAAGTCGTTGTTCTAGCTTCAAAGTCTTCTTGTTGAGCTCATTGTCTGCAGCTAACAATGGCCCTTCCTTTACCTTCATTACTTGTTTGCATATCTTTCACTAATTTCTTCTATATCTCTCATTTCCCTTTGTCTGAAGAAAGGTCAGCCTGAAGACAGGCCTCGACCCGAAACGTAACCAATTCCTTTTCTCCAGAGATGCTGCCTGACTCGCTGAGTTACCTCAGCTTTTTATGTCTATCTTTGGTACAATAGCCCCATTTGGGTGAGAGAATTTTGTACAATCTGACCACTATTCTTTGACAATATGAACATAAGGAATAGGACCAGGGAAAGACCATAAGAGCCATGGGCCCGTTTGGCTTTTCAATAACATAATTCTGACTGATCTTATATTGGCCTTCAATTTTCTGTTGGTTCCAGATACATTTGATTCCCGTGTTGATTTAAAAATCTCTCAGCCTTGGGCACATTCAATGTCTACAATGTATTTTGTCCACCAGGGACGCCATACGACTGCCAACAGTCTGTTTTTTTGTCTTTTTTTTAGTTTTTAGTGTTTGTGTAAATGTTCTCTGATTGTTTTATGTGGGGGGAGGGGGAGGGGGAAACTTTCTTTTCAGTTTCTTACCATGCTGGAGATGTGATTATTTTTCGGAACGCATTCTCTGGTTGCTTTACGGCCTACCATCGATGGAGCTGGGGGCCTCCTCGGACTGACCTTGGGCCCCACATCGTGGAGTGGACTTACATCGGAGTCGATCCCTTGCCTGGAATCGCTCCGACCACGGCCTGCCGACTTTACATCTGGAGCTCGCAGTCTCGGGAGAGGCCGTGGATGTTGGGAGCTCCAATGTCGCGGAAGGTTCGACCAGCCCCGACGCGAGGTCCGATCGTCCGGCGCGGAGGAGCTGACATCCTCCCGATGCAGGAAAAGATCGCCTCGACACGGATATAGGAGTCAAGATCATCCCATCAACGGAGGGCTCGAGGCCCCCGACCGCGGGAGAGCAAAGGGAAGAGATTGAACTTCTTTTCACCTTCCATCACAGAGAGAAATGTGGAGGAGTCTCTGTGATGGATGTTTATGTTAAAATGTGTCTTGTGTGTTCCGTAGCTTTTTCTTTGTATGACTGACCTGGCAAATGAAATTCCTTGTACGTGGCAAAACATACTTGGCTAATAAAGTATTATTTTGTGATTGTGACGCCTTGATTTTCGAAGCTCTCCAGGGTAGAGAATTCCTAGATCAATGATCCTATGAAAGTTACTCCAGCTTTTTGTGTCTATCTACGGTTTAAACAAGCATCTGCAGTTCCTTCTTACAAATACAATGGTGGAAAACAGAATTCATTTCATCTGTTTCCAGTTCACAAAACCAATTCAATGAGATCCATTTTTGGACATAGAACATAGAACAGCACAGCACAGGAATAGGCCCTTCAGTCCACAATAGCTGCACGGTGCATGATGCCAAATTATGAGAGGCATGGATACAGAAACTTTCTCCCAGGGTAGCAATATCAAAGAATAGAGGGCATTGCTTTCAGATGAAAGGGGCAAGTACTTTCTGAAGAAGGGTTTCGGCCCGAAACGTTGCCTATTCCTTCGCTCCTCAGATGCTGCTGCACCCGCTGAGTTTCTCCAGCACTTTTGTCTACCTACCAAGTATTTTCACACGTTGTGGGTGCCTGGAATGTGCTGTCAGGGCTGGTGGTGGAAGCAGATACGATAGTGGCATTTAACCACTTCGAGGCCGAGCATAGAATAGAGGGATATGAATCATGTGCGGACAGAGGAGATTAATTTAACCTGGCATCATGTTTGGCACAGACACCGTGGGCCAAAACCACCTGATCTTGTGCTGTGGAGTTCTATGTTCTGCTATAAATTAAACTAATCCCTTCTGCCTACACATGATCCTCAACCCTCTATTCCCTGTCTATTAGAAACATAGAAACATAGAAAATAGGTGCAGGAGTAGGCCATTCGGCCCTTCGAGCCTGCACCGCCATTCAATGTGATCATGGCTGATCATCCAACTCAGTATCCTGTACCTGCCTTCTCTCCATACCCCCTGATCCCTTTAGCCACAAGGGCCACATCTAACTCCCTCTTAAATATAGCCAATGAACTGGCCTCAACTACCTTCTGTGGCAGAGAATTCCACAGACTCACCACTCTCTGTGTGAAAAATGATTTTCCCATCTCGGTCCTAAAAGATCTCCCCCTTATCCTTAAACTGTGACCCCTTGTCCTGGACTTCCCCAACATCGGGAACAATCTTCCTGCATCTAGCCTGTCCAACCCCTTAAGAATTTTGTAAATCTCTATGAGATCCCCCCTCAATCTTCTAAATTCCAACAAGTACAAGCCGAGTCTATCCAGTCTTTCTTCATATGGAAGTCCTGCCATCCCAGGAATCAGTCTAGTGAACCTTCTCTGTACTCCCTCTATGGCAAGAATGTCTTTCCTCAGATTAGGAGACCAAAACTGTACGCAATACTCCAGGTGTGGCCTCACCAAGACCCTGTACAACTGCAGTAGAACCTCCCTGCTCTTGTACTCAAATCCTTTTGCTATGAATACCAACATACCATTCGCTTTCTTCACAGCCTGCTGCACCTGCATGCCTACTTTCAATGACTGGTGTACCATGACACCCAGGTCTCGCTGCATCTCCCCTTTTCCTAATCGGTCACCATTCAAATAATAGTCTACTTTCCTGTTTTTGCCACCAAAGTGGATAACCTCACATTTATCCACATTATATGCATCTGCCATGCATTTGCCCACTCACTCAGTCTATCCAAGTCACCTTGCAGCCTCCTAGCATCCTCCTCACCGCTAACACTGCCCCCCAGCTTCGTGTCATCCGCAAACTTCGAGATGTTGCATTTAATTCCCTCATCCAAATCATTAATATATATTGTAAATAGCTGGGGTCCCAGCACTGAGCTTTGCGGCACCCCACTAGTCACTGCCTGCCATCCTGAAAAGGACCCGTTCACTCCTGCTCTTTGCTTCCTATCTGCCAGCCAGTTCTCTATCCACATCAATACTGAACCGCCAATACCGTGTGCTTTAAGTTTGTATTCACGTGCCTCACTAAATGCCTCTTAAGTTCCATCATTGTATCTGCTTCCATCACGATCCCTGCCAGAACATTCAAGGCACTTCCTGATCTCTGAGTGTAAAAACTCTTACTCCACACATCTCTTTTAAACCATCCCCTTCTCATCTCACATCTAAGCCGTTTAGTATTTGACATTTCCACCCTTGGAAAAAGGGTGAGACCGCATCTAGAGCACTATACGCAATGCAAACCAACCTCCCTTCCATTGACTCCATCTACACTTCACGCTGCCTCCAGGACCAGTCTCCTCTCCTCCCCTCTCCCATCGGGCAAAAGGTACAGAAGTATGAAAATGCACATCACCAAATTCAGGCACAGTTTCTTCCCAACTGTTATCAGGCAACTGAACCATCCTAGCACAACTAGAGAGCGGTCCTGAACTACTATCTACCTCATTGGTGACCCTCGGACTATCTTTGACTGGCTTTATCTTGCACTTATTCCCTTATCATGTATCTGTGCACTGTGAATGGCTCGATTGTAATCACGTATTGTCTTTCCGCTGACTGGTTAGCACGCAACAAAAGCTTTTCAATGTACCTCAGTACACGTGACAATAAACAAAACTAATCCAGGGAGCATCCTAATAAACCTCCACTGCACCTTCTTCCAAGCCTCCACATCCTTCCCATAATGGGGTGATCAGAACTGCACACAATATTGGAAATATGGCCTAATGAAAAGATTTACAATATATTGCTGCAATATGACTTTCTGATTCTTGTACTCTAGTCCCTGACCTATACCAATACACCTTCTTTACCACTCTATCTGCTTGTTGCTACTTTCAAGGAGCTCGTCACATGGACTCTAAGATCCTTCTGCCATTAAGTGTATACTTTCCCAATACATTTAACTTCAGACAGCTCACACTTCCCTGGATCAAATTTCATCTGCCATTTCTCCACCGATATCTGTAACTAATTTATGTCCCACTGCATCCTTCAGCAGACTTCTTTTTTGTTTGCACTTGCTGCAGATAGACACAGAATGCTGGATCAAGCAGCATCTCTGGGGAAAAGGAGGAGGTGATGTTGGGTTCCGACCAGAAACGTCAGAACCTAAAGAAGGGTTTAAACCCGAAACACCACAGACTCCTTTTCTCCAGAGATGCTGCCTGATCAGCTGTGTTACTCCAGCATTTTGTGTCTATCCTTGGTGTAAACCAGCATCTGCATTTCCTTCCTACACATTTTGTACCAATTGCTGTACCATCTACAAACTTGCGCACAAACCCATCTACATTTTCATGCAGGTGTGACACAAACAACACAGGGACCAGCACTGACCCTGGCCGAAAACATATAGTCACAGACCTCCAGCCAGAAAGACACCCTTCCACCACTATCCTCTGCCTTATGTGGATAAACCAGTTCTAAATCCAAAATACCAGGTCACCATGGGCCCCATGCATCTTTAATCTTCTGGATCAGCCTACCAGCAGGAACATTGTCAAATGTCAAATTAAAGTCCAATTAGACAACATCCATTTTCCTACCTGCATCAATCACCTTTGTCACCTTCTTGCCCGGACAAAACCATGCTGACTGTCCATAATTAGCCCATTCCCTTCCAAATGCAAGTAAATCCTATTCCTCAGAATACTCTCCAATAGCTTCCACACCACTCATGAGGGGCTCACAGGCTCTTAATTGCCTGGATTATCCCCATTTCCCGTCTTAAACATGGGAACAACATTAGCTATTCTCCACTCCTCCAGGATCTCGCCTAAGGCTAAAGAGGAGACAAAGATCTTTGTCAAGGCCTTAGCAATCTCTTTAGCTTCGCTTAATAACCTGGGATAGGTTCCATCAGGCCCTAGACTTATCCAACTTAATGCTTTTCAAAAGACCCATCAATGTCTCCTTGACCTCAAAATGTCCTGTTATATTAGTATACCCCACACTGATCTCACTATCCATTTATCTCCTTCTCCTTGAAGAATATCGGTGCAAATTCCTCGTGAAGTACCTTGCCTACATCTTCTGACTTCAAGCATAAATTCTCTCTTTTATCCTTGAGTGGTTCTACCCACACCCTAGTCATCCTCTTGTTTTTAATGTATATGTAAAACGTCTGTAGTCTCTTTAATCCTACTTGCCAATAATATTTCATGACTTTGCTCTTCCTCATTCCCAACTTGTTCTTTCCTGCTTTCTTGATATTTCTGAAAGGTACGGACTGAATTTATCTTCCTAAATCTTACATATGCTTCTTTTTCCTTTTTGATCAAATTTACAACCTCTCTCGTCATTCAAGGTTCTCTTCCCTTGCCCACCTCGTCTCTCCTCGTTACTGGAACATGCAAGTCCTGAAAACTGTTCAGCTTGTCTTTTAATGACTCCCACATGTCAGATGTGGGCTTACATAAATAAGATTGCTCCCAATTGACTCTCCCTAGCTCCTGCCTAATAATGTTGTAATTTTCCCTCCCCCAATTTAGTACTTTCCCCCCAAGATCCAGACTTATTGTTATACTATCTTAAAACCTGCTTACAAAATGACCTTATAACTATCTTAAAACGTAAGGAGTTTGGCCGGGAAATAAATCGGACCAACCATTTAATAACCACCTAAACAAGACCTTAAGTTCCTTAAATATGAAAACGAAGAGCCTACCATAAGTCTTCTCTCAGAAACAGAAGGTAACAAGTTTAGTTTAGTTTAGTTTAGTTTAGAGATACAGCGTCGAAAGAGGCCCTTTGGCCCACCACCCACACTGACCAGCGATCCCTGTACACTAGCGCTATCCCACACGCTAGGGACAATTTACAAATTTTACCAAAGCCAACTAACCTACAAACAAGTTCAAGTTCACATTTATTTGTCACCTGCACCAATTCCCTGCTCGTCTTTGGAGCGTTGGAGGAAGCTGGAGCACCTGGGGAAAGCCCACGTGGTCTTGGGGAGAACAAGCTCTGTACAGACAACACCAGTAATCAGGATCGAACCAGGATCTCTGGCTCTGTAAGGCATTGAGTTGGGCCTACCCAGCTCAGGATTCATCTGTAGCAGATGTGGATTCCCAAAGACCTCAAAACAAAATACATTTATTAAATTATTTAGAAAAATTAAGAGCCAAGTTGAGTGGAGCCCATGGTAACTTCTGAATGTCCACAAGGGTTTTTGTCTCCTGATCAAATTATTACTGATTGCACATTATTCCAAATACACGAGACAATGGTTTAGTGTAACACTGGGTTTTTCCTTTTAATTCAGATCAGCTCGTATCCTGAACTTTAATAGTAACAAAAGTAACTGTTGGCATTCCTGCGAAAGCATGCGGAATTGTTGTTTCATGGTCAAGGTCGCGCAGTGCTGCTATCTCAGGGACTTAGAGCTCTGCTTGCAAATTGCTGAATTTGTGAGTTTAAGTCGCCGGCAAATCTGGCAGCCAACAGATAATGAGTTCTGTCAACACTCAGCTGGGCTCCCAGCAGGTATAAAGCCAGGATATAGTTCAGGATCGGAGGACAAGATGCACATATTTAAGGATGGGGAGCAGATTACACTAATCACCATAATAACTAACGTCCAGCCCCGAAGCACAGTTTCTTGCATCATAGGTTATATTTTCCATGTTGTTTCAAAGCAACAAGCTTGCTTGCCGTGTGTTTTACAGTAATCCACTTGTTACCCATGAGTTATGATGTCTTCCTTATCCATCAAATATGTTTTACTTCTCACTGTTCTCAATGGCTATATAATGGGCTTATACTCTCTCACCTCCCCCCCTGCACCCCACATATAACTGATTTCTTCTTGATCACTTCTGGTTATCTGTCCACCAATCACCCTGAGTATTTCCTCTGGCCATGCCGATGTTGATTTTCTGATAACTTCTCTGTAGCTTTGACTGTTACATATTTGTCGTATTTTCGTTTCAAGTGTGTAGTGTTTTTTTTTTTCTGTTTTAGTTTCGAAATACAGTGTGGAGTCGACGGCGACCAGCGATCACCTACACGCCAGTTTTATGTTATATCACTTGCTCCTCCTGCACACTAAGGGCAATTTACAGAAGCCAATTCATCTACAAACCTGCACGTCTTTGGAATTGGGATGGCAGAAGTGGGAAGGAACTCACAGATTTACTAGCCTGTATTTAGAAGAGACATCTCCTGCATCAACTGCTTTCTCCTGTAGCATGGTGACTTGCAGACCAACTACTGCCATCGCGCCTAGTGTAGGAAAGTAGCTAATCCAGTCCCGTGACAAAGATGATTATAATTTTGCATTGCACATCAGATTCTGTCCGAAGGTAATGGGCTTACAAACATTCGCACGCATAGACGGATAAAAGGGACCTCTTCTAACTAATAGTGTTACTGCATGGATTTACAACTCTTACCTAATCAACTACTCGTCTTAACCTTGAGACAAAGTTTAAAAAAAAATACCACTGAATCTATCAACATCAATCTTTATTATTCTAATTGCAGTGCTTGTGCATAAAAATCCTTTAACCTATGAGCTGGAGGAGTAATAACATTCATACCAAAGTGAATCTGCTGAGAAAACAAAGTCTGTGTAAAGACCGGTGAGGGAGAAATGACAGCAACTTATCTCGATTACACCAGGCTAATTTCTCCATTGAGGTGCAGTGAAGAGGACATTAAACACTGACATGGGTGAAATGCAGCATTTTTGGAATATCAACATAATAATATATAATATTTTGCGATTTGAAGGTGGCCCAGTGGCGAAGCTGGTAGAACCGCTGCATCAGGGACCCGGGTTCGATCCTGACCTCGGGTGCTATCTGTGTGGAGTTTGTGACATTCTCCACTTGGGTTTCTTCCGGGTGCTGTACTTTATACCACATCCCAAAAAATGTGCATGTTTTCAGGTTAAATGTGCTCTGAAAATTGCCCCGAATGTATAAGGAGATTGGGATGGCAGAAGTGGGATTACATAGAACCAGTGTCAATGGGCGATCAATACTCAGTGTGGATGCAGTGGGCCAAAGGGTGTGTTTCCATGCTGTATCTCTAAACTAAAAAACTGTTCTCCCTATGACTGCATCGGTTGCCTCTGGGTTCTCCGGTTTTTTCACATATTTCAAAAGACATGAGGGAGTTTAGTGTGTAGGGAGTGGAAGCAAAAGGTGGGGCATACTGTATCTTTCAGTTGATCAGTCAACTAAGGATGTGACATTATAAAAGGCAAGGCACTGAAAGGCTGATGAATTGAGAGACTGAGGGCTTTGTCCATAATTTTCAGAAAGATGCAACGTAGGAAGATAAGGTGGTGAAGAAGGAAACTGGAGCACCCGAGAAAACCCACGTGGTCACAGGGAGAATGTATAGGTTTGTTGGTTAATTGGCTTCTGTAAATTGTAAATTGTCCCTAGTGTGTAGGATCTTGCTAGTGTACGGGGCGATCGCTGGTCAGCGTGGACTTGGTGGGCGGAAGAGCCTGTTTTTACGCTGTATCTCTAAAATCTAAAGTCCAGAGTACATCTGCTGCCTCGCAGCGCCAGTTCGGGTTCGATCCTGACCTTGGGTACTCTCTGTGTGGAGTCTGCATGTTCTTCCTGTGGCTGCGTGGATTTCCTCCAGGCGCTCCGTTTCCCTCCCACATTGCAGAATCCTGTGGGTTTGTAGGATAGTTGGCCTCTATACACATTGCCCCAAGTGTGCAGGAAGTGAAAGAGAATTTGGGATAGCGTGGAACCTGTGTGAATGGGTGATCGATGGTCGGGGTGGGCCGAAGGGCCTATTTTGATGCTGCATCTCTATAGTAAACTAAACAGCTCGGAGGAATAGGGAGAAACACTAATGTCCAGATCCAAGTCTTTCAAGAAGGATGATACTGCGCAAGTAGGACATGTATTGCCGAACGTCACGGCCCACAGCTCAGACGTTCAGCTTCTTCCTCGATGCTTTTTAGTTTAGTTTGGTTTAGCTTAGAGATACAGCGCGGATAAGGAACCTTCGGCCCACCGAGTCCGCGCCAACCTGTGCTCTCCACATCCGAGCACTATCCTAAATGCATGGACAATTGTACAATTTTTGTTACTGAAGCCAATTAGCCTACAAATCTGTACGTCTTTGGAGTGAGGGAGGAAGCCAGAGCACCCAGTGAAAACGCACGCAGGTCACAGGGGGAACGTACAAACTCCACACCGGCAGCACCCGTAGTCAGGCTCAAACCCGGGCACTGGCACTGCGAGGCAGCAACTCTCCCGCTGTGCCACCATGCCGCTGAACCATTATCTTTCACACCTCATATCTGTGGTGCAGTCACGTACTCTTGCTCTTAACTCCACCTCATTCAGTTATCCTGTTATTATACTTTAATATACTTTAGCTTTACAAGGATTTTGCACCATTCTGCTGTTTAGCACTAATGATTGTATTTATTTATCATTACTGTACATATACTACTTTGTGAGCTTCACGGGGACAAGGAATTTCATTGTACCCTAGTGCATCTGACAATAACCTAATCTAATCTAAATCCTGCACTGAAAATAATTCTCAGGCAAATGGTTTGGAAGAACAATGTTCATTCAGATTTCTCAGCTGAATTGCTCTCTAGATGGACATTAATTTACAGGTCAGCCCAACAGGAGGCACGAGATGGATAAATAAGCGTCTACTGTTGACAATCTACAGAATAATCCTGCTTCAATTTCAGAGCTGCAGTGTCCGTGAGCCCAGTAAATTGGTGGCAATACAAACTATTCCAACTACATCAATTGAATCCTGCACAGCAAAAAGTTGAATAACATCAAGGACCTTGATCAATCGGCCAAGTGGGCTGAGGAATGGTTGATGGAATTTAATAGTGACAAAATGTGAGATGTTGTAAGTCCAACATGGGCAGGACCTACACGGTGAATGGCAGGGCTCTGGGTAGTGTTGTAGAGCAGCTGGATCTAGGAGTGCAGGTGCATAGCTCCCTGAAGGTGGAGTCGCAGGTAGATCGGGTGGTCAAAATGGCTTTTGGCACATTGGCCAGAGTATTGAGAAGTTGGGAGGTCATGCTGCAATTGTATAAAACGTCGGTGAGGCCATATTTTGAGTATTGTGTTCCGTTCTGGGCACCGTTTTATAGAAAAGATGTTGTCAAGCTGGAAAGGTTAGAGAGAAGATTCATTAGGATGTTGCCGGGACTAGAGGGTGTGAGCTATAGGGAGAGGTTGAGTAGGCTGGGACTCTATTCCTTGGAGTACAGGAGGATGAGGGGTGATTTTAAAGCGGTGTTTAAGATCATGAGAGGAACAGATGGGTAGATGCACAGAGTCTCTTGCCTAGAGTAGGTGAATTGAGGACCAGAGGACATATGTTTAAGGTGAAAGGGAAAAGATTTAATAGGAATCTGAGGGGTAACTTTTTCACACAGAGAGTAGTGGATGTATGGAACAAGCTGCCAAAGGAGGTAGTTGAGGCTGGGACTATCACACAATTTAAGAAGCAGTTAGACAGGTACATGGTTAGGACAGGTTTGGAGGGATATGGACCAAATGCCAGCAGGTGGGACTAGTGTAGCTGGGACGTGTTGGTCGGTGTGGGTAAGTTGGGTCGAAGGGCCTGTTCCACACTGTATCACTCTATGACTCTATAAACCAAACTAAGTTTCAAAACTATCCACGACCCGACTTTATTCAGCAGGTTGTCACATATCTGGTCATTTATGTGATAAGCAACAACAATTAGCGTTCCCCCCCCCCCATCACCCCCCCCCCCCATCCCCACTCCTGAACCCGCCCAAGGATCCATGTTTACAGCAGGTCTCCATTCATTGTTCCAATGCTCCCACTCTGCAAATCTACAACAATACATAAATTCACTGCAAATTTGTTTTGCTGCTGGCTGCCTTTTTATTAACGCTTCATTTTTTGAAATACTGCTTTCCAAAAAAATATTGCAATGATTTTTGAATTGTGAATGTTAGAACTATGGCTGAGTTTAGTCTCCACCAAATTAGATTAGAAAAATTAGATTAGAAACAAAATGAGGGTGCAGCTGTCCATATAATTGCCACTTATTATACCTGTTCCCTGAATGTTCCCACAACAAATCTAGCGCTTCCTTCCTTGCGGACTTTAGTGAGCTGATAAGTGGCAGGAAATGTTGACCTGGCGTGACCGTTGCAGTGGGAATGGTCAGGAAGAAGTGCACTTGGTTGATTAACACTTTATGCTCTATGTGGCATGTCATGGTGATATTCTTTGTTTTGCACACCATACACAAAGTATGCAAAGAGTCTCCATGTATTGGACTCTGACGAAGTTACAAGTGTTCAATGTAGTCCCCAATGGTCTCTCTTAGTTGTCTCGGCCCCCCCCCCCCCCGGCACCCCCACCCCATCGGCACCCCCAACTCCCCAACCCCCCCATCCCCACCCCCCCCCATCCCCCCCACCCATGCATGGTCCCTCTCAGCGAGCCCTCCCCGATGCCAGGTCCCTCTTTGTTCTGGTGCCGTGTCCTCGACCGACCTCCAGCACCAACTTCAGAACAGAATGCAAAAGACCTTCTGACAGAGTCTGAAGTGGACTGTAATTATACTCCTGTTAGGAAGTGGTGTCCAGTTCCGTACATCCTTGGGAATGTTCGCAAGCCCATTGTCTTAGGCAAAATGAAAAAAAACTCCACTTGAATCAGGCAGGTATTAGTCAGCAAGATGGTGCAACAGTGAGTGCTGCTGTCTTAACGATCCGGGGACTGGGGTTTGATCCTGACCTCAGGAGCTATCTGTGCAGTTTGCACATTTGCTCTGTGACCACATTGGTATCCTGTGGGTGTTCTGGTTTCCTCCCACAACCCATAGACATGCTGGTAGGTTAATCAGCTGACGCAAGCATTGGTGAGAGGCAGCAAGAATCAAAGGGCAGGTTTGAGAGAGAAAGAAAGCACGGATGGGCAGTTTTAAGTGGAGGGTGAATGGATGGATCATTGTAAATGGAAGATAGACACAAAAAGCAGGAGTAACTCAGCGGGACAGGCAGCATTTTTGGAGGGAAGGAATGCATGACTTTTCGGGTCGAGACACTTGTAAATATTTGATGACGTAACACATTGGACAAAAATGTGCGATGCATGGCTAGGAGTTGGCCTTTCATAGCTTGTTTTTTTATTTTAACATTTATTTTTTATTTACACCCATATTTTCCGTCTTATTTATTTGAGGTTTTGTTCATTTCCGTGCTACAGTTCTTCCAAATCGTTTGTCTGAGAAGTATTTTCAGGGGGAGATACCGATTGGATAAGGATTTGTGGGGAGGGGGGCATGGGGAGGTTGGTGGTTTGGGTAGTGAGCTCTTCTTCTCATTCACCATTTATTCCTCTTCCTTTTAGTCATAGTGTCATAGAGTCACACAGCGAGGAAACAGGCCCTTCGACCCAACTTGCCCAAACCAACTTGCCCCATCTACAATGGTCCCATCTATCTGCATTTGATCCATATGCCTCTAAACCTGTCCTATCCATGTACCTGTCCAAATGTTTTTTAAACGTGTGATTATACCTGCCTTTTCTCCCTCCTCCGACAGCTTGTACCGCCCATTGTGTAAAGAAGTTGCCCCTCAGGTTCCTATTAAATCTTTCCCCCCACCCTCACCTTAAACTCAGGGTAAAAGACTGCGCATTTACCCTATCTATTCCTCTCTTGATTTTATCTTTTCATCTTATTTATTCCTCTCATAACCTTATCCTTTCTTCCCCAAATAGTGTTAAACTTAAGTCCTGCCCATAGATTTTATATCCACATGGCAGGATTTAAGTTTAACATTTTAACTGAAAGTAGCTCCAACAATAGTGGAGGATGGTGAATCTATGGAATTCATTGCCACAGACGGCTGTGAAAACAAAGTCAATGGATATTTTGAAGGCAGGGTTTGATAGATTCTGATTAGTACGGGTGTCAGGGGTTATGGGGAGAAGGCAGGAGAATGGGGTTGAGAGGGAAAGATAGATCAGCCATGATTGAATGGCATAGATTTGATGGGCTAAATAGCCTAACTCTGCTCCTATCACTTATGAACTTACGAGCACACTGTCAATACGAAGCCTCTGAAGTCTGCTGAATGGATTAGTGCCAAAGACTTTCCAGCTCGGGTGAAGGTGCTACTATGGAGCAAAAGTTGAAGTGGAGCAGTGAGGCCAGTTGTGCTCACCCCAGGCTCACCCCAGCTGAGACAGGTCAAGTCTGAGCCTGGATAAGCATTGAATAATCTGGAACCATGAAGATGATTGTGCGACACAAATTGAACGTGAACAGTAGCAGTGAAGCAATGCTACCATACCTCCCTCCAGCTGCTCTACACTATGAGTAGTCGCCCAAAGAGTCGTACCTTGTTCTGGTCGCCGCTGGATTTTCAACATGTTGAACATTTTTGGCCACCTGCAACGACCTATGACAGGTGCCGGCAGTCACTGAAAAATACGCATAAGTGGGACAGGCCCATAACAGGGTACCAATGCAACATCAGACACTTATGCATCCCAAATTTTACTCTTCAATTGTTAATTAGTTTAGTGTTTAGAGATACAGCGTGGAAACAAGCCCTTTTGCCCGCTGAGTCCATGCCAACCAGCAATCATCTGTACACCAGTTCTATCCGACACACTAGGGACAATTTACAGAAGCCAAATAACCTACAAATCTGCACGCCTTTGGAGTGTGGGAGGAAACCGGAGCACCCATTCCTTCTCTCCAGAGATGCTGCCTGTCCCGCTGAGTTGCTGAAGCATTTTGTGTGTCTATCTTTGGTTTAAACTAAGCATCGGTTAAACACGGGTCCTTCCTATGCACCCAGAGAAACGCGACGCGGTCACGGGGAGAACGTACAGACTCCACACAGACAGTACCCATAGTCAGGATCGAACCCCGGTCTCTGGCCCTGTGAGGCAGCAACTCTGCTGCTGTGCTACTGAGCCAACGTAAATATGGGACTAGCTTAGATGGGTCATCTTAATGATCAGCATGAACGAGTTGGGCTGAAGGGCCTGTTTCCGTTCTGTATAAGTCTGTGGCTACAGCATATCATTGTTGAAGTAATGCTCAAAATAATTTCTTAGAAAACTGAATATTTTTATAACGGCAGATGAGGTGCGGTTTAATACAGCCAGACGTACATTGATCACGTTTGTGCCCCAATTAATCAGTGAATTAAACCATAGGTGATCTGGTTTCCTCCCATACCCCAAAAGATGTGCTTGGAGATTAAAATACAACTGCAAGTTGCCCCTTGGTGTAATTTAATTGCAAGAGAATCAAATAGGAGTTGCTGGGCACATGTGAAAGAAAGTAATTTATAGAGGTACTGAAAAACCTAGAGAAGTGAAATGGAACTTTACTTTATGTTGACTCTAGAGATACAGCACGGAAACAGAGCCTTGGGCCCACCTAGTCCGTGCTGATCAGCAATCTATCTAACACACGATGAACAATTTTTACAACTTACCTAAGCCAATTAACCTACAAACCTGCACGCCCTTGGAGTGTGGGAGGAAATCGGAGCACCCGGAGAAAACCCACACAGTCGCAAGGAGAACATACAAACTCCATACAGACAGCACCGTAGTCAGTATCTGGCGCTTTGAGGCAGCAACTGTCCTGTTGCTCCACTGAATGGCCTTCTTTAGTTCTGTAAGATAATCAAACGTGTCCTCTGCTTGACTATTGTTGAAACTAATTGCTCTGCCCTTGACCCTGTAACGTAAGCCCCTGTGGAGAGATGGCTTAGCGTGTCGTGACAAAGGGTGCAGCAAAATCATTTCATTATTTAAGCTTTGATGTGTGTGCTGATATGTCAGCATCAAAATAAGGAGATATAATGGTGCCTTCCTAGGTCTAAAGCTTTACAATAACAGTAAATATTGAGAATTGTTGTCAGGCTCCATTGCGTTTTTCAAGTCATGAGTCAAGAGAGTTTATTGTCGTGTGTCCCTGACAGGACAATGACATTCTTGCTTTGCTTCAGCACAACAGAACATAGTGGGCATTGACTACAAAACAGATCAGTGTGTCCATATACCATTATATACGTAATGAATACACATACACATGAATAAATAAACTGATAAAGTGCAAAAAAACAAATAAAGGGGTATTAATGTTCAGAGTTTTGTCCGAGCCAAGTTTAATAGTCTGATGGCTGTGGGGAAGTAGCTATTCCTGAAGGTACACAAAAAGCTGGAGAAACTCAGCGGGTGCAGCAGCATCTAAGGAGCGAAGGAGATAGGCGACGTTTCGGGTCGAGACCCTTCTCTCCAGCCCTGAACGTGCTGCCATCGACTCACTCCGTAACAACCCAGACTGGGTTATCAAATTAAAAAAAAAAAAAAAAAACTCCTCTCTAGCTATTCCTGAACCTGGTCGTTGCAGTCCTCAGGCTCCTGTACCTTCTACCTGAAGGTAGCGGGGAGATGAGTGTGTGGCCAGGATGGTGTGGGTCCTTGATGATATTGCCAGCCTTTTTGAGGCAGCGACTGCGATAGATCCCCTCGATTTTATGCTTGAATAGTAGGGAGGATTCTTAGTGAGGACCTGGTTATAGGTTTAGTACTGGGCTCCAATCCAGAGAGATAACCAGGTGAGGTTACACAATCTCTACTGCAGCTCATAGACACATAGAGTGATCCAGTACGGAAACAGACACCTTGGCCCTACTTGCCCACACCGGCCAACATACCCCAGCAACACTAGTCCCACCTGCCTGCGTTTGGTCCATATCCCTCCAAACCTGTCCTATCCATGTACCAGTCTAACTGTTTCTTAAATGTTGGGATAGTCCTTCTCGCCCTGGCAACTTCCTTCTAAATCTTCTCTGTATCCTTTCCAGCTTGACAACATCTTTTCTATAACATGGTGCCCAGAACTGAACACAATACTCTAAATGCGGCCTCACCAACGTCTTATACAACTGCAACATGTATACTCAATATTCTGACTGATGAGGACCAATGTGCCACATGCCTTTTTGACCACCCTATCTACCTGAGGCTCCACCTTCAAGAAACCATGCACCTGCACTCCTAGATCCCCACCTGCTCTACAACACTCTCCGGATCCCTACCATTCCCTGTGTAGGCCCTGTCCATGTTAGACTTTCCAAAACGCAACACCTCGCATTTCTCTTTATTAAATTCCTCAGCCCACTTGGCGAATTGATCAGGATCCTGCTGCAATTTTTCACAACCATCTTCACTATCTGCAAAAGCACCCACTTTTGTATCATTGCCAACTTGCTAATCTTGCCGTGTATGTTCTCATCCCAATCATTCATACAGATGACAAACAGTAACAGGCCCAGCACCAAACCTTGAGGCACACCACTAGTCACAGGCCTCCTGTCCGACTGAGTGGCTGGGCTGCTGAAAGGAATGGAAGTCTGAGACTCGTCTATCCATGCCTCCGTCCACAGCCTAAGGACCGATCAGGGACGACACGGTGGCGCAGCGGCACAGTTGCTGCCTCACAACGCCAGAGGCCCGGTTTCGATCCTGACTACGGGTGCCGTCTATACTGAGTTTGTACGTTCTCCCTGTGACCACGTGGGTTTTCTCCGGGTGCTCCCGTTTTTGGAGTCCTCCCACACTCCAAAAAGGTGCAGATTCGGAGGTTAGTTGGCCACCGTAAATTGTCCTCAGTGTGTAGGGTAGCGCAAGTGTACGGGGTGATTGATGATCGGCACGGATTCGGTGGGCAAATGAGACTGTTTCCGCGCTGTATCTTAAAATCTAAAAATCTAGATCTAAATCAGAACCTTACATGGCTGGGAAAATTGCCTTTGCTGGAGATGTGTTGACTACAGTGGGATAATTTTTTTTAATAACTTTATTACGGACTTAAGGTCCAGACAAGGGGCAACATTACATTAAAAATGCATTGCATATCAAATATCATAAATATATATAAAATCATGGTAGATCACATAAAAACATCATAATTTATATATTTAAAAAACCCACAATAGTTAAGTTAAAAATCCAGAGTAATGGATGATCAATGTCGTACAACGAGACAACAATACCAGTGTCTCCACAGCTGGGATTCGTAGCGTGTAGTGCTAGCCCTTATATTTGTAAAGGCCACAATATAGACAGGAATGGTTAATTAGTTTTAAAGACACGCTCTTCGGATGAGAAATTCTAAAGGCATCTCTCACTACTTGAAATTGTTTCCTAATAACTTGTTTGTAATACCAGACTCTCGTGCCTAATCTGCTGCCATGACTACTCATTGGCTTAACCAGTGCAGCCATCTGTAAGCCTTGAAGAGTGCACTCATAACAGAGTCAGCAAAGAAAAGTCTCCAACAAAGATAACTCCTGTAGGAGAGCTGAACCAGATTTTTGAAGAATGATGTCTTTAAAAAAAGATTTAACTAAGAACCTACCAAACCTTTCTTTGAAAGTAGATAAAAAATGCTGGAGAAACTCAGAGAGTGAGGCAGCATCTATGGAGCGAAGGAATAGGTGACGGTTTCAGGTCGAGACCCTTCTTCAGACTGATGTGCAAAGATCGTATAGCAAGCAAGATCGACCACTCCTTCTAAATGCAATGGGCTGACGTGTAGTACGCAACAGAGTGGAACGTGGGTCTTCTTTTTATCTGTTTCAGTAACCTGACTCACCGTGTAATCAGCTCTGCGGGGGAACAGTTTGTGTTAATAAATTATAATTCTGAAAATGAGGAGAAGATTTTTCCCAAATAACTTTTATTTTTACGAGGATGTTTCCGTAACCGGCTTCCGTCTCCGCACTAGTATCCTATGGGATCTTTGGTGCGGAGATGGAAGCCGGTTACGGAAATGGGGCCAAAAATTACCCATGAATCTGCCCATGACTGTACTAGGTCCTTTTCATCGAGTGATCTATCTTGCTTGCTTTAGGATCTTTGCTGATGTGGGGGTGGTGTGGGCGGGAAGAAGAAAGGAAGAGGCAGAGACAGTGGGCTGTGGGAGAGCTGGGAAGGGGATGGGAAAGAGGGAGAAAGCCAGGACTACCAATTTCAATTACACTTTCAGGTAGTCCTTGCTTTCCGTACTTTAGTTCTGTTCTGTGGTAATCTTCACAAGTTTGCATTTCAAATGTTTGAAGATTAAATGGCTATTCATATTTTTCTAAGAGTTTTTCTATGTCATGATGGTTTAGTTTAAGTTTGTTTTGTTTAGTTTAGTTTAGAGATACTGCGTGGAAACAGGCCCTTTGGCCCACTGAGTTCGCGACTAGCGATACCCGCAAACTAGCACTATCCTGCACACATTAGGGACAATTTACAATTATACAAAGCTAATTAACCTACAAACCCGTGCGTCTTTGGAGTGTGGGAGGAAACCGGAGCACTCGGAGGACTCTGGAGCCGCTGCCTCACAGCGCCAGAACCGGGTACGATCCAGACCTCGGGTGCCGTCTGTGTGGAGTTCGCACGTGGGTTTCCTCCGGCATCCCAAACACATCTTAATTTGTAGGTTTATTGGCCTCTGTAAATTTTGGCCTCTGCAGCGAGTGGATGAGAAAGTGGCCTAACACAGAACCAGTGTGAAGCGGGTGATCGATTGTTGGTGTGGAATCAGTGGGTCGCAGGGCCTGTCTCCATGCTGTAAATCTAAACTACACCTTGTTCAGATAATCAAGAAGGGTGTCGTTTATAAAGGGAAAATAAAACAAATCACCGATGGTCTGTAGTTTGTGTGCTGGAGTTTGCATTTTCAAACCAAGGTGGTTTTTAAGCTTACATTCACTGTAAAGAGCTGCAAGTAAAGCGTTTTAAGAACTAATTCTTGAATCTTTTACAAAGGATTTGATGCTACAGAAATAAAATATTCATCTACAATGGGTCTGCGTTTATACAGCACGCAAGTAAGTCTGGATAGTGCTAGTGTATCATCCCATACACTAGCACTATCCAGCACGCATGTGTATCAGACTTACCCAAGCAAGAACTTACTGCATTCCTTTACACTTGTGTATTTATTCAGTGTTACTTCATCCAGGTTAATTGTCTTTTGTGTAAGAAAGAACTGCAGATGCTGGTTTAAACTGAAGATAGACACAAAAAGCTGGAGTAACTCAGCGGGCCAGGCAGCATCTCTGGAGAGAAGGAATGGGTGATGTTTCCGGTCGAGTACCTTCTTGAAACTCTTTGTGATTACAAGATGCAGAGGTTGAATGACATCCGCTAAATACCCCGGTGGTGCCAAAGTGATGTTATTTTAATTTAGGAACACGAGGAACTGCAGATGCTGAAATCCCGAGCAAAACACAAAATGCTGGAGTAACTCAGCAGGTCGGGCAGAACCTGTGGAGGGAATGGACAGGTGTCGTTTCGGATCAGGACCCTTCTTCTAACTCCTAATCTAATTTAATAATTGCTTTTCTTGCTAGGCGTGAATATCTCCGCCAACCAGGATGAAGAAACGCATCAGGAAACGTATCAGATGGAAATTGATAAAGAGACTAAGAAGTGTATCTTACGTACACACACGGGAAACTTCTGGACATTGGTGGCTCATGGAGGGATCCAATCCACAGCTACGGAAGTGTGAGTTATCTCCTTCACTGAGAGAGTTTAGGAATTATGTGAACTGGTCACCGTGTTAATACCATCAGCTGGTACAATGGTGGCATACTGGCTCAGCATTAGAGTTGCTACCTTACAGCGCCAGAGACCTGGGTTCGATCCTGACTTCAGGCGCTGTCGATAGTTTGTACATTCTTGTGACCGCGTTTTTCTCTGGATGCTCCCGTTTTCTCCCTCGCCCCAAATCCTTGCAGGTTTGTAGGTTATTTGGCCTCGGTAAATTGTCCCCAGTGTGTAGGGTAATGCTAGTGTATGGGGATCGATGGTCGGCGTTGACTCGGTTAGCCAAAGGGCCTGTTTCCTCTCTGTAACTGTAAACTAAACCAACCTGCCAGCTAAAGATAGGCACAAAATGCTGGTGTAACCCAGCGGGCGAGGCAGCATCTCTGGAGAAAAGGAATAGGTGACATTTTGGGTCGGAACCCTTCGTCAGACGAGTTCCTCAGACCCCCTTCAGTCTGAAGAAGAGTTCTGACCTGAAACGTCACCTATTCCATGTAACCGTATAACCATATAACAATTACAGCACGGAAACAGGCCCTCTCGGCCCTTCCAGTCCGTGCCGACCAATTGTTTTCCCCTAGTCCCATCTACCTGCACTCAGACCATACCCCTCCATTCCCTTCACGTCCATATACCTATCCACTTTACTCTTAAATGTTAAAATCGATCCTGCCTCCACCACTTCTGCTGGAAGCTCATTCCACAAACGTCACCTATTCCTTCTCTCCAGAGTTGCTGCCTGACCCGCTGAGTTACTCCAGCATTTTGTTTCTAGCCTTTAGCTGACAATTTAGTTAGTTCTGGGTTTGCATCTGACCACCGGTGCTGTCTGTACGGAGTTTGTATGTTCTCCCTTTGACCGTGTGGGTTTTTTACCGGGTGTTCCGGTTTGAAGTTAATTGGCTTCGGTAAAAACTGTAAATTATTGCTATTGTGTAGGAGAGTACTGGTGTACGGGGTGATCACTAGTTGGCATGGGCTCGGTGGTATCTCCTTCACTGTATCTTTGGCGATACAGTGTGGGACACAGGCCCTCCGGCCCACTGAGTCCGTGCCAACTAGTGATCACCCCATACACCAGCACGATCCTACACACTAGGAATAATTTCCAATGTTTTAAAAAAATATAAATTTAAAAAGCCTGAACACATGGATCTGGTGAGAGATGGAGGTCAGGCATGTGCGCAGCTCTTAAATTGATTTTTTTATGCTTTCAATTCCAGAGATGCTGACTGTATGTTTGAAATAGTGTGGCATGGGAGAAGAATCGCTCTCAAGGCCAACAATGGCAAATACGTTTGTACAAAGAAAAACGGACAGCTGGCATCTGTGAGCGATTCAGCTGGTGAGTTAAGCAAGGATAATCGCCTTAAGAAAAAGATAAATGTAGGAATGAGACTTATTATGTCATTTTCACTCATTACGAACATCAATTCCTAAATCAATCTATTCTAACAATGGCTGTAGCCTTGATCAGGTTAATTGCCTCAATCAAATCATAGATTAGAATTCATGAATATGCAATTGCATTTGGTAATAATATTATAGTGTGCAATTTGACAGAACAATGTTAAGTACAGTACTAAAGTACTAAATATTTGGAAGGTTGTACTTAAAATTGAAGGTTGAAAATGTGCTTGTGGCATTCCGAAGAAAACCATCTAAGCTGATCTTCTAGTGCAGTGGTAGGGGAATGTCACCGTGTCAAAGGTGTTCTCTTTTGGATGGGTCATTAAACTAAACTCCATGTCCTCTCTCAAATGGATGTCAAATATTCCATGGCACTACTTTCAAGAAAAGCAGGCTTCTGAATGGTCCTTCCATAAGCTAGAGTACTGTCCGGTTCACCACCACGCCATTGCGGACATTGAACATGGACTCTGGAATTTAGACTTTTAGACTTTGGAGATACAGTGAGGAAACAGGCCCTTTGGCCCACCAAGTCTGTGCCCACCAGCCTTTACCCTGTACACTAGCACTATCCTACACACGAATGACAATTTACAATTTACAGAAGCCAATTTACCTACAGTTTGTATGTACGTCTTTGGAGTATGGAAGGATACCGGAACACCCGGAGAAAACTTGCAAGGTCACAGGGAGAACGTACAAACTCCTTACAGACAGCACCCGTAGTCAGGATCGAACCAGGGGCTCTGGCGCTGTAAGGCAGCAACTATACCACTGTGCCACAGTGCCGCTCCTGTACCGAACGAGTTTGGCTTGATTGTATCTGTGTGTAGTATTGTTCAAGAAGGAACTGCAGATGCTGTAAAATCGAAGGTAGACAGAAATGCTGGAGAAACTCAGCGGGTGCGGCAGCATCTATGGAGCGAAGGAAATAGGCAACGTTTCGGGCCGAAACCCTTGTATAGTATGTATAGTATTATCAGATTTGACTGGATTGCATACCTTTCACTGAACATGTGACAATAATAAACCTAAAGCTTGATCTAAAAAGCAGGGGAATGGTGCCTGGTATCCTGGGCAACAGGTATCTCTCAATCGACATCATTAAAACTGTTCATCCAGTTATTGCTGTCTGTTGGGGCTGCCCGCCTTCCTCGATTACAACAGCGACAACATTTCAAAAGGATTAATTGGTTCAAAAATGCTTTGGGAAGTTCTCAAAGGGACATGAAATATTAAAAGTTTCTTTAAATTACTGCTTCATAATATATCACTAATAGAGTCACTGAAGAACACAATTTCAATGAAAAAAAAACTTCAAGCTCACTAACTCTCTACCCAGAGAGAAAAGCAAACTGTAAATTGCCCACAGTGCATAAATCAAGGAGAAACTATTTCTCATGGCAACAAAATGCATTGAGCACATCGGACCTACATATATTTCAGGAGCTATTCCTTTCGAGATCACAATCAATATGCGGTTTCATGCCTGGCTAAATGGTCACTGTTACTAATTAAGCCTCTAAGTCTTTAGCTTAATTTTTTGTCTTTCTAAGCAAGAAGCTCATTAAACTAAATGTTTTAGCAAGTGACTTATGCTAAACCGCCTCGCATTTATCTTTAGGAAAATTGTTAATTAAGGAGCAAATGAAGCAAACAAGAAATACATTTTGTGAGCCATGTAGTGACGGACAAGTTATTTTATATCGAATGATTACAGTAGAAAACCCATCAGATGTTTTACAGCTCGGAACTCGAGCAACACAGCAAGGAGTAACATTGGAGAAACTCAGCGGGTGCAGCAGCATCTAAGGAGCGAAGGAGATGGGCGACGTTTCGGGTCGAGACCCTTCTTCAGACTGGTCAGGGATCAGGGAAACGAGAGATATAGACGGTGATGTGGAGAGATAAAGAACAATGAATGAAAGATATGCAAAAAAGTATCGATGACCAGTCTGAAGAAGGGTCTCGACCCGAAACGTCGCCCATCTCCTTCTCTCCTTAGATGCTGCTGCACCCGCTGAGTTTCTCCAGCCTTTTGTGTACCCTCGATTCTCCAGCATCTGCAGTTCCTTCTTTAACAAGGAGTATCATTGGCTGTCCAAGCTTCTTTCCAAGTCCCATTCCTGAAGAATTTTTAGCTTTAAGTTGTTCAGCGTTATATTTGTGGCAAACCTATTTCTCCAGGAACTCATGCCGTCTTTGATAAACCGAGGATGAATTTGAACTAGTCAGCGGGTCAGGCAGCATCACTGGAGAACATCGATAGGTTCGGGTCACGGCCTGTCGTCAGGTTGATCGGGGGTGGCGGCGGGAGGAATCTTTTCAAACACTTTGTGTCTATTTTTGATCTCGACCCGAAACGTCACCCGTTCCTTCTCTCTGGAGAGCGATACTCCAGCTTTTTGCGTCTATCTTCGGTTTAAACCAGCATCTGCAGATCCTTCTTATCCATCTGCAGTTTCTTGTTTCGGCGAGGAATTTCAAATGATAATTAACTATACAATCTGGAATCCTCTAATATTCTGCTCAGATGCTAAATTAAGTTGATGATGAAAAGTTCCAATCAGTAAAGCGGTGATAAGACCATTTCCACCTTTTTTTAGGGCAGCGCAGTGGCACAGCTGGTAGAGCTGCCGCCTCACAGCACCAGAGACTCGGGTTTGATCCTGACCGTAGGTGCTGTCTTTGTGGAGTTTCACGTTCTCCCAGTGACCACGTGGGTTTCCTCCGGGTGATCCGGTTTCCTCCCACATTCCAAAGACATGTGATTTTGTAGGTTAATTGGCCTCTGTAAAAAATACCTCTAATGTGCATGGAAGATATGAGAAAATGGGATAACGTAGAACCTGGGCAGTCTGCGTGGACTCGTTGGTTTATAGACAGTAGACAATAGGTGCAGGAGGAGGCCATTCGGCCCTTTGAGCCAGCACTGCCATTCAATGTGATCATGGCTGATCATCCCCAGTCAGTCCCCCGTTCCTGCCTTCTTCCCATATCCCCTGACCACTATCTTTAAGAGCCCTATCTAGCTCTCTCTTGAAAGCATCCAGAGAACCTGCCTCCACCGCCCTCTGAGGCAGAAAATTCCACAGACTCACCATTCTCTGTGAGAAAAAGTGTTTCCTCGTTTCTATTCTAAATGGCTTACGTCTTATTCTTAAACTGTGGCCCCTGGTTCTGGACTCCCCAACATCAGGATAGTGGGGCATATCTCCGTCTTTTTTTTTCTTTGTCTCTCACTTCTTTGGCAGTTCAGGGGTCTTTTCTTCTCTCTTTTTTTGGATTTTTCTTCTTTCTCTTCATCCTTTCCTTTTCACTTTTTTCCCCCGATTCACTGATCAATTTATAAAATGTTAAAAATTAAGCTGTACGAAAATTGCGTAATTGTTATGCCGATTGCTTTATTCTTGTACAATCGCTTCTAATAAAATAAACATTAAAAAAAATAATAATCTAATATGTTTCAATAAGATACCCTCTCATCCTTCTAAACTCCAGAGTGTACAAGCCCAGCTGCTCCATTCTCTCAGCATATGACAGTCCCGCCATCCCGGGAATTAACCTTGTGAACCTACGCTGCACTCCCTTTTTGAAGTTTGAAGGATTTGTTTCCATGCTGTATCTTTCAATCGTAGTTGTGTTTAGTTTCTTATTGTCATGTGTACCAAGGTACATTGAAAAGCTTTTCGTTGCATGCTAGCCGGTCAGCGAAAAGACTACATGAATACAAGCGATCCATTCACCGTGTACAGATATGGGATAAAAGGCATAACATTTATCACAAGGGTGGTCAGGACTGCTCTGTAGTTGGTGATAGGATGGTTCAGTTGCATGATAACAGCTGAGAAGAAACTGTTCCTGAATCTGGAGGTATGCGTTTTCAAACCTCCGCACCTCTTGCCCGATGGGAGAGGGGAGAAGAGGGAGTAACAGGGGTGAGACTGGTTGTCGAGGCAACATGAAGCGTAGATGGAGCCAATGGAACGGGGGGGTTGGTTAGTATGATGCTCTAGGCTACGTCAATTCCCCTCAAAATCAATTTCCCCTCAGAATGATTGGCAGCACTTCACTGTTGCATAGGGGTGAAGGAAAGAGCGTTCACGTCACGGCCCCCGTTTCCACCAACCTTCCCACGCACAAGAGGCACAAGGAGCGCAAGACAGACGCCATTGTACGCAGATGCCGAGAAGTGTGCTCAGCTCTGGCTGAACAACTTCTAATCCTGTGACGTGGGCTCGATAAGAAGAAGACAGCTGCAGAGCAAGACTGTGGACCACTGATTTTGTCTTGTCTTTGGCATCAGGTGAAGATGAAGAGTTTACACTGAGACTGATTAACAGACCTATCCTGGTTCTACGAGGAGATCATGGCTTTGTCTCCCACCACAAAGGCTCCAGAACGCTCGATGCCAACCGGTCGGCTTATGACGTCTTTCAGCTTGATTTTGAAAATGGAGCCTATCAGATTAAAGGTGAGCACCTGGATTCTATGAGCATGTTTTGGATACACTCTTACTTCAGCTTAACATTCCACTCCTATCCCTCCCTCTGGATTTACATCTCACTCCTCCCATTCTTTCCTAATTTGACACCTTTTTTGTCTCCTTTTTACGTTGCCCTCTGTCACGTACTCCACCCTCTGCCCATCAAACCCCCCTCACCTGTATCCACCTATCACTCGCCAGACATGTATCTGCACATGATCCATATCACTCCATTTACTGTTTATCCATACGCCCTTCTAAAAGCCTCTTAAATGCCATTTTCATATCTGCCTGATTTGTTTAGTGTAGTTCAGAGAAACCTTTGGCCCGCTGTAGAAACAAAGAACTGCAGAAGTGCAGAAACTGGCTTCTTCCAAAGGTCGACACAAAGTGCTGGAGTAACTCAGCAGATCAGGCATCATCTCTGGAGAAAAAGGGCGGGTGAAGTTTTGGGTCCCGAAACATTACTCCAGCACTTTGGCCCACTGAGTCCACATCGACTTTTGATCATCTGCACACACTATATCTATTATTTCACTATCCTATCCACGCCCTATACACTGGGGGGTAATGTATAGAGGCCACTTTAGATAACTCAGGACTTATGGGGATCACCCCATACACTAGCACTATCCTACACGCTGGGGGCAATTTATTTACATTTTTTACCTACTGTAAGCCAATTAACCGACAAACCTGCAGGGCTTTGGAATGTGGGAGGAAACCAGAGCACCTGGTGGAAACCCACGCAGTCACAGGGAGAACACACAAACTCCGTACAAACAGCCCCCATTGTCAAGATGGAACCCAGGTCTCTGGCGCTGTGGATCAAGTAAATTCATATTGAGCAACAATTATGTAAAATGATGTGAAGTGTGAAGGGACGGCTGGCTATGTGTAGTTGGCTTTATGTTAGATTCATGGACACTGTTTTATCCCATCACAGCTTTAAACTTATGTTCCTTCTCCGCAGGCTCAGATGGCAAGTTCTGGTGCGTATCCAGTACCGGCACGATCTGCACCGACAGCACCATTCCTGAAGACTTTTACTTGGAGTTTAGAGATCACGGTCGACTGGCCATCAAAGGAAAGAACGAAAAATATCTGCGAGGAAACCAAGCAGGCACACTTAGAGCAGACGCGGATGAAGTAGACAGTTCCACATTGTGGGAATATTAAAGAACGGACAGTCCCAGTAGACCGTGTGAATTAGAGATGCATTCTATGTATGATGTGATGGATATGTAGGGGAAAATCAAAGGACAATCTGCAAAGATTAATATTAAATGTTAAATTAGGCCCTTTGTTAAGAATCCACCATTTCATAAAATCACAAGATCATAAGTGATAGGAGCAGAATTAGGCCATTCGGCCCATCACGTTTACTCCGCCATTCAATCACGGCTGATCTATCTCCCCCTCCTAACCCCATTCTCCTGCCTTCTCTCCATAACCTCTGACACTAACGTACTAATCAATTTCAATTTTGGGCAGCTTACAACCCAGTGGTAGGAATATTGATTTCTCCAACTGCAAGTAACCCTGCATCCCCGCTCACTCTGTCCCTCCCCCACCCAATTTGTTGTACTAGATTTAAAGTCATCTTGTTGTCTCATTATCTGTCACTCAATTTCACCTTGCCCACAGCTAACAATGTTTCCTTCATCATCGTTACTTTTTTGCATATCTTTAATTTATTTGTTCTATATCTCTCTATATCACCGTCTATATCTCTCGTTTCCCTTTCCCCTGACTCTCAGTCTGAAGAAGGGTCTCAACCTGAAACGTCACCCGTTCCTTTTCTCCAGAGATGCTATATGACCCTCTGAGTTACTCCAGCTTTTTGTGTCAATCTTCTGTTTAAACCAGCATCTGCAGTTCCTTCCTACACATTTGAATTTGTCATCTGATCTGTGGAGCCCCTTTAACACTCACAATATAAACTTTGGAGATAATGATTGCATGATATGCTTGCCATTTCAGTCTCATTCAAGGACAGGAGTAAGGTACTTATTGTTTTTTAGGCTTCAGTTTCTAGCATTTATTGCAGGAATATATTTTATGAAAGTAAGCATGCAGGTACAGCAGGCAGTGAAGAAAGCGAATGGCAAGTTGGCCTTTATAAGAGGAATCGAATATACGAGCAAAGAGGTCCTTCTGCAGTTGTACAGAGCCCTAGAGAGACCACACCTGGAGTATTGTGTGCAGTTTTGGTCCCCTAATTTGAGGAAGGGCATTTTTGCTATTGAGGGAGTGCAGCGAGGGTTTACAAGGTTAATTCCCGGGATGGCGGGACTGTCATACGCTGAGAGAATGGAGCAGCTGGGCTTGTACACTATGGAGTTTAGAAGGACGAGAGGAAATATCATTGAAACATATAAGATTGTTAAGGGCTTGGACACGCTAGAGGCAGGTAACATGTTCCCGATGTTGGGGGAGTCCAGAACCAGGGGCCACAGTTTAAGAATAAGGAGTAAGCCATTTAGAACAGAGATGAGGAAACACTTTTTCTTACAGAAAGTGGTGAGTCTATGGAATTCTCTGTCTCAGAGAGCGATGGAGGCAGGTTCTCTGGATGCTTTAAAGAGAGAGCTAGAAAGCGAATGGTATGTTAGCATTCATAGCAAATGGATTTGAGTATAGGAGCAGGGAGGTTCTACTGCAGTTGTACAGGGTCTTGGTGAGACCACACCTGGAGTATTGCGTACAGTTTTGGTCTCCAAATCTGAGGAAAGACATTTTGCCATAGAGGGAGTACAGAGAAGGTTCACCAGACTGATTCTTGGGTTGGCAGGACTTCCATATGAAGAAAGACTGGATAGACTCGGCTTGTACTAGCTAGAATTTAGAAGATTGAGGGGGGATCTTATAGAAACTTACAAAATTCTTAAGGGATTGGACAGGCTAGATGCAGGTAGATTGTTCCCGATGTTGGAGAAGTCCAGGACAAGGGGTCACAGTTCAAGGATAAGGAGGAAATCTTTTAGGACCGAGATAAGAAAAACATTTTTCACACAGAGAGTGGTGAATGTGTGGAATTCTCTGCCACAGAAGGTAGTTGAGGCCAGTTCATTGGCTATATTTAAGGAGTTAGATGTGGCCCTTGTGGCTAAAGGGATCAGGGGGTATGGAGAGAAGGCAGGTAAGGGATACTGAGTTGGATGATCAGCCATGATCATATTGAATGGCGGTGCAGGCTCGAAGGGCCGAATGGCCTACCCCTGCACCTATTTTCTATATTTCTATAGGGCTCTTAAAAATAGCGAGTCAGGGGATATGGGGAGAAGGCAGGAACGGGGTTACTGATTGGGGATGATCAGCCATGATCACATTGAATGGCGGTGCTGGCTCGAAGGGCCGAATGGCCTACTCCTGCACTTATTGTCTATTGTCTATTGAAACTCATTCTAGTTTGGTACTAACTGATTGCTTTGTATATATGGTGAGGTTTTATTTCATCCTTGTTTAGATAATATATACTTCTGCTAGTATAGCACGGAGACTGGGAACAAGTGATAAACAACTGTAATTATTGTGGATCTCAGCCTCAGTTATGATGCTTATACAGCAAGCATGTTTTTTTAACGATACAGCATGGAAACAGGCCGTTCGGCCCACCGAGTCCATGCTGTTCAACGTTCACCTTTTCCCACTAGTTCTATGTTATCCCACTTTTCCAACCACTCCTGATACACTGGGGACAATTTACAGAAGCCAATGAACCTATAAAACCCGCGTGTCTTTAGAATGTGGGAGAAAACTGGAGCACCTGGAGGAAATCCACGCGGTCATAGGGAGAACATGCAAACTCTACACAGACAGCACCTGAGGTCAGGATCGAACCTGGGTCTCTGGCGCTGTGAGGCAGCAGCTCTACCAGCTGCATCATTGTGTTGTATGGTAAGTGAACAGCCAGGTACAGCAGAAACCCCATGTACATAGAAACTGCCATTATTATGAGTCTCCAAACAGTGATATTTTAAAAGGTTTGTATGTGGCTCAAATTTCTTATGATTCATTTCCTACCACATTGCCTCTGTCACATTTAGTTGATGATCCCTCCACTGTTACAAAATATGTCTTCTGATGGCAGTGACTAATGCCATAGGAGACCTGCCAGTAATCTGGCTACTCAAAGCATGACCTCTGTGTGCATTAAGCGGGTTTATCTCTGAACAGCTTCACGTACAAATAATTTTCCTTGTACATTTGTATTTTAATTGGATATGTAGATTGTTCACACACTGAACCTACTATGATTCACTCGGTGACACAGTTAACTTTGCAATGGTCATATATATTGTCTGAGTAACAGTTATTTAGGGTGTTTCAAAAATATATATTAATTAGTGCATACAGTTGTTGTCATAAAGTCTGTTCCTGTTTTGTTAGTAAATTAATACAGTCTAATCATGAGGAAATTACTTTTAAGATTTGTGTTAATTTGGAACATAAACATTTTACATTTATAACTCTATTTATAATAAAATAGCAACAATGTGGTGGCTGTCTTAACAACGAGGGAAAAGGTGGATTTAAAATGTGGGTCATTTTAGTGGTTTTAATTTTCAGTATAGGCCTGTTTCTGTGCTCTACTGTACTAAATCTGCAAGCCATTATTACTGGTGAATGGAAGTTCATTCTTAACGTTCTTAGTGAGGTTCAGCGGCTATCAAGGATGGCTATGTCGTCCTCTGATTGGTGTTAAAAGACATGCCAAGTCTTCACACATTCACAACCATCACAGGAAGGCTACACCACTCTCTCTACAATGACAAGCTTGGGTGAAAAGTTCAGAGCATTGATTCTAATGGTCAGGTAAGTGCCAAGATTCAATTTATACAGTACATATACCAGTTAGCTGATGCCTCTAACTTGAAGGTGGTTGAATAAGTTGGCGGGGAGTTGGGGGAGTGGTGAATGTCTAGCACCAGTTGTTTCTGAGACATATACTATTAAGGAGCAATGTTACAAAATTTTGAGATTTTAAAAATCAAGTCTGCAATTTATCCGATCAGATAAAGCATAAAAATAAGTTTAATTTGACACCTAATTCACTTTCATATCTTCAGTATTAAAAAAGTTATGGCCATTTTCATAATCGGAAATTAGCATCTTGTTCTATATTGCTTTTCCATTGACTTAACACAAAAGTTGTGATCGAGGACTGTCAAAAGCCCATAACTTTCTTAAAAATTAAGAGAACTGAAAGACATTTTCAGTTATTATAGATTGAAGCATTCTGAAACAAATATGAAACAATTTGACTTGGATGACCTGGAATTAAAGCATATAATTAGTTAGTTACCCAATTGTAGCTAATTATAAAATTCAATTACTAGATCTAAACATCTATCAATTTCTTAAGAAAATATTAACATTTTTTTAAAAGCCTAAGTGTCCAAATAACATTCACACAATAATTCACAATATAACGTGATTTTTAAATCTCATTGTTATGAATTTATTGGCCAAATTGAAGGGATTTAGTGTTTAATGCCCGTAAATTAATGGCCATTTAAATCAGCTTGCGAGCGGGATTTTATGGAACGCGATGGATTGGAACGTTGTGGTTGCGGTGAATTTAAACCCTATATCGGCAGGAAAAATACTGCCTATTTCGTATGGGGAATAAATCACTGTTTCGCAACATGAAATGTTGATTAAGGTCATCTTAACAAGCATGTTTATATCAAAAAAATAAACGGCTTTCCTTTACCTGTCCCCTGTGTAAAATCCGTCCCCGTTGTCAGCGTTCACGGCATTAGAAACTAATTTTTATTTTACTCCAGCGCTGAAATAGTCGGGCGATTTTTTAAAAAATCACATACCGGCAGTCGGAACGAATCTCCAGCAAAAGCTCGCACCCCGAGAAAATATAATTCCAGAAGGCAGGGGAAAACCCCCCCCTCAAAGGTGCCAAAGTCACGCACACGGCCAATGACAGAATTGCAACCCCGCTAAAGGTAAGTTTTGTAACATTAAGCAGCACTGTTAGACTTGGATTGGTTTTTGGACTCTGATTGCTTTCGATGGAATGTCAGAAGTTGAGGGGAGACATGATAGAAGTATGTTAAATTATGATAGGGATAGATAGGGTAAACATTCAGCACTTTTTCCTCAGGGTGGAAATGACCAACACTAGAGGGCATAGCTACAAGGTGAGAGGGGGAACGTTTAACGGGGGTGTATGGGGCAAGTATTTTACACAGATAGTTGTGGGGGCCGTGAATGTATTGCCAGGGGTGGCGATGAAGGCAGATACGATAGTGGTGTTTAAGAGGCACGTGCAAATGCAGGGAATAGAGCGATATGGATCATGTACAGGCAGATGAGATCAGTTTAACTAGACCATGTTTGGCATGGAAATTGTGGGCCGAAGGATCCTTCCCTGTCCTGTATTGTTCTATATTCTATGTTTTATGTTAAACACTATGCCACTAGGTGAAATAGTCTGATTATTCCAAATATCCTGCTGTTCTGAAACGGACTAATTAAAATGTACTATATTTCCCAAGGGCTTCCCAACTGCACCGGTAGAGTTGCTGCCTTACAGCACCAGAGACCCGGGTTCTAACCTGACTACGGCTGCTGTCAGTTTGTACGTTCTCTCCGCAACCACGTGGGGTTTTCTCCAAAGATTGACAGGTTTGTAGGTTAATTGACGGTATCAATGTGAATTGTCCCTAGCGTAGTGTTAATGTGTGGGGATCAAGGGTCGGTGCGGCCTCGATGGGCCGAAGGGCCTGTTTCCACACTGTATCTGTAAACCAAACTAAACTAAACTAATCATTTATGTAGAAATCTCAGTACATCTTGGAAGGTGAATTTTAGATCTCTTCAGATATATTAAGCGATTACCTTTTCTTTCATTCAGACACAGAGGAGCCGTACAGTCTTAAAAAAAACAAGTCGGGCCATCGATTTGATATTGGTGCACTGGGCACCTCGCCGTCTTGGCAGCAAATGAGCTCGTCACAAGAAATATCATTGAGGTCCTGCTGCGTGCATTTTGGTGGGGAGAGGGCGATGAGGGAAGAGGTCACAATTAATTGTAAATTATCCGTAGGATGGTGTGGGATAGTGCTAGTGTCGGCGCCGACTCAGTGGGTCGAAGGGCCTGTTTCCGCAGTGTATCTCTAAACTAAACATGTACTGAGGTAGGAACTGCAGTTGCTAGTTTAAACCGAAGATCGACACAGAAAGCGGGCATAACTCAGCTGGTCAGACAGCATCCCTGGAGAAAAGGAATAGGTGATGTTTCGGGTCGAGGCTGAAGAAGGGTCTTGACCCAAAACGTCACCTATTCCTTTTCCCCAGAGATGCTGTCTGACCCGCTCGGTTACTCCAGCTTTCTGTGTCTACCTCCTGAGGTGCAGTGCTTTGTTCTGCATGCTGTCCAATCTAATCGAATAATATTATACATAAATATAATCATGCCAAAATCGAGTACAATAGGTAGGGCAAAAGGAAAGGTACAGAGTGTAGAATGTAAGTGTCAACATTGCCGTGCACCAGTTCCAGAGACAAAGTCAGTAGAAATCAGTTCCTCCTATGTTTTGCTAAGGCTGAACAATTTAATCCAAGAGCCTTCTTTTAGTCATTCAGCAGTTCTTGTCACTTGTTGATTGTTTTAGATTGAATGTGGCAATGCAAAAAATTCTCCAGGGTGCCCTTTTTGTTGCATTTGGCTCATGGTCTGCATTCTTCTGTCAGATCGCCTGGACTCGGTTGAACAGGAACAAATGCTCAGCTGGCAAAGTCCAAATAAGGAAGACCACTTCTGTAAATTGTGCAATCACACAGTGAGTTAATTGGTTTGCACATTGGTCGGCAATTACTAATCCAATTCATACGTTGTACAGAGATCAGTCTGGACAAACGGTCCGATGAAGGGTCGCGAAGATCAGTGAATCTTTTAAACACGGTAACATTTCCGTATCAGATGTTGTGCTCTGCAATTTTACAGCGGAGGATTATAGTTTTACTTCCAGATAGTTTCCGCAGCATTCCCGAGTTCAGAGTTTCCAATTTTCTGCCCTGCCCTTTGATAAATGTATTGTGAAATTCTTCATTCTTGAGAGCGTGGAGAGGCTTGAAAACATTGCATTTCTTGTCCCTGCTGAATCCAAGAATGCAATTATGAATGACAAATTTTAGTGCGTTTTATTTGATCACTAAAAGCAGTCTGAATAGTACGATATTTCCCTTTAATTGTGAAAGATTCAATGAAAGATTATCAATTTAATAAGTGCCAGTTGAATGTTTTAGCTTTAGAGATGCAGCCTGGAAACTGGCCCTTCAGTCCACCAAGTTCACATTGACTAGCAACCCCCCCATAAACTAGTTCTATCCTACACACTGGCGACAATTTACAGAAGCCAATTAATTAACCTACAAACCCGCCCGTCTTTGGAGTGTGGGGGGAAACCAGAGCGCCCGGTGAAAACCCACGCAGTTACGGGTAGAAAGTACAAACTGTTCAGTCAGCACTCATGGGCAGGAACAAACATGGTCTCTGGTGCTGTAAGGCAGCAGCTCAACTACTATGCCCTTGTGCCACCCTTGGGCAAGCGGAAAGTTGAAAGCAAAGTTACTTTGAAGTTATTGCATCTGTATATGCGTAGATGAGCAAAATGTTAAGAGGAAATGATTAGTAAAACCAAATGTGGGTCCCTTGAAGGCAGAACAGGTGAAATTATTATGGGGGACAAGGAAATGGCAGATGAGTTGAACAGGTACTTTGGTTCTATCTTCGCTAAGGAAGACACAAACAATATCCCAGATGTACTAGAGGACAGAGGATCTAGGGAGACCGAGGAACTTAAAGAAATTTGCATTAGGCGAGAAATAGCATTGGGTAGACTGATGGGACTGAAGGCTGATAAATCCTCAGGGCCTGATGTTCTGCATCCCAAGGTCCTCAAGAAGGTGGCTCTAGAAATCGTGGACGCAATGGTGATCATTTTCCAATGTTCTATAGATTCAGGAACAGTTCCTGTGAATTGGAGGCTAAAGTAACACTAGCAAATTTGCAGATGACACAAAGCTGGGTGGTAGTGTGAACTGCGAAGAGGATGCTAGGAGGTTGCAGGGTGACTTGGACAGGTTGAGTGAGTGGGCAGATGCATGGCAGATGGAGTATAATATAGATTAATGTGAGGTTATCCACTTTGGCGGCAAGAACTAGGAGGCAGATTATTATCTCAATTGTGTCAGATTGGGAAAAAGGACAACGAGACCTGGGTGTCCTTGTACACCAGTCATTGAAAGTAAGCTTGCAGGGACAGCAGGCAGTGAAGAAAGCGAATGGCACGTTGGCCTTCATAACGAGAGGATTTGAGCATCGGAGTAAAGAGGTCCTTCTGCAGTTGTACAGGGCCCTGGTGAGACCACATCTGGAGTATTGTGTGCAGATTTGGTCTCCTAATTTGAGGAAGGACATCCTTGCTATTGAGGCAGTGCAGCGAAGGTTCATGAGGTTAATCCCCTGGATGGCGGGACTGTCATATGAGGAAAGATTGGAAAGACTGGGCTTGTATTCACTGGAATTTAGAAGGATGAGAGGGAATCTTATAGAAACATATACAATTATTAAACAAATTATGGAAAGAAATTCCCAATGATGGAGAAGTCCAGAACCAGGGGCCACAGTCTTAGAATAAAGGGGAGGCCATTTAAAACTGAGATGAGAAAAACCTTTTTCACCCAGAGAGTTGTGAATTTGTGGAATTCTCTGCCACAGAACGCAGTAGAGGCCAATTCACTGGATGAATTTATAAGAGAGCTAGATAGAGCTGTAGGGGCTAGCGGAATCAAGGGATATGGGGAGAAGGCAGGCACGGGTTGCTGATTGTGGATGATCAGCCATGATCACAATGAATGGCAGTGTAGGCTCGAAGGGGCAAATGGCCTCCTCCTGCACCTATTTTCTATGTTTCTAAAGTACAAACATAATGGAGGGTTAAAAGCAGAGATCCAGGTGACATATTCATACAGCTGCTACAGAGATCCTGCTCAGACACAATGGTCTGAATGGCTTCCTTCCATATTGTAAACTTCTATATCGAACCCAGCTGTACAATTATTTGTTTAAACATGCTTTCTGTAATTAGATTGTACACTTGACAATGAAAAATGGTCCTCTTTCGAAATGATAATATTCCCAGATCTGATAGCATGGGTGTAATTTCATTTAAAGTTTATCTCAATAATGTTCTTTGTGATTCAATTGATTAAAAGATACAGCATGGAAACTGGCCCTTCGGCCTGCCATGTCCATGCCAACCATTGATCACCTAGTTCTCTGTTAGCCCACTTTTGCATCCACTCCTGACACAATAGGGGCAATTTACAGAGGCCAATTAAGCTGCAAACCCACACATCTTTAGGATGTTCAATGTTTAGAGATACAGCATAGAAACGGGCCCTTAGGCCCACTGAGTCCACGCCGATCGGCCTACACATTTTATTTTGCCGAGCGTAATTATCCTACAAACCCGCACGTCTTTGGGATGTTGGAAGAAACTGAAGCACTCGGAGGAGGCTCACGCAGTCACAGGGAGAAAGTGCAAACTCCACACAGACAGCACCCGAGGTCCGAAACCCCCCGGGTTCTGGCGCTGTGAGGCAGCAACTCTACCAGCTGTGCCACTGTGCATAAATTAGAGTAAATGTTGAATAACCAGCTTTCAACTGTTTCAACAACTAAATACCCGCACTCTGAATATGGCTCAGCATCAGATCGCATTTCACCTGGGTTCCACAAGCAAAAGCTGGAACCAAGTAGAAAGGACCTTGGTATAGAACGGCAAAGGTTCAATGGTGCTCTATTTGTCACAAATGCAACTGCACAGTGAATTTGGTTGTGCATACATTACAAATGCAGGCACCACCTTGCTTTGACACAATTCCAAACTCCAGTCGGCCCGCACCCTCGATGTACTGGAGCAGTCGCCGTGGACCTGACGTTCCTCATCCGGCCATCTTTGTGTCCCAGGGTCACCTCCTGCAGCCAACCTTGAAGGCGCTGGAGGTTTCACCCCAGTTCACCCCCCCGGCCGGCCCTTGCTCCTCCCGTCAGCTGTCTGCAGCAACTCCCAGTTCCGCGATCCGACGGGACTTCGGGCAGGCGCACCAAATGTGGTATATGTGCAAGGGCAGCACAGAATTGAATGTACACCTTGAAAGGCCATGGCAGAGACACCCTTAGAACATACTAGATTTTAGGTCTGAGGGCAAGAGAAATTAAAGTTGTAATAAGATGCGTTAGCTATTTTCAAAACTAAAAGATTTTTATAAATATAATTTTGCAAAGTCTATTCCCGCAAGGGTCAATAAATAGACATCATTCCTTTAAGATTATTGAAATGAAAAATGCTGCATATCTTGCATTTATATAGTTCCAAATCAATGAAGCATTTTTTAAATGTATTCATTGGTATAATGCAGGAAACAGCCAACTCTTGCATACGCACAACTTGTTGGAAGAATTATCACAATGACGCATAACCAGCTTTATTAATATTGATCGGGGATTAATATTTCCAGTACACCCATGAGAACGTCTCTGTTCTTCAAAATCTCACCAACAAAGTTTTGATATTAAGGCCAATCAGCCCATTAAGTCCCTGTTGGCTCCAAGCAGAACAATCCCATCAAGACCACTGGAGCTTTAGGGAGAGAAATCTAAGGAGCGACTTTTTTACTCCAAGGATACAGTACATGGAATGGGTATATGGAATAAACTACCAGAGGAGATAGATCAGGCACGTACAACAAGAACACTTAAAAGACAGTTGGACAGGAAGGTAGATAGGAAGGGTTTAGTGAGATATGGACCAAATTCTGGCAAATGGAACTAGCTTAGATGTGCATTGAGGTCGGTATGGACGAGTTGTGCTGAAGAGGCTGTTTCCGTGCTGTGTATGACTAGACTACTGCCAGGGTTAACCCTTGATTGATTAAAATGATGTAGACACGTATCACAAGAGGGCATGACATGAGCGACGTGGGGAAATTCTTCCTTAGTGCAGCTTTACACATTAAATGCATCGACACAACAAATATACAGTAAATTATCAGTTGTACTTGGAAAACCAGACCATAATAGTGGAAGCTAAAGTACATTAGTCCCATTATTCCACATATTTCTCTCCAACTACTCTTTTCTCTGTTGCATGCTATTCAACTCCCATAGATTCCTTTGTTACTTGCCTACATAAAGAAAAAATAATCAGAAACCAATTGCAAAGTCAATGGGACCTCAAGTTAATATCCTATCTCTAATGGTGCAGTAATGGTCTAAAGATTCATGTGGATTTAATCATATTGAAGGGAGAGATCAGGAAAATGTTTTGTTTTGTACCCACACAGATACCCACATAGCTCAATGTGTGAATATCAGCACTGACACTAGGAACGATGTTCTGGGCATATGGTAAAGCAACAGAAAAATCAGATTGCAAATAGTTCTCTCAGAGAGCTGGCAGGCTCAATGGACCGAATGGTCCCCTGCATTATGGAAGAAGCTAGCAGACAATGAACCCTGGCTGCTGGTCCTTATTACCCTAAACCCGCTTCCCAAAGCAAGGGTTCAGCTAGGAACCCGTGTAATAGTACACAGGCTTAACACTTAGGTTAATTCAAAATCTGGAACTTCTCTTCATTTGTGTTACAATTTAGAATCATAGCGTCAAAGAGTTTTACAGTATGGAAACAGACCCTTCGGCCCAACACCGGCCAACATGTCCTATCTAGACTAGTCCCAACAGCCCCATCTCCCTCTAAACCTGTCCTATCCATGCACCTGTCTAAATGTTTCTTAAACATTGCGATAATACCAGCCTCAACTACCACCTCCGGCAGCCCGTTCCATACACCTACCACCCTTTGTGTAAAAAAGCTACCCCTCAGATTCCTAATACACCTTTCCCCCCTCACTTTAAAGCTATGCCCTCTGGTTCTTGATTTAACTACTTTGGGCAAGAGACTCTATGCGTCTCTTACCCAATCTATTCCTTCTTATGATTTTGTACACCTCTGTAAGATTACCCCTCATAATCCTGCGCTCCAAGGAATAGAGCTCCAGGCAATTTGTTTTAACTTAACATTGCACCTCATCCTGTGGATACTTTTCTCAGAATAGGGTCAGATTTGCATTTCTTTTGCAACCTAAACTGGGTAGCTGGGACATGTCCCAAAGCCGCGATGTTGCTTGGGTGACTTTCGTTCCTCAGATGAACATACTGATGATAGATCTATGGACAACAGATCCGTTTCTAGTGCTTCACCTGACAGAGGAATGTTGTCCCATGATAGTCTGTAGATTCATGGGCATGGAACTGCCTTTGGTGCCTCACCAGACAGTGCCAGGGACCCGATCCGATCCCGCTCCTGACTACGGTGCTGTATGTACGGAGTTTGTACGTTCTCCCTGTGACCGTGTGGGTTTTCTCCGGGTGCTCCGTCCGATTTGTAGGTTATTTGGCTTCTGCAAATTGTCCTTGGCGTGTCGGATAGTGTTATGCATGGCTGGTTGGCACGGGCTCGATGGGTCGAAGAGCCTGTTTCACTGCTGCATCTCTAAAGTCTAAAATGTCCACATCTAAACTGACAACAATCAATTATTATTTATAATAATTATAATTTTAGAATTAAATTTAATTTTATAATTAAAAGTATTAATTTTAATAAGGCAGTAATTGAGAAATCTGTGGGTTTTCACATTCCATCAATTGCCACCCTGATAGGCCCTTCAGAGTCCGTAAGTGTTACAATTGGGACCAAGCCACTGGTGACCAAAGCTGGTGAATGCAAAAGATCTTTATTCATCTTGAACAACAGGCATTCTCCAGGGATCCTCTCAACAGTTATAGACAATAGACAATAGACAATAGGTGCAGGAGTAGGCCATTTGGCCCTTCGAGCCAGCACTGCCATTCAATGTGATCATGGCTGATCATCCCCAATCAGTACCCCGTTCCTGCCTTCTCCCCATATCCCCAGTCCGCTATTTTTAAGAGCCCTATCTAGCTCTCTCTTGAAAGCATCCAGAGAACCTGCCTCCACCGCCCTCTGAGGCAGAGAATTCCACAGTTGTCTCCCCTCACTCAAAAAACATTGTTTTTATACTCTTAAGAACTAAGATAACAGCAGCAGATTGAATACAATTTCAATAGCTACAATAATATTGTTTACTTCACTATCTTGGGCCCCCTACCAAATGGGCCACTTGAATTAGGTATTTAGAATGGGAGCACACTGTGACTATCAAGGCAGATCTGAACGTTCTTAACAGTAAACTGAACTTGACTTGAATGTTCAAACATCTTTAAGGGAACAAAATAATTAACATGAATGGTCTAAAACCTTCCGAGGAGAGAGGACGCAGAAACTCCAAATTTGTGTGGCGAGGGGTAATTCTCTGAGTACATGAATATTCCAACAATTGATGGATAAAGCAAATATGTCGGAAGGATCCTGACCCGAAACGTCGCCTATGGTCTACCCAGAAATGCCGCCAGGCCCGCTGAGTTACTCCAACACTTTGTGTCTTTTTGTGTAGGAAAGGACTGCAGATGCTGGTTTAAATCGAAGACAGACACAAAATGCTGGAGTTCGATCGCACGTGTGTCAGACGACGTATAGCTCGCTGTTGGCTTCTGTCGTCGTCCAACATGCTGACAGAATTGGTCGCCCGATGCATCACAGAGTGCAGTGTGTCATCGTTTCCGGGGATCGCCACGAGGAGGCTTCTGTCTTGATCCCCAATGCTGGAGTAACTCAGCGGATCAGGCAGCATCTCTGGAGAGAAGGAATGGGTGACGCTTTGGGTCGAGACCCTTCATCCTTGCTTTCAGTCACAGTGGTCAAAATGATTCAGCTGACGGAAAAGCCTAGCTAGCGTGGATGTGGAGAGGATGTTAGGATGTTTCCATTGGTGGTAGAGTCTAGGATCAGAGGGCACAGCCTAGAAATAAAAAGGGGTTCCTTTAGACTGGAGATTAGGAGGAATCTCTATAGCCAGAGGGCCGTTAATCTGTGGAATCCGTTGCCACAGATGCTGGTGTTGGTCATCATGGGGTAATTTTGAAGCGGAGTTTGATAGAATCTTGATTAGTAAGGGTGTCAAAGGTTACGGGGAGAAAACAGGAGAATGGGGTTGAGAGGGAAAGATGGATCAGCCATGATTGAATGATGGAGCAGTCTCGATGCGTCGAATGGCCTCATTCTGCTCCTCTGTCTTATAAACTTGAACCTATGAGTCTGAAGTGTGATTTGATTGAGGCCAATTAACATGACCCCATTGCCCCATGTTTGGCCAATGCAGAGGAGGGTTTTTTCAATGTCACATCAGCTTACAAACCAGATTTCTTGAGGAGCCTCCTGTTGTGGGCCAGTAGTGACTGCTCTGCAGACGCTACTATTTTTTACACAGCTGTTTTTTTTACTTTCAAAACTTCTTGTAGTTTACATTTGAACAGATTTGTTTTGAAGACGTTCTGGTTTTTATTAGCGCGTGCTATCATAATTCCATAATTTCTGAATAATCCCTGACAGAAGGGGCAGCACGGTGGCGCAGCAGTAGAGTTGCTGCCTTACAGCGCCAGAGACCCGGGTTCGATCCTGACCACTGGTGCTGTCTGTACGGAGTTTGTACGTTCTCCCTGTGGCCGCGTGGGTATTCTCCGGGTGCTCCGGTTTCCTCTCACATTCTGAAGACATGCAGGTCTGTAGGTCAGACATAAAATGCTGGAGTAACTCAGCGGATTTTGTAGATTGATTGGCTTCTGTAAATTGTCCCTAGTGTGTAGGATAGAACTAGTGTACAGGGCGATTGCAAGTCAGCATGGACTCAGTGGGCCGAAGGGCCTGTTTCGTCGCTGTATCTTTAAACTAAACTAACGAAAGGAGTCTGTTTCACTTTAATTGGAGGTTACTGCCATCAAAAAGTCCATGCCTGCAGCAGTTACTTTGGTATTTTTGGAATGGTGGGAGAGACAGATGAGAGTGCCATGTTAGTTGATATGACTTGGCCCACTCGATGTCACCCAATATGCTACATTCACTGTCGCATTGCTAAAAGGGAAGATTCACTTTGACAGGAGCTAAGACAAGGATCCATTCACCTGAATTGAGTCGTAGTTCACTTTACACGCCATTCCTTTTTTTTGCTAATAATTTGCTTCACATATCTCAGCACCGTTGTTTTCAGTGCACCAAAATGATGCTACTTCCATACGAGCGAGAATTCTGAGTGCTACCAAACAATGAAAGCGAGCGTATAGACTCCATATTTGTTCGCACTTTGGTCTTACTAACACTGTTTCAAAAAATTCCAATAGAGACTGCAATATTGCACAATGCAGTTTAGAAAAGTGTTGACAGACTCCCCTGAGCAGCACCGTGCTGTTTCATAAACAGTCGACGTTATCGAAACATTGCAGTTTAACTCCTTGCAGCTGCTGGCAGTCAGCCGTGCAGCTGTGACTTCGTCAGCCAGCTCTTAAAGGCACACACGCATACACCAAACACCACCAGCACTCTTCCAGCTACTGGAGATTGCTGTTGCTTTGCAGGTGGCTGCTCCAATGGCACCTGATGGCATGGACCATGCGCCCAGCTTGGATGAGAGGGAAGCAGAAGGGGCAATAATATGACATTTGGTCCATCAAGTCTACTCCGCCATTCAATCAAGGCTGATCTACCTTTCCCTCTCTGCCCCATTCTCCTGCCTTCTCCCCATAACCCCAGTCACCCGTACTAATCAAGAACCTGTCAATCTCCGCCTTAAAAATATCCATTGACATAGCCGCTACAGCCTTCTGTGGCAATGAATTCCACAGATTCACCACCCTCTGGCTAAAGAAATGCCTCCTTGTGTATTCGAGGGAACCACACATAACAACAAGACCGCTTACAGGTGATGTTGGCAGGACATTACCAAAAAGGTCTCTGTTAGGTCAACATTAAATGCATTGCCGCCCAATGTCACCAAAAAACATAATCGCACAAGATTTTCTCTAATGAGCTAAAACTTAAAAGATTTCTTCATCACATTTACAGCTCTCGCCTTCACCTCCATTTAGATCCTGCCCACATTACTCCTTACAATAGAATGACTCACACACATAATGTAGGTGTCCCAACAGCCAGCGGAAGGTAGAGAAACAGATAGGTACATAGATTATGGAAAGATTTTAAAGCAACTAGGTTCGCTAGGATGGACACAAAATGCTTGAGTAACTCAGCGGGACAGGCAGCATCTCTGGAGCGATGGAATGGGCTCCAACATTTTGTGTCTATTTTCGGTTTAAACCAGCATCTACAGTTCCTTCCTAACTTAATTTCCCCAATATTGACTAGGACTACCTTGGTGCAAGAGGCAAAATCCGTTAGGTGTATTCAAGAGGATTTGGTGAATCAGTATGCGGATCACCCGACTATAGGGAAAATCATGATGGACTTTGGATTGGGAAATGAGCCTGGTCAGATGCTAAATTGAGGGTGGGTAGATTGCAACCTAATTAGGCAGGAATTAGGGAGAGTAAACTGGGAGTAAGTGCAATTGGGTAAGTCAACATCTAATATGTGGGAGCCGTTTAAAGATCAGCTGATCAGAGTTCATGACCAGCATGTTCTAGTAAAGAGGAGGGATAAGGATGGCAAGGCAAGTGAACTTTGGATGAGAAGAGGGGTTGTAAATTAAGTCAATAAGAAAAAGGGAAGTATCTGTAAGGTTTTTGAAGATGAAATCAGCCAGGCCCTTTGAGGAATGTAAATAAAGCAGGAAAGAATTCCATCTTGGAATTTGGAGGGCCAATATGGGTCATGAAATATATTTTGCAAGTGGAATTCAAGAGAATCTCAAGACATTGTACATACATGAACAACAAAAGAGATCTGGGTAGAGAAATTACTTCAGTAAAAATTGTAAATTGTCCCTAGTGAGTGCCAGTGTCCAGGTAATCGCTGGTCAACGGACTCAGTGAGCCAAAGGCCCCCCTTTTGGCACTGTATCTCTAAAGTCCAAAGTAAAGAATGATTAGTATAAATCATTTGATGCATTGGACATAATGAGAGGGACCTCATCTACTCGTTCGAAAACACGTTTAATTACAGTGTAAAACAAATACCAAATATGAAAATTGAAAACAAGTGCTTTTTGCTAACAGTTACAGGTCTCCAGAGTTTTCTCTCTTTTATTCACCTCTTTATTAACCTGTTCCTTGCCAAGTTTTGTTTTCACTATTGTCCATGACCCGAGTATACGCGGGTGTGGCGGCTCTGAACAGGTTAATCGCTGCACCCAAATGCATTGATCAGCACCTGGACAAACTAATTTCAGTGCGTCATAATTGAACTTTCATCCATGTACTCATCCACTGTACTCTGGCCTGGGAGAGGCATCAGAAGCTATCAGCACATGATGAAGTGAAAACACAGCAATGTCCTCTGAGTGACCCGCATTGAGAGCGAGGAATGCTTACACTTCTGGGCACGGCCACCATCGAAAGCTAGGGAGGGGCAGTTTATTTCCTGTTACACATAATCAGATACGCCATTCTGACACTTCAATTCATAGAATCACACAGTACAGAAACAGGTCCTTCGGCCCAGTTTGTCCTTGCCGACCAAGATGCCCCATCTACGCTAGCCCCACCTTCAAGTTTAGCTTAAGTGTAGAGATACAGTGTAGAAACAGGCCCTTCGGCCCACCGAGTCCGCGTTGACCAGCGATCCCCCTACACTAAAGACATGACACAAAATGCTGGAGTAACTCAGCGGGTCAGACATCATCTCTGGTGAAACGGAGTGGGTGTCGTTTCGGGCCGAGACCCTCCTTCAGGCTGAGAATCAGGGGAAAGGGAAACGAGAGAGATAGACGGCGATGTAGAGAGATATAGAACAAATGAATGAAAGATATGCGGAAAAGTAACAATGATAAATGAAACAGTTGTTAGTGAGAATGAGTACAGAGACTCACAGAGCTGCAACAGTATAGAGACTCACCTACACTAGTTCTGCCCTACATACTAGGGACAATTTACAAAGGCCAATTAACTTACAAACCTCCACGTGTTTGGAATGTGGAAGGAAAAACGGAGCACCGGAGAAAACCCACGCAGTCACAGGGAGAACGTGCAAACTCCGTACAGACAGGTTCAAAGCAGGGTCTCTGGTGCTGGTAGGCAGCAACTCTACCACTGCACCACTGTCGCACACCTGACCCATCTACCTGTTATCCTTACCTGTCCAAGTGCCTTTAAAATGTTGTTTTAGTACCTGGCTCAACTACCACCTCTGGCAGATGATTCCATATACTCATCACTTTCCGTGTGAAAAGATTAAACCTACTGTATGTCCTCTGGTTCCTGATTCTCTTACTCTGGGTAAAAGATTCTGAGTATTTGTGCTAACTATGCGCCTCAAAGAGCAGGCTGATGTTTGAGTTACACAATGCTGGCATTTCATGTTGCCTTCACTGGGCGCTCCGGTTTCCTCCCACACTCCAAAGGCGTACAGGTTTGTGGATTAATTAGCTTTGGTAAGTTGAAAACAAAAAAAAGTGTCCGTAGTGGGTGTAGGTTAGTGTACGGGGTGATCGCTGGTTGGCGCAGACTCGGTGGGCCGAAGGGCCTGTTTCCACGCTATACCTCTAAAGCAGGCACGTGCCGTCAGGCTAGGCAAGGAAGGCACTGCCTACCCTGACTAAGATTATGAAATGGCAATTATTAAATATAAATAGTAAAGGCATGGGAGAATTATGCCTATCTAAGAGATGGATCTCTTAAGTAGGCATAATTTTCCGTACCTTTCGTCTGCAGCGCTTGTAACACGGGAAGGGCTGTGCAGCCCACGGGCCGTCAGCGCTGCCTGAGCCGTCAGCTTCAAGGGGAGCTGAAGGCAGCAGAAATTCTGCCTTTGCAGCACTGCGCAGGGGCAGCAGTATACTGCGCATGCCCAGCGCGAGTTTCTTGGCGGGATTTTCGAATATGGATTGCCATTATTTTAATAGTTTCTCAGGAAACAAAAAATGTGAAGAATGGACTTAATGTAACAATAACGTGGTAAGTCTTGGTGCTTAAATTTTATAAATACTGTATTTCCCGGGGTGGGGGGAGAGCTCTGTTCACGGTGTTTGGGGAGTCTGGCGTTGTGAAGAGAGAGGTTCGGGATCAGTAACCCACTTGCCACGCTCCGGTCTGAATGCAGGTAGATGGGACTAGGTGAGAGTAAGTGTTCGGCACGGAGTAAAAGGGCGGAGATGGCCTGTTTCCGTGCTGTCATTGCTGTATGGTTTTATTGTGGCCGGGGAGTGAATTAGCTTGGGCGGCTGCCACACCGCCCCAGGCACAGACAGCACAACTGGCTGCCACCTCCGAGGAAGGAAGCAGCTCGGGTGACTGACTTTGAGCGGCCGCCGGGACCCTGTCACTTCTGCCACTTCAGCCCATTGTCCTGCCTTCTCCCATAACCTCTGACACCTGTACTAATCAAAATCCTATCTATCTCTGCATTACAAATATCCACTGACTTGGCCTCCACAGTCTTCTGTGGGCACAGAATTCCACAGATTCACCACCCTCTGACTAAAGACATTTCTCCTCATCTCCTTCCTAAATGAACGTCCTTTAATTCTGAGACTATGGCCTCTAGTCCTAGACTCTCCCACTAAAGAAAGCATCCTCTCCACACCCACTCTATACAAGCCTGTCACTATTCTGTATGTTTCAATGAGGTCCCCCCTCATTCTTCTGAACTCCAGCGAGTGCAGGCCCAGAGCAGAAGAACTATAAGCAGAAGAACGATGGGGTAAACAAGGGTGATGTTTTTTACGTCTGAGATTTATTATGGTTCGGAAATCTCTATGGGAAAGATGATGAAAACGAAAGACACAAGTGCTGGAGTAACTCTGTGGATCAGGCATTCAGCATCCCTGGAGAACATGGATAGGTGACATTTTGGGCCGGGACCCTTCTTCAGACTGATTCTATCATCAGTCATGATTTTGATTAAGTTGAGACGATAAAAAAACTAGTTTTTATATGACAACAAATTAGTTTTCAAAGGACAACAGAATATACAGATGCCAAATGAGCTATAAATTACCATGAATACTCACAAAGTGCTGGAGTAACTCAGCGGGTCAGGCAGCATCTCTGGAGAAAAACGATGGGGTGACATTGGGACCATTCTTCAGACTTCCTCTGACCTGAAACGTGAGTCTGAGGAAGGGCCCCGAACCGAAACGTCCCCCACCCTTTTTCTCCAGAGATGCTGCCTGACCCATTGAGTTACTCCAGCACTTTGTGTCTATATTTTGGTGTAAACCAGCATCTGCAGTTCTTTGTTTCTATGTTTCTGTAAATTTCCATTCGTTGATAAGCCAATTGTTTCAAATCTATTTCACTGGCAACTCTTTATGCATTGGGCTTTGGTCTGCACAAGTACTGTTCCTTTATCAGCATAGTTCTGGAGCAGGGAGTGGTAGCTGATCTTTACAAACTCACTCAAGGGCAAACATCATCCCACTCATCGAGAACTGTTCCCCTGAGCAGTCCGCAAGGCTTTGCCTGCAAAGTTCTTGCTGATAAATAAACCATGTATGAAAGAAATCCTGGTCGATACTTCAAAACAAACGTGAATTTCATCATTTTTAATGTGTTTGTACCAGCAGCATTTTTATACTTTTAGTTGGGATTAGAGATACAACGCGGAAACAGGCCCTTCGGCCCACCGAGTCGATCCCTGTACACTAGCACTCTCCTACATACGTTAGGGACAATTTCCAATTTTTACTGAAACCTGAACGTCTTTGGAGTGTGGGAGGAAACCGGAGGACCAGAAGAAAACCCACGTGGTCTCAGGGAGAACATATAAACTCCATATGGACAGCAGCCATAGTCAGAATCAAAACGGGTCTCTGGCGCTGTAAGTCAAGTTAAGTCAATTTTATTTCTATAGCACATTTAAAAACAACTCTCGTTGACCAAAGAGCTTTACATTAGGGCAGGTCCAAACTTGCTACAAACAGTGGTACATAGTTCAACAATACATACATAAATACATACATACAGCGCTCCATCAGAGAACCTCAAGAAAAGCTTGAGAGTAGAAATATGTTTTAAGTCCAGACTTAAAAGAGTTGATGGAGGGGGCAGTTCTAATGGGAAGAGGGATGCTGTTCCACAGTCTAGGAGCTGCAACCGCTAAAGCGCGGTCGCCCCTGAGCTTATGCCTGGACCGCGGGGTGGTCGGTAACCCCAAGCCGGCCGATCTGAGGGACCTGAGGGACCTGAGGCAGCAACTCTACCGTTACGCCACCGTGCTCCCTGGTATATTTCAGCTTCTGTATATTCATCTCGATCATTTGTTGGTTTGTTTTGGCATCAACTAATAAATGCACTGGTGTACGTCTTTCCACCTTTCAGAGCAGGCAAGAGAGCGTGGTGGGTATCTCATGTGTTCCTCAGCAGTGGTAAAATCATGATCAATGTGATCTTTATTCAATGCTGTGTTATTCCCTGCTTGACAATGCTTCTGGTTCAAATGAAACTCAGTCCACTACTTACAGCGACTTGCCAAGTAATGCCTGCCAAGTATTAGGCGAAGTAACAATAGACTGACAATAGATCTGAAGAATGGACTCGACCCAAAACGCCATCCATTCCCTCTATCCAGAGATGCTGCTTGTCCTGCTGAGTTTCTCCAGCATGTTGTGTCTATCTTCCGTGTAAACCAGCATCTGCAGTTCCTTCCTACACAGAAGAAATAATAATATCCATAGAGCTACCAAGAGCCAACTCAGTCATGTGATTGCTGAAATTGATTTTAAGCTTTGAAACATTCTTTGGCTTTTCCTGTCCAAGCCCCAATTGCTCCTTCTTCCTGCCACGTTCCTTTTCCCAACTCTTCAGCCAAAGCCGGCAGGCTGCCTGCGTCTTTGTGGCAATTAGCTGGCTTCTGGGAAGTTGCAAGGTCAGAGTGCCAAGTGACTGGAGTTGCGCTAATTTTAGCGGCGACATGTGGCGTCAAAGTATAGTCTGGGAAGGAACTGCAGATGCTGGTTTAAACTGAAGACAGACACTAGAAGCTTAAGTCACTCAGCAGGCCAGGCGGCATCTCTGGAGAAAAGGAATAGGTGACGTTTCGGGTCGAGACCCTTCTTCCAGTAATGTCCATGTCCTGGCTTTCCACTCTGGCTCCTTGAGCTACACTCATTTCCACACAGCCCCCAATGCTACTGGCCACAAGTCAAGCTAAACTCACTACAAGCTGCAAAGAAAGAAGCTGCTTCATAACTGGGTTTAAACGTCACAAAATCAAAACATATGTGACTGAAGGAAGCTGCCTGTGTCTGTTCTGGGTGGAATGTTTACAGACATGGTGAATGGAAAAAAATGGGTTAACAAAATAACGCTTGAGACTAACTCCACATGGCGAGTGATATTATGGAGTTAAAGCCTTGAAGATGGCGGCTTGGTGGAGGCTGAAGAACGATCCCGCCAGAAACGTTGTCTATCCATTCTCTCCACAGATGCTGCCTGAGTTCCTCCAGCACTTCGTGTTTTGCTCAAGATTCCAGCATTTCCCTGCATTTCCTTTATGTCACGGAGACGTCAATTGTTCTCTGGCTAAGTGGCTGCCCAACAACATTTCCTGCAGATGTGTCCTCAACTATAAGCAAGCAGCGAGCACCTTTCATAATGGGAATGTCGAATTTTATGTTTGTTTAATATATGTGGTGCTCAGAATGCAAGGGTTAATATTCATCTCTGATTTAAGCCATACCAACCTGATTCCCTGTACAATTCGTTTGAAGCAGAGTTCCGACCCGAAACGTCACCTATTCCTTTTCTCCAGAGATGCTGCCTCACCCGCATTTTGTGTCTATCTTTGGTATAAACCAGAATCTGCAGCTCCTTCCTGTATAACTTTATTCCCAAGTCACTGCTGAAAAGCATGCCTCACGGTCGTGTTTAAAAAAGCACGCAGGAAAGTATTCTAACGTCTAACCCTTTCTCATTTCTCAACATATGATTCTGTTCTGAAGGCAAATGACTCAACTAACCTCCGATAATCAATGCCAGCTCTCCATTGGATGAAAACCATTTAATTCCCTTATAAGGAACAGCATATTTCTGCTTGGTGCGTTGGAAGTGTCCTTGGGAGTAGAGGTGCCGTAGGAGATACAGAGAATTTAAATGGAGTTGCAGTATATCTTATCTGCTATTACTCACAAGTCAAAGAACTGATATTCCTGGCAATAACTCTGTTCATTGTTTTGAAACCGGCGTTTTCTTCCCTCCCCAACCCCTCCCCGACAATCAACCTTTACCCTCTAAAGTAAAACAATAGAGGCAGTTGCTGAAAATTGTGAACAAACGCAGGATATGCCAAGAACACGCGGCTGGACAAGCAGTGTCTTTAAGAGAGACGTGGAGTGAATGATTCATCTTAATGACCCTTTGTCAGAACTCTTCCCTTTGACACTTTCGAAGGGAGTGCACCCGTCATCTTTCCAATACCTTGCCCACGATTCTTCTCTGGGCATCAATAAACGATTTGGCAATGTGTAGCAAGGAACTGCAGATGCTGGTTTAAACCGAAGATAGACACAAAAAGTTGGAGTAACTCAGTGGGACAGGCAGAATCCCTGGAGCGTCACTTATTCCTTTCTCTCCAGAGATGCTGTCTGACCCGGCATTTTGTGCCTAACTACTTGGCAATGGCGAACTACTTGACTATCCAAAGGAACATTGACACTTGATGAGAGGAAATGGATTTGGTTGTTTTAGTTTAGTTTAGTTTATAGATACAGGTTGGAAACAGGCCCTTCGGCCCATCGAGTCCGCACCAACCAGCGATGCCCACACACTAGTACTATCCTACATACTAAGTACAATTTACAATTTTTACCAAAGCCAATTAACCTGCAAACCAGTACATCTTTACATTGTGGGAGGAAATGGGTACACCTGGAGAAAACCGTGTGGTCACAGGGAGAGCGCACCATCTCCGTACAGACTGTATGCGTAGACAGGATCAAGCCCGCGTCTGTGGCGCTGTAAGGCAGCAACTCTAACGATGCACCACCGAGCTGCCCTTGATTAGCGATCAGTGATGAGATCCCTGATAACGTTCTCTTGCTTGAACTCAGTGGCCATGTACATCCAACAGAGATCGTAGAACAGTATAGTGCAGGAACAAGCCCCACAGCCCACAATCTCTGTGCTTGGATGAGGAATAGAAACTGCAACCTTTTGGTCTGGTCAGCTGAAATAGTCTGCCAATTGTAGGTCTTTTTAGAAAGCGCAGCAGTAGAGTTGCTGCCTTACAGCGCCAGTGACCCAGGTTTGATCCTCGCTAAGAGAGGTGCTGTCGGTACGGAGTCTGTGCGTTCTCCCTATGACCTGCGCGGGATTTCTCCAGGAAGCACCGGTTTCCTCCCACACTCCAAAGACATACAGGTTTGTAGGATATTTGGCTCAGTATAAATGTAAATTGTCCCTAGTGTGTGTAGGATCATGTTAGTGTGCGAGGATCACCGGTCGGCACGGATTCAGTGGGCCAAAGGGCCTGATTCCACACTAGTATCCCTAAACTAAACTAAACTAACCCAAGTGATTGATTGGAAAAGTCTATGCAGGCCATTGATCACCCATTCACAGTAGGTCCATGATATCCCACTTTGGCATCCACTCCCTATACATTAGCAGTAATTCTCAAAGGCCAATTAACCTACAAACAATCACGTTTCTGCAATGTGGGAGGAAACCCGAGTACCTCAAGGAAACCCACACAGTCATAGGGCGAACGTGCCAATTCTAATTCTAATATTAAAATCACATGACTTTACCTATAATTGAGATTCATCATCAAACCACAAATGCCATATTCCAAAATGTTATAAATAAGGAAAGGAAGTCACATTTGCAAAAGTTAAAAATAGATTAACTTCAATTGTCGAGGGGGATTTGGCATGGAACCATCAATTCATAAACTTCCTTTCCTAACACTGTTGGACTTTACAATTTATTTCGTACATTTTCCTGTAACTAGAGGATCTTAAAGGTACAAGCCAGATAACCAACTGTAGACTGGACTGTGCCTCTTGTCCAAGAATTCCCTCGGCTGGTGCCTTTAACTTTCAATCAGTCTTACAAAAATACAATTACTGAACTTCAGACATATTTCAGAGCATCAAAAAGTGATTTTACATTAAAAAATAAAAATGAATTGCAGATGCTGGTTTATAGTCTAGTTTAGTTTATTGTAATGTGTACCAAGGTGCAGTGAAAACACTTTTGTTGCATGCTACCCAGACCATAATTTATTGTAGGAGGGGTAGGTGGAACTAGAACCAAGAAAAGATAAAAACAAGGATTCCTCCTTCATCCCATAGGTTTTTTTTAACTTTGAGTTCCTCCCCTCTACAATCGGTCAGAAGAAGGGTCCTGACCCGAAACTACACCTATCCCTTTTCTCCAGAGATGCTGCCTGACCCACTGAGTTACTCCAACATTTTGTGTCTATTGTAGTGGTTTCACATGGTTCCTATGCATCTACAAATCTGAAAAATCCCCTCATCAACACAATTAAATTTTCAATTGATCTGTGTACGCAGCCAGCAAAACAGTATGACCTTAATAAGGAAGGTCAGTTGACACAATATCATATGGTAGATAATCCTTCACAATAAAAGAGCAAATCCTTCATCTTACGCAATGAGCAACTCAAACAGAGGTCTCTTAAACATTCAGAGTTATATTGTTATCATCAAAGTTTATTAAAGTGTCACCAAAATGCCTTTGAAAAATTATTTTGTTTTCCATTTTAGATTTTTACAGCATGGTAACAGACCCTTCAGCCCACCGAGTCCATGCCAACCAGCGATCACCCCGTATACTAGCACTATCCTACACACTAGGGCCAAATTACAATTTGCAGAAGTCAATTAACCTGCAAACATGAACGTCTTTGAGTGTGGGAGGAAACCAGAGCACCCGGAGTAAAACCCTCTAGCCACAGAGAGAACGTACAGACTCTGTGCAGACAGCATCCCAGACCCGGATTTACCTATAGGCTTCATAGGCTGAAGCCTAGGGCCTCAAAATCTAGGGGGCCTCCGGCCAAGGTGTTTTTTCCCCAAAGTAAAAAAAAATTGGAGCGCAATCAGCGTTTCCACTTTGATGGAAATTGCCCGAAATTCTGGTTCCGGCCCGCTGGAAGTTTTTGGGGAAAAAATTGCGACATCCACGCCTGCGCAGTTGGGGGAAGCCGGTGACGCAGTAGCGATGCAAAATGACGCTGTCTCTCCGTGCAGTGGGCCTGGGCGGGTTCTGATCTCCATTTGCACTCCACACATTCACCTCGATGCCTCGTGTCTACTCCAGGTAAGTAGTGGAATATTGCGTTGCGGGCATGCCCGTTTCTCCGGGCCGGGGGGGGGGGGAGGCTGCAGTGTCTGCGGCGCGGAAGCGGAGCCTCGCTGCGTGGGAGGGAGGGAGAGGGGGGATGTGAGAGGGGGAGAGGGGGGGGAGAGGGGGGGAGAGACAGAGGGGGAGAGAGAGGGAGGGGAGGGGAGAGAGAGGGAGGGGAGGGGGAGAGAGAGGGAGGGGAGGGGGAGAGAGGGAGAGGGAGAGGGGGAGGGGGAGAGAGAGAGGGGAAGGAGGATTATCTTTAGTGAGATTGCAAAATTAAGGTAGGTTTTAGAGCATTTATATTTTCTCCTCCATATGATTAATGTGAAAAAATTGGAACTGCTTTCTTTTCCTTGATAACAATACTGTAAAATATGAATTCCATAGTTTGCGACTTTCTTTTTGCATCATATTTTTTATGTGCACACACTAACACAGTCGAACAGTAACAGGCAATCAAATCAACACACAAAACATTTTCTAATAAAAGGTTTTATTTACTGCAAAATCTGTGTTATTTGCAGTGTTTGCATACTTTATAACATTTTACATAATATTTTACAGTACAACTTGATTATTAGAACTTCAATTCTTGATTTAAAGAAATGTATATAACAATGATCCCAATCATCCCATTCCAACCACTCATTACTCTTGACTCAACCAAAATTATTTCTGAAATATTGGTCATAAATCTGGTGCAAAAATGCTCCAAAATAAGGCTCCGAATGCACCAGAGAGCATCTAAAACCCCAGAGAATCCAGAACCCGGCCGCAAGGGACATTGAGCTTCACGCTTGTGATATGCGCTGCGTGCACTTATTTCACATACATTTTTTGTAATCCTGCCATGCCACCCCGCCTTTTTGAAAAGCTTCATATGGGCCTGGTGTATAATATTTTTGACACTGTCATAGGCCTTTCTTTCATATGCTGTCACAACGCACTGTAGTCTCTAAACAACACTTCAGTAATTTTCCTTGCCCTCCATTTCCGAATAATAGTTTTTTAAGCCGATAACTCGATGCTAGCACTGGCAATAAATAAAAAGTGCAGCTTCCAGCCCTTATCTCATTGGCCGCGCCCGGCTGCACATCGGTGTCATTCTGGTGGACTCGGGGGTGGGGGATTGGGAGGGGCCTCACAAATGGAATAGCCTAGGGCCTTTCTTCACCTAAATCCGGCCCTGCAGCACCCATTGGCAAGATCAAATCCGGGTCTCTGGCGCTGTAAGGCAGCAATTCTATGGCTGCCTCACTGTGCCTCCTCTCATTTAATGCAGAGATTGAGAGTTAATAAAATGGGGAGAACAGGCCTGTGCATTCTTTCAGTTTTCCCTATTTCCCTGGATTTGTGGAAGGTTTTATTAGATTAAAATCCAAGGAATGTAAGTTATTCAAAGAGAAAGGAATGAGAAAGCCGGAAAATCAGGGCAGTTAGCTTAACATCTGTTATGGGGGCATGTTAGAATCTACCATTAAATTTGTTATTGTAAAGCACTTTAAAAAAAATCATGGTCATCAGACAAAGTTATCATAGTTTTATGTAAGGTAGACAAAAGTGCTGGAGAAACTCAGCGGGAGCAGCAGCATCTATGGAGCGAAGGAAATAGGCAACGTTTCGGGCTGAAACCCTTCTTCAGGCTGATGCAGGGTGGGGGGGGGGGGGGCAGGACGAAGAAAGGAAGAGGAGGAGCCAGAGGGCTGAGGGAGAGCTGAGAAAGGGAGGAGACAGCAAGGGCTACCGGAAATTGGAGAATTCAATGTTCAGGCCACCGGGATGCAGACTGCCCAAGCGGAATATGAGGTGCTGCTCCTCCAGTTTCCGGTGGTGCTCACTCTGGCAATGGAGGAGGCCCAGGACAGAAAGGTCGGATTGGGAATGGGAGGGGGAGTTGAAGTGCTGAGCCACAGGGAGATCAGCTTGGTTAATGCGGACCGAGCGGAGATGTGGTTAATTCTCCTCCCCTTCTCAGCTCTCCCTCAGCCCTCTGGCTCCTCCTCTTCCTTTCTTCTTCCCCCCCCCCCCCCCCCCCCCCCCCCACCCTGCATCAGCCTGAAGAAGGGTTTCGGCCCGAAAAATTGACTATTTCCTTCACTCCATAGATGCTGCCGCACCCAGCTGTGTTCCTCCAGCAATTTTGTCTACCTTTGATTTTCCAGCATCTGCAGTTCCTTCTTGAACATAGTTTTATGTAAGGTATATCATGAGTATTTTATCAAAGTACTTTTCAGAAGTAGTGCACTGTGATAAAGGAGAGACAGTGGTGTTACAACACATACGAAGACACAGAGTGGCGGAGTACCTCAGCGGGTCAGGCAGCATCTCAGGAGATCATGGATAGGTGGCATTTCTGGTCGTGGCTCTTCTTCAGTGATTGTGGTGGGGGTGGAAAAAGCTGGAAGAGAGGAGGGGCAGGAGAAAGCCTGGCAGGTAATAGGCCGGCGCAGGTGAGCAGGGTTATTTTTGGAAGATTTTTGGAGGATGTTTGGACGAAGGCCAGAGATGAAAAGACAGAAGATGTGAGGCAAAAAGGACTGGACAAAATGTGTGGGAAGGAACTGCAGATGCTGGTTTATACCGAAGATAAGACACAAAAAGCTGGAGTAACGGGCAGCATCTCTGGAGAAGGAATAGGTGACGTTTCGGGTCGGAACCCTTCTTTGTCTGATTGGGGGTGGCTGATGAGTATGTAATTAGCTGCTGGTGGAGGTTGTTGGGGCAAGTATGATGGCAACGTTTAAGAAAGTAGTGTAGATGGGACATGTTGGCCAGTGTGGGCAAGTTGGGCCGAAGGGCCTGTTTCCACACCGTATGACTATAATTTTGTAAGCTATCCATTTCATTAACTGTCGCCAAATGAAGTTGCTTGAGGAAGCAGAACAAATGACATTCAACAGTCTTTGTGGTGAGGTTGAATCAGAAAGGAGGGGACTATTCTTTTTTTTAATCCATGCCGTATCCACAATATTTCAGTCGAGAAAAGATTTTAAAAGCCTCCTATTTAAACTGGCTGCATTGCAACTTACGGAAATGGGTGATGTATTTTATGCGGCTCCCAAATAGTTGAGTCGCTGACAAACAATAAAACGCATATCTATAGCCATGGCGACAAGGATAACAACCAACACCACCCTGGCTGCTAGTGCAAGCCTTGTTCTACAACAGCGAAATAGTCACCCTTCAGGAAGCAGTCACGTTTCCAAGGCTTTTTTTTCCAAATATAGTCAAATCCAGACTTTCAAGGCATTTGAGCTGACTCCGCCCTATTGTTATTGCAAGTAAAACATCACCACCGTTTATTCTGACTCGATTCAGCTTTTTAGCTCTTTTTCAGTCTTTCTATTTAAAGCAAACTATTTTGGAAAATTCAAAGACTTTTAGTAAGATTTTCCACTTGTGAACGTGTGCTAGCTGCTGTGAAGGTTGCACAATAGGAACCCTGCCTCCATCTTGTCAGGGGCAATGCCATTCGCGGAATTATAATGTGGGAGTACAAGGCGAGACCATTCAGCCCATCTCTGCAGGCTATCTCAGAATGTTCCATTTAGTCCAATTCTCCTTCCCCATAGTCTAGCCAATTTTCCCTCCTCTGTTTTAATTTTGTTCTCGTCTGCATTGAGTGCAAATGATCTTGAATACTTACTAATTTATTTTATTTATTTTTTAATTTTTTAATTTTTGTTAGAAGTAAGTAAAACAGTGTGGTACCTGAGTACCGAGTAAATACATACACATTACCATTCTTGTACAACTTTGTATTTTTAATTTAATAATAAAAGAACAGTGAAAGGAAAAAGAAATAAAGAGTGTGGAAATAGATAGACAAGCGAGTAGAAACAGAAACAGAAACAACGAGACCTGGGTGTCATGGTACACCAGTCATTGAAAGTAGGCATGCAGGTGCAGCAGGCTGTGAAGAAAGCGAATGGTATGTTGGCATTCATAGCAAAAGGATTTGAGTACAAGAGCAGGGAGGTTCTACTGCAGTTGTACAGGGTCTTGGTGAGGCCACACCTGGAGTATTGCGTACAGTTTCGGTCTCCTAATCAGAGGAAAGACATTCTTGCCATAGAGGGAGTACAGAGAAGGTTCACCAGACTGATTCCTGGGATGGCAGGACTTCCATATGAAGAAAGACTGGATAGACTCGGCTTGTACTCGCTGGAATTTAGGAGATTGAGGGGGGATCTTATAGAGGCATACAAAATTCTTAAGGGGTTGGACAGGCTAGATGCAGGAAGATTGGTCCCGATGTTGGGGAACTCCAGAACAAGGGGTCACAGTTTAAGGATAAGGGGGAAGTCTTTTAGGACCGAGGTGAGAAGATCTTTTTTCACACAGAGAGTGGTGAGTCTGTGGAATTCTCTGCCACAGAGGGTAGTTGAGGCCAGTTCATTGGCTATATTTAAGAGGGAGCTAGATGTGGCCCTTGTGGCTAAAGGGATCAGGGGTTATGGAGAGAAGGCAGGTACGGGATACTGAGTTGGATGATCAGCCATGATCATATTGAGTGGCGGTGCAGGCTCGAAGGGCCGAATGGCCTACTCCTGCACCTATTTTCTATGATTCTATGATTCTATAGCGCAAGAAATAAAGAGCAGAGATGAAAAGCTAAAAAGATTGAGAGAGAAAGAGAAAGTAGAGGAAAGAGAGATTAGGAGAGATCTACCTATTTCGTATTTTTGCCCATCCATCACCCGGTTCTGAACCATTTAATTTCTACGGTTGTGTCATGTTGCACCATATGCTTGTAAAAAGTTGATAAAAGGAGACCAAGTCTTTAAGAATTGGTCTACTTTGCCTAGCAGGAGGAATGTCACTTCTTCAAGATGTAGCGTTGCCGACATATTTGAAATCCACATTTTGAACGTTGGCGTGGTTGCGTTTTTCCACTAATTTATTTTCTAAAAGCGATTTTTTATTCTGCCACCACCACCGTGCTAGGAATACATTCCATGTGTAAACAGCACCCTGAGCAAATTAATTGCCCCCAACTTCCCTCTTCATTATTGCTGGTGATGAGTCTACAATTTATGTCCCTGGTCATCAACTCATCAACTATTAGACATAGTTTTTCAGATTTCATTAACTACAAATTCTTCATCAATTTAAAACATTCTAGTTTTCTTTCCTTTCGAGGTACAGCGTGCAAGCAGGCCTTTCGGTCCATCGAGTCCACACCTAGCACTGATCACCTATTCAAACTAGTTATCCCACCACACGCTAGGGGCCATTTACAGACGTCACTTAACCCACAACCCCGCATGTCTTTGGGATGTGGGAGGAAACCGAAGCACCCTGAAGAAACCCACGCGGCCACAGGGAGAACGTGCAAACTCCACGCAGACAGCACCCAAGGTCAGGATCGGACCCGGGTGCCTGATGTCGTGAAGCAGCAGTCCACCGCTGCGCCATCCGATGGTTGAGGAGAATCTGTGGAGGGATGGAGGCAGCTTCTGTGGAGGGAATGGACATGGTGACATTTTAGGTCAGCACCCTTCTTCAGACTAAACGGAAAAAATGTATTTTATTCAAACCCCTTAATTCAAACTGCTGGATAAACCTGTTCTGCTTTGGAGAAAGCCAGTGAACCAACAGACATTAAGAGATTTGAACAGGACAGATGTTGTCTCTCATCTGGGCTGTACTGCAGAGCTGGGAGTGGAAACTCGACAGTTCACCATGTGTGAGTTGAAGGGGGACATCCTTGGATCAAGCCAGCCTCTGGCTGAGCAGGGAGTGGTGTTATAGATGTACTAAACACGGAATAATGCTGGATAAAGGAGAATTAGTTACAACATTAAGGAAAGATTAAGATTTATTTTATTGTCTTATTTTGGCTGGCCCATTGTTTTCTCCAATTGTTCCAGTTCCTTGCAAGACACACACATCATTACTCATTGGGGCAGTGTGGGTGGGAGCCATCCCAGGCACTGTCATAGAGCCAGCTATGTACAAGTGTGAAAGAAACGGCTCTGCTCTTCACTTGCAGGGAGATAGTGTACACACAGCGCCGCTGTAATCAGGAGATCAAGATGTTGAGCTTTGTGGGGGAAAGGACACATTTTAGTGCAATACCACATGGAGTGCCAGAGAAATCAGTGACTGAATACGATACGATACAATACGATAGAACTTTATTTATCCCAGCAGGGGAATTGATCTGCCAACAGTCAAAAAACACAAAATACGTGAAACATGAAAATTAAAGTGACGAGTGGAAAGGATTGGAGATGTGCAAAGATTGGGGAGGCATGGGGGGAGGGAGGGGTGGGAGGGGAGTTAGTCTACACCACAACAGAAGGGGGATGAGTTGTACTTTGATAGCCACAGGGAAGAAGGATCTCCTGTGGCATTCTGTAGGGCGTCTTGGTGGAACCAGTCGGAATGTACAGCGTGTCACGTTTAAATGCAAAAAGCTGGAGTAACTCATGGGTTAGACAGCATCTCTGGAGAAAAGGAAGAGGTGACGTTTCGGGTCTCCACCCGAAACGTCACCTCTTCTCCAGAGACGCTGTCTTACCCGCTGAGATACTCCAGCTTTTTGTGTCTATCTTCGGTTTGGCACATTGAGTCAGTGCCGGCCATCGATCAACCATTCGCACTAGTTCTATATTATCCACTCCCGACACACTAAGGGCAATTTACAGGGGCCAATTAACACTGCGCATCTTTGAAATGTGGGAGGAAACCAGAGCACCCGGAGGAAACCCGGGTGGTCACACTGAGAACTGCGAGGCAGCTGCACCACGGTGCTGTCCTGTTCTTCAACATAATCTGCGACTGAGCACTGTTAGGGCTTGCTTCCAAGAGTTCTCAAGCATTTATCCAATATGCCATCATAATGTACCCAGTTTAATACCATTAGTTATTTCATGCAACCATAATACAGCCTGGTTTTAAATAGCTGCCCATCACATCCTCATCTAATTCAGCAGTCCGATTAAGAATAATTTGGCTTCCGCCTACGCATGCAATTATGATCCGACTGATCATAATCACAGTAGCGCAGTGATAGAGTTGCTGCCTTACAGAGACCCGGGTTTGATCCTGACGTCGGCACGTAGTGTATACATTCTCCCGGTGACCACGTGGGTTTTCTCCGGGTGCTCTGGTTTCCTCCCACACTCCAAAGGTTAATTGGCTTCTGTAAATTGTAAATTGTCCCCGGTGCTAGTGTATGAGGCGATCGCTGGTCGACATGAAGTATTAATCAGTTGTCCATGTAACTAACACCACAGCAAGAGATGTTCATGCCAATCAGAACATTAATCAGTCCCTCACATTCCCCTTCTTAAGATCATAAGATCACAAGAGATAGGAGTAGAAGTAGGCCATTTGGCCCAATAAAGTCTACTCCACCATTCAATCATGACTAATCTATCTCTCCTTCCGAACCCCATTCTCCTGCTATCTCCCCATAACCTCTGACACTCGTACTAATCTAGAATGTATCTCTGCCTTAAATATATCCACTGACTTTGCCTCCACAGCCTTCTCTGGCAAAGAATTCCAGATTCACCACCTTCTGACTAAAGAAATTCCTCCTCATCTCCTTCCCAAAAGAGCATTCTGAGGCTGTGACCTCTAGTCCTGGTCTTACTGATCTCTTTAAGAGTCAATCCTTATAAGGCAAGATGGCAGCACTGATGTGAGAAGGGCAGAGGCTGGGCTGGTCCACATGGCCTAGTCAGATACACAGACAGCTGGGAAATACTTGCCAAATGCGTGCAGAACCTGTGAGGACCGATCTGGGTAGTTCCAGTTAACGTTCATAAACAGCATAGCTGGGATTCCTGAAAAGTTTCAGAGGGAGATGAAGTAATACACTTCCACATAAATTGCTGCTGTAATATGATTTTTTTTTCTTTGCGGTCATCAGGCCAAGAGCTGGAAAATTAGACATTTTCCTTTATGGGAAATCGGGCAAATAGATGTACGGTGGTACAGTGGAGCAGCGGTAGAGTTGCTGTCCTTCAGTGCCAGCGACTCGCCACAGATCCCGTCTACGGGCTGCTGTCTGTACGCAGTTTGTACGATCTCCCAGTGAACGCGTGGGTTTTCTCCGAGTACTCTGGTTTCCTCTCTCTCTCTCTCTCTCTCTCTCTCTCTCTCCCCCCCACACACACACACAGATGCAGCCAGGCCATGCCAGACATTTTGTGTGTCGATGCCACATTTTCAACATCAGCGGCATTTTGCTTCTGAGACACAAAATTAATTTCTTCGACCTTCACTCCACTGATTTTTACTCCAGTACTTTTGTCCCAAAGTGTGCCTCTCTCCTGTTCATCTGCACTTTGAAAACAGGTCACTGGACCAAGCATTAAGAACACATTTGGCATTTGGCAAATATCATCCCAGCACATGGGCATGAAGTAAACGTGGGGAAAAAAATTAGTTTTCAAAAGATTAATATCGAAGCTACAATATTTACTTTCAGACGCCAATAAATCTTTATTCCATCTACTGGAATACACTTATTATGAATCATTTATTCCTAGTTATTGATTTTTAATTGGCACTGCTTTGATGCCCTGGCCTATCGATGCAAAGGTATGAGTTCTAATCTTAGAGTCAAAAAGTTAAGAATATTACTCTTAAATAGTTAGGAGTGCAGAAGATCTACGGGGATATTGCCAAAACTTGGGAGCTTGAAATATAGGGAGAGACTGGGTAGGATAGGACTTTATACCTTGCAGTGCGGGAGGATGAGGGGTGATCTTACAGAGGTGAATAAGATCATGAGGAGAATAGAGAGGGTAGATTCACAGAGTTTTTTTCCCCCAGAGTAGGGGAACCAGGAACCAGAGGACAAAGATTTAAGATGAGGGGGTGAAGATTTAATAGGAACTGAAGGGGTAATCTTTACATAAAAAGAATGGTGGGTATATGAATCTAACTGCCAGAGGAGGTAGTTGAGGCAGGAATTATAACAACATTTAAAAAGACATCTGGACAAGTACGTGGATATGGAAGGTTTAGAGGCATATGGGCCAAATGTGGGCAGCGTAATTAATCCACAAAATCTTTGGAATATGGGAGGAAACCGGAGCTCCTGGAGAAAACCCACGTGGCCACAGAGAGAACTGCAAACTCTGTACAGACAGCACCCGTGGTCACGGTCGAACCTGGCTCACCGGCGCAGTGAGGCTGCAACTCTATCGCTGTGCCACTGTACTGCCCCAATGCCAGGTTCACAGTGCCTTTTGAGAACATTTGACAACAACCCGACGCTGAAGTACACGAGCAAATGGATTTGAAAGTAAAACTTTGAAACTGGTGAGAAACGTGATAGAAAGCAGGCGTGCATCAAAGAACCAAAGGAGTGAATGAGGTGCCCCAGAAATTGAAGCTGGGAGCCCCTGCAGTTTCAAAATTGTTATCCAGGATTGATTAAGAAACTCAACATAAAAGGTTGCAAATTACGCTGGCCTTAGGGGTTGAATGAATATGTGGAGACTTAATGTGAATTATACAAGATCAATGACAATTAAATTTGTTGCAGGCTAGTGCACATTGCAGGGAAAGTACACTCCTCTAAAAAGGTTGCTTTGGGCAGATTGTAATCCTATGAAGCAATTACTCCCTGCATGTGTTGAGAACAGTATTCAGAATGCATCCAACAGAAACCGTACCATAGGTCAGTTTTCGATCTGCGAGGGAAGGTTTCATTTTGTGAAATTGCATGCTACAAACGGATTTAAGAGTAGGAAGATAACTGCACAAGAGTGACGGCCCAATGTTAAATTCAATCTCAAAGAGAGATAGAGGGGCACGGTGGCGCAGCAGTGGAGTTGCTGCCTCACAGCGCCGGAGACCCAGGTTCAATCTTGACGACTGCACGGAGTTTGTACGTTCTCCCTGTGTGACCCGCGTGGGTTTTCTCCGGGAGCACCGGTTCCTGCCACACAACAAAGACGTACAGGTTTGTGGGTGAATTGTCTCGGTAAAATTGTGAATTGTCCCCAACGCGTGTGGGATAGTGTTAGTGTGCAGGGATTTCTGGTCGGCGCCGACTCGGTGGGCTTACGGACCTATTTCCGTGCTGGATCTCTAAACTAAACTAAAGAAAAGGGTAAAGTCAGTGATTGTTAAAAAATCTATGCTGTATTCAATGATCTCTGATCTATGATTCTCTGATCTATGATTCTAAGATCAGGGCGAGAGAACACGCTGCGAGCGCTGTAATGTCCCTGTCCCACTTAGGACACCTGAACGGAAACCTCTGGAGACTTTGTGCCCCACCCAAGGTTTCCGTGTGGTTCCCGGAGGTTTTTGTCAGGTTCCCGGAGGTTCTCGGAGGTTCCCGGAGGTTTCTGCCAGGTTCCCGGAGGTTCTCGGAGGTTCCCGGAGGTTTTTCAATTTTTTGAAATAATCGCCGGAACATCGAAGAACCGGAAACCACTTTCGACCATTAGGGAGACTGACAAAAACCTCCGGGAACCGCACGGAAACCTTGGGTGGGGCGCAAAGTCTCCAGAGGTTTCCGTTCAGGTTTCCTAAGTGGGACAGGGGCACAAGGCAGCAACACTACCGCTGCGCCACCGTGCACCATCCACTAAGACAAAGTCGCAGGGGGCAATCGAGCTTGGAGGCAGCACAAAGTAGAGTTGGCGCAGCAGTAGAATTGCTGCCTCACAGCACCAGAGACCCAGGTTCAATCCTGACCTCGGTGGTATTTGTACATTTGCCCCTTGGGGCAATTTTTACGGAGCCGAATTAGCCTGCAAACCCGCACATCTTTGGTAAGTGGGAGGAAACCTGAGCACCCGGAGGCAACTCGTACAGTCTCGGGGAGAACGTGCAACCTCCATGCAGACAGCGCCCGAGGTCAGGATCGAACCTGGGTCCCTGACGCTATAAGGTAGCACTCTACATACAGAGCCCTTTTTTTTTCTTTCTTTTTTTCCATACTAAATGCTTTTATTCAGAACAAGCAAAAATACAAAGTAGTAACACGATCAGAGAATGCCTATATTGGCATTTTACAAAGAAAGTTATCAAATTAAAATATTAACATTTTTATCAATAATACATTCGACCTCCTGCGGTGACCAGCGTTCACGGAAAGCCTCCACAGTCCCCGTGGACACCGCGCGTTCCCTCTCTAGGGACACGCGGGCACGGACGTAACCCCGGAAAAGGGGCAGGCAGCCGACTGCTGTGCGGCCGTCGACTGCCCGCTGCCTGGACCCGCGAATGGCCATCTTGGCCAGGCCCAGGAGCAGATGGGTGTGTAGACCCCCTACTCCCGCCCGACCCTCCCCCCTCTGTACCGGGTGCCCAAAAATCAATAGCGTCGGACTAAAGTGGAGCCAAAACTTGAGGAGCAGCCCCGTCAGATACTCGAACACTCCATGGAGGCGTGGAACACGGTTTCTTCCTCGCCGCAGAAGTGACAGGCGGCGGACGAGTCCGTGAACGACATACAGAGCCCTGGGAGGCCAACCACAAACCCATTGACACCGTACACACTTTAGATCTCTTTAGAATGTTAATGTTATGTAAAGAGATGATGTAGTGTTTGGCCCTGTCATTACGGTTGGATTAATTGCTATATTGGATTGGGATAAGGAGTGACAGCTTTGGGGCAACTTTAGGCAGTGGTAGGGTTAAGGATTGTTAAGAGCCTCAGTTTTTTTTTTAGTATTTTTAGGGCTTAAGTGTTTTCAATTTTTATTCCTGGTTCATTCCCGGAAGGATTTTCAGTTATTTTTTTTTAAAAGTTCACAAACAGATGCATCGATTTTCCTGCCTCTGTGAAGCAAAACTATATTAAAACTGGAAATATAATTACAACCTAGTTCAGAAGTAGCCTAGCTAATGTGACCAAATAATTTTCTTGATTTAACCGCAAGCACATTTTGTTCATTGCACCTTTCCTCGTGCCTTTATATCTGTGAGGTAGAAATAGTGTACTGGGGTGTTCATTGGTCTGCGCGGACTTGGTGGGCTGAAGGGCCTGTTCCCGCGGTGAATCTCTAAACTAAACTAAACGATGTAGCTCCATAAACCAGCGCTCACCACCCCGGATAGGAATTGCTGGTGTCCATGTGCGTCTTTTGAAAACAACAAGCAGTCTTCTTAGGAACGATGGTCAGCGTGAACTCGGTGGGCTGAAGGGCCTGTGTACCATGCTGTATCCTTCATTCAATCAAAATCAACACCGACAGGGAAATATAGTTTATATTTTATTTGCTTAAAAATAATGAAAATTGCTTTCTGTCCCTGTAGTACTCCAGGCCTAATTGTGTTATTGAAATATTTAATGGTAAAGAACTAAATAGCATCCAAGGATGTGGTTCAGAAAGCATTCAAGATGCATAACATAGTGGTGGAAATTGTTGCGGAATGATTCCACAAAGGATCCACTGCTTGCTTACAAATGCTATGATCCAGTAACACGGAGCTATAGCTACTTGGCAATGTTCACTTTCGTGACACAGCGTGGAAACAGGTCGCTTGGTCCACCGTGTCCGTAGGCCCTGTCCCACTTTCCCGAGTTGCTCACGAATTCTCCCGAGTTTTCCCCTTGGTTCAAACTCGGAGAATGTCCGTAGCGAGTCCCGTAGTGAGTCTGTAGATATTTCGTAGCGGCTCGTAATGCCAGCCGTCGGTACGCGGGGCATCAGGTAAGTCGGGACGTTTCTTCGGTAAGTCGGGATGTTGAAAAATGTCCACGAGTAAAAAGAACATCGCCGAGTACCTACGGCTGGCTATTACCGTACTTCTCCGAGTTTGAATCAAGGGGAAAACTCGGGGGAATTCGTGAGTAACTCGGGAAAGTGGGACTGCTCCACCGTGGCACCCTAAATGCCGTAATACCGATACACAAGAGACGTTTGTAACCTAAACACAATTCAATGATATGCCTATATCCTTTTACTGATGCCCGTTAGAATACATTATTTTCCCCTCTTTCACATTTTGTATTTTTGACAATAAAATAAAAATATAGAAACAAAGAACTGCAGATGCTGGTTTATACCAAATGTAGACACAGAGTGCTGGAGTAACTCAACGGGTCAGGCAGCATCTCTGGAGAGAAGGAATGGGTGGCGTTTGAGGTCTAGACCCTTCTTCAGACGTATGTACGTAGGGTCTGGTCCAAAAGTCACCCATTCCTTCTCTCCAGAGATGCTGCCTGTCCCGCTGAGTTACTCCAGCTATTTGTGTCTATCTTCAGGCAGGGTGGTGCCTGGTAGGCCCATTGTTGGCTGGGGAAGGTGTGATCTGGAGAGAAACAGTGTGGAGAACTGTGGAACTGGTCAAACATCTAGGGGGGAGGAAGGGGGCAAGGCGGAGAGGGGAGGGGAGGGGAGGGGAGAGGAGTGCTAGCAGAGGTTACTTAAAATTGGAGAATTCAACATTCATACCGCTGGGGTTGTAAGTTGCCTAAGAAAAATATGAGGAGCTGCTCCTCCAATTTGCGCGTTGCCTCGCTCTGCCAGTGGAGGAGTGCCCAGGACAATACACAATAGACAATAGGTGCAGGAGTAGGCCATTCGGCCCTTCGAGCCAAAACCGCCATTCAATGTGATCATGGCTGATGATCCCCAATCAGTACCCCATTCCTGCCTTCTCCCATATCCCCTGACTCTGCTATCTTTAAGAGCCCAATCTAGCTCTCTCTTGAAAGTATCCAGAGAACCGGCCTCCACCGTCCTCTGAGGCAGAGAATTCCACACTCACAACTCTCTGTGAGAAAAAGTGTTTCCTCGTCTCCGTTCTAAATGGCTTACCCCTTATTCTTAAACTGTGGCCTCTGGTTCTGGACTCACCCAACATCGGGAACATGTTTCCTGCCTCCAGCGTGTCCAAACCCTTAACAATCTTACATGTTTCAATAAGATTCCCTCTCATCCTTCTAAACTACAGAGTGTACAAGCCCAGCCGTTCTTTTCTCTCAGCGTATGACAGTCCCGCCATCCCGGGAATTAAACCTATGCTGCACTCCCTCAATAGCAAGAATGTCCTTCCTCAAAGTAGGGACCAAAACTGCACACAATATTCCAGGTGTGGTCTCACTAGGGCCCTGTACAAATGCAGAAGGACATCTTTGCTCGCATACTCGACTCCTCTTGTTATAAAGGCCAACAAGCCATTTGTTTTCGTCACTGCCTCCTGTACCTGCATGCTTACTTTCATAGACTGATGAACAAGAACCCCCAGATCCCGTTGTACTTCCCCTTTTCCCAACTTGACGCCATTTAGATAGTAATCTGCCTTCCTGTTTGTGATACCATTGATACCAAATTGATTTCATCTGCCATGCATCTGCCCACTCCCCTAACCTGTCCAAGTCACCCTGCATTCTCATAGCATCCTCCTCACAGTTCACCCTGCCACCTAGCTTTGTGTCATCTGCAAATTTGCTAATGTCACTTTGAATCCCTTCATCCAAATCATTGATGTATATTGTAATAGTAAATAGCTGCGGTCCCAGCACCGAGCCTTGCGGTACCCCACTAGTCACTGCCTGCCATTGTGAAAGGGACCCGTTAATCCCTACTCTTTGCTTCCTGTCTGCCAACCAATTTTCTATCCATGTCAGCACTCTACCCCCAATACCATGTGCCCTAATTTTGCCCACTAATCTCCTGTGTGGGACCTTATCAAATGCTTTCTGAAAGTCCAGGTACACTACATCCACTGGCTCTCCCTTGGCCATTTTCCTAGTTACATCCTCAAAAAATTCAAGAAGATTAGTCAAGCATGATTTCCCCTTCGTAAATCCAAGCTGACTCGGACCGATCCTGTTACTGCTATCCAAATGTGTGGCTATTTCATCTTTTATAATTGACTCCAGCATCTTCCCCACCACCGATGTCAGGCTAACAGGTCTATAATTCCCTGCTTTCTCTCTCCTGCCTTTCTTAAAAAGTGGGATAACATTAGCTACCCTCCAATCCACAGGAACTGATCCTGAATCTATAGAACAGTGGAAAATTATCACCAATGCATCCACGATTTCTAGAGCCACTTCCTTAAGTACCCTGGGATGCAGACCATCAGGCCCTGGGGATTTATCAGCCTTCAGTCCCATCAGTCTACCCAACACCAGTTCCTGCAGTTCCTCTGTCACCCCAGATCCTCTGGCCACTTCTATATCAGGAAGATTGTTTGTGTCCTCCTTAGTGAAGACGGATCCAAAGTACCTGTTCAACTCATCTGCCATTTCCTTGTTCCCCATAATAAATTCACCTTTTTCGGTCTTCAAGGGTCCAACTTTGGTCTTAACTAATTTTTTCCTCTTCACATACCTAAAGAAGCTTTTACTATCCTGCTTTATATTCTTGGCTAGCTTACCTCCGTACCTCATCTTTTCTCCCCGTATTGTCTTTTTAGTTATCTTCTGCTGCTCTTCAAACATTACCCAATCCTCTTGCTTCCCGCTCATCTTTGCGACGTTGTACTTCTTCTCTTTAATTTTTATACTGTCCCTGATCGTCCCTTGTCAGCCACGGTCGCCCCTTACTCCCCTTGGAATCTTTCTTCCTCCTAGGAATGAACTGCTCCTGCACCTTCTGTATTATTCCTAGAAATACCTGCCATTGTTATTCCACTGTCATCCCTGCTAGGGTATCTTTCCAGTCAACTTTGGCCAGCTCCTCCCTCATGGCCCCAGAGAAGTCGGTATGGGAATGGGAAGTGGAGTTGAAATGGTTGGCAACCGAGAGATCCTTTAGGCCTTGGAGGACTGAGCATAAGTGTCCAGCGAAAACTGTCGCTGACTCTACCTTTGGTCTCGCCGATATACAGGTGCCCTTCTTTCCCATAGACGTTCAATCCCTCTGCAGGGATTATTGACTCCGGTAGCTTGATTTGGACGCAGCAGAGAGCTTTGTTGTCAGAGGGGGCAAATGGCTAATAAATTCAAGCAGAGTGTGTGCGGGTGGGAGTGGAAAATGTGTGCTGTTTTGATAGATGAAGTCGAATCTGTAGGCGTTAACTTTAACATCCATAACACGATATTGTTCTGATAAATTCCACCCACCCCAACGGCTGCTGAGTTTCCAGAACAAATAAAAGCCAGAAATGATTTGAAACAACCCATAAAAACCCAACAACCACAAGTTAGAATCCCCTACATTTTAAAGGAGGGTAAATTATGGGCTTGATGTCACAATCTGAACAGAAACTGGGTTTCTAACACATTAAAGAGGTTGTGTCTCAACTAACATATCTGGACATTTGTGTATCTGGTTATGTCTGCTTGGAATTGGTAAGCCTCATAAGGAAGTCTTCAATCCTTGAGACTGCCCGAGCTTTCTTTTCAATAAAACTAGGTTAAAATACTGGGACAGCAGGTTTTACTTTAGTTTAGAGATTCAGCGTGGAAACAGGCCTTTTGGCCCACAGAGTCCGTACTGAACAGCTTTTCTCACACATTCCAAAGGCGTGAGGCTTTGTAGGTTAATTGGCTTACGTAAATTGTCTCTAGTGTGTTGGATAGAATTAGTATGCGGGGATCGCTGGTCAGCATGGACTCGGTGGGCCGAAGGGCCTGTTTCCATGCTGTATCTCTACATTAAACCAAAACAAAATTAAATTGTGTTGGAAGGAAATTACATTTAAATTAAATTGATCCTGGATGAAGACAGTTGATGAAATTGTGCTGATGGCTTGCACTGGATCCTCCCTTGGTGGCAAGGCCATGGTCAGTCTTAACTCTGTCTTCCAGTATGGCCAATGGTAAAAATCGTCAGGCAAGTCTATGCCTGAAGAATTAGCCATTTTGGCTCAAAGTTTGAAATTTTAGAGATACAGCCCTATGGAAACAGGCCCTTCGGCCCATCGAGTCCATGCCGATCATCGATCACCCATATCATCATTAGTTCAATTTTATCCCACGTTCTTATCCAACCCCCCCCCCCCCCCCACACACCTTGGCAATATTTACAGAGGGCCAAATAACCTAAAAACCCATACATCTTTGGGATGTGGGAAGAAACCAGAGCAGCCAGACGAAAACCCACACAGTCACAGGGAGAACGTGCAAACTCCACACGGACAGCACCCGAGATCAGGATCAAACCCGTTTCTCTGGCGCTGTGGGACTGGCTCTACCAGCTGCGCCACTGTGCTGCCCACAGTGCCACAACAAAGCAGTGAACTTTAACATTTTCTGCAGAGAATAAAAAAAGAAATGATAGGGAATGAACTCTTTAAAAAAAAGCTGATTATTTTGTTTGTCACCTTGCCCAATTTAATTGTGCGACTGGTTTCATAAGTTAATACATTATAGAAGCAGAATTAGGCCACTCGACCCATCAAGTCCATTCCGCCATTCAATCATGGCTGATCTATCTTTCCCTCTCAACCCCATTCTCCTGCCTTCTTCCCATAAACCTCGAAACCCCTGCTAATCAGGAATCTGTCAATCTCTGCCTTAAAAATATCCATTGACCTGGCCTCCACAGCCTTCTGAGGCAATGAATTCCACAGGTTCACCACCCTCTGACTAAAGATCATCACTTTCAATTGCAGACAGCGTCAAAGAGGAATTGTTATGAGAAACATTATGGGAAAGCACTGGCGTTGGGCAATGTCAGCGTAGATACCCAAATCCGCAGAGGAATTTGAAAGGCCAAAGAGGGTGGAGCAGGTCACCGCTGCACCATGGCAACAGCTGGACTCTGACCAGGCGAAAGAGTCTCATTCTCGATCAGCGATGAATCACATCAGCAACTCTCAGGGCTTGGACTCCGCTGCTCGGGAAGTGAGACTTCAGGAATATTTTTCCCTTTTTTAGACAAACTCTGATGCCTGCCGGCTGCAAGCTCAGCATGGGGGAACGAGGAAATGAGATGAATCATCTTTGAGTAGAATTACAGGGGAATGGTACTTCTGTGTTCAATGTGAACAAACTGCATCTGGAAGCACAGCTTGCACCATTTAGTAATACACTCGAGCCGTTTGCCAGCCGAGCAGTATTCATTAATCTGCTTTGCTATCTTCCCACTGTTGGAGCAAGATTGAAACAAGGTTAAGAAAAAAATCTGAAGAATTAAATGAAATATCAAATGCTGTTTGATCGTTGCACATTGGCGCAGCGGTAGAGTTGCGGCCTGACCGTGCCGGAGACCTGGGTTCGTTCCTGACTAGAGGTGCGGTCTGTACGGAGTTTGTACATTCTCCCCGTGACCGCGTAGGCTTCCTCCAGGTGCTCAGGTTTCCTCCCACACTTTAAAAATACACAGGTTTGTAGGTTAATTGGCTTGAGTAAGTTGTAAAAAAATAGTGTTAGTGTACGGGGATCGCTGGTCGGCGCGCTCTCGGTGGGCCAAAGCGCCTGTTTCCATGCTGTATCTCTAAAACTACACTGTTCAGTCAGGAAGTGTTTAGTTTAGTTTATTGTAGTTTTGTTTAGTTTAGTTTAACTTAGTTTGGTTTAGTATAGTTTAGTTTAGAAATAAAGCATGGAAACGGGTCCTTCAGCCCACCGAGGTCACGCTGACCGGCGATCACCCGTACACTAGTTCTATCCTACACACCAGGGACAATTTTTAACAGAAACCAATTAACCTACAAAGTTGCACGTCTTCAGAAAGTGGGAGGAAACCAGAGCACCCGGAGAAAACCCACGCAGTCACAGGGAGAACTTACAAACTCCATACAAACGGCACCCTTGGTCGGGTGGGCTTTAATGCCATGGGCATAATGGGGAGAGGGATTGGAAGAATGATCAGGGCTCATCGTTCCCCCATGACCAGCTGCCTAATTTGAGGAAGGACATTCTTTGAGGGAGTGCAGCGTAGGTTCACCAGGTTAATTCCTGGGATGGTGGGACTATCATGTGATGAAAGGATAGGATGACTGGGCTTATATTCACTGGAATTTAGAAGGATGAGAGGGGATTGGACACGCTAGATGCAGGAAACATGTTCCCGAGTTGGGGGAGTCCAGAACCAGAAGCCACAGTTTAAGAATAAGGGGTAGGCCATTGAGAACTGAGATGAGGAAAAGCTTTTTCTCACAGAGAGTTGTGAATTTGTGTAATTCTCTGCCTCAGAAGGCAGTGGAAGCCGTTTCACTGGATGCATTCAAGAGAGAGTTAGATAGAGCTCTTAGGGCTAGCAGAATCAAGGGATATGGGGAGAACAGGGTACTGATTGTGGATGATCAACCATGATCACATTGAATGGCCTACTCCTGCACCTATTGTCTATGTATGTATGTATCAAGCCGGTCACTGGACTCCATAGAAACACGGGGTTGAGCAGACGGCAACGCCTACTGCTGAGGCTCAAGGATGATAAATGGCAACGTGTCAATACTGCAAAGGACCGCTGGTTTTGCGTGGATCGCCACCCAGACGGTGAGCCAACGTCCTCAGGTGTGGGCAGAGAAGAGCAATAACAAAATACCAGTGAGGAAAAAAGAAAGGATTTCTTTTCCTGAGACGCACTCAATTCTCAAGAGCTGCATTTTAATGTGTTGAATGCTTGCGACTGGAAATCATTTGGAGGAGCTCTCAGCACAGCTCCAGTCATTGCTTTCCTCTGGGATACTGGGCCAGGGGCCGGAGCATCAATAATATGTTCCAGTTGATAGAAACATGGCTGTTTCAAGTTAGGACCAATGATGTGTCGCTCGGGAACTGCAACGGACGCTGAACTCACATGTCACAGCCCAGATATTGCAAACTGGGCATGTGTGGAACTTATGTGTGGAACTCAGGTACATCTCATGGTGTACGTGCTCAGAGGTCCCGGCACTGCTTAAATAACTTCACAACACCTACTGATTGAATCAGAGAAGTCTCGCTTCTCCTTTCCCATTGACCTATTCTGACTGAGTCACATAGTCACAGAGACATGCAGCAAGGAGATAGGCCCTCCGGCCCAACCCGTTCATGCCGACCAAGATGCCCCATCTAAGCTAGCCTCATTTGTTTGCGTTTGGTCCATATCTCTCTAAACCTTCCTATCCACGTTAGACACAAAATGCTAGAGTAACTCAGCGGGACAGGCAGCATCTCTGGAGAGAAGGAATTGGTGACGTTTCGGGTCGAGACCCTTCTTCAGTGTTCTGCAACTTTCTATCCATGTCTCTGTTCAATTGTCTTTAAATTAATTTTTAAAACCTGCTGTAACTAACCTTTTTTTAGTTTAGTTTAGTTTAGTTTAGATATACAGTGCTTAAACGGACCCTTCAGCCCACCAAATCCGAGTCAACCAGCGGATCCCGCACACTCACACAATCCTACACACACTGGGCATGACTTAAAATTATTCCAAGTAGATTCGCCTACAAACATGTACGTCTTTGGAGTGTGGGAGGAAGCCTGAGCACCCTGAGAAAACCCATGCAGGTCACGGGGAGAACGTACAAACTCCGTACAGACAGCACCGTAGTCAAGATCTAACCCGGGACTCTGGCGCTGCAAGGCAGCAACTCTACCATGCTCTACCATGCTGCCCTAGATTAGTTCTCAGGCAGCTCGCTGCATATACCCACCATCCTAGCAAAAGCGTTGCCCCGCAGACCCCTATTAAAAATATATATTTTCCTTCTCATTTAAAACCTCTAGTCCTCTAGATTTTGATTCCCCTAGTCAAAGACTCTGTGCATTTGCCCAATCTATTCCCTTCATTATTTTGTACGCATCTATAATATTGCCTCTCAGCCTCCTGCGCTCCAAGGAATTAAATCCTAGCTTATCCAACTTCTCCTTGTGTCTCAAGATCTTGAGTCCTGGCAACATCCTTGTAAAGCTTCTGACTATTTTACTCTTCAGTATTTTAGTACAATTGCACAGTTGTAGTTTCAGTCCCCAAGTCAAGCATGAACTGAGTTTACGCTGACTTTTATAATGGAGGTCGTTGAAGAAATAAACTGTTAATTATTTGCACCTCATTCAGAAAGGGCTCTTTTGATTGTCATGAGTTATTCAAAATAAATGCTGAAGAAATAGATAGTAGCCAGCAGAGTATTAGATGTTGGGCAATGGCAATGGGAAGGTGTCAAATCTTGCGACGGGTTGACGGGTTGCTTCATTTGGGAAAGTGGTTGTCAATAACATTTTAGTAGAAAGCCATGAAATTCTTCAGGAGGAACTACACGCCAAATGTGCAGGCCCGGGGTCTAAACAAATTTGGCTTTAACTGGACCAAGGGTCTTGACACAAAACGTTTCCTGATGGACGAGCAAAGATTCTATATGACATTTGGACAAGACAGAGGAGAGAGAGTAGCCTTGAGTAGGCCCAGATTTAGTCACACAGTCTCCTAGAGTGAATGAAAACTGGATGAAGACTACTTTCGGTTTTGGTAGGGATTTCAGGATGTAACCAAGATGGATGGATCATCCACTCAGCACTTCTGGCTGCAAATGCTTCATCAGTCTTGCCTTTAGCACTCACATGCTGGCTCCTTATGGAAACATATAAAATTATAAAAGGACTGGACAAGCTGGATGCAGGAAAAATGTTCCCAAAGTTGGACAAGTCCAGAACCAGGGGCCACAGTCTTAGAATAAAGGGGAGGTCATTTAAGACCCCTTTAAAAAAACGTTTTTAATACCGCTACGAATACAAATATTATTAATTTCATGAGAATATTATTAGTATCTTATATTTTTAATTATATAAAATTGTGTATTTTCAATTATATAATAACACAAATATTGTTAACTTTACGAAAATATAATGAATATTATAAAAGTTTTACTAGTATTTCATATTATTAATCACATAATATTTAGCATTATACTTAAAATTAGAGACAAATATTCTCTATATTTAAGAGTGAGTTGGATGTGGCCCTTGTGGCTAGGGGGATCAGAGGGTATGGAGAGAAGGCAGGTACGGGATACTGAGTTGGATGATCAGCCATGATCATATTGAATGGCGGTGCAGGCTCGAAGGGCTGAATGGCCTACTCCTGCACCTAATTTCTATGTTTCTAAAATAAATAGTATTAATAGTATGTGTATATTGCTAATATTATAAATGTATTATTAGTATCATGTATTTTTAGTTATATAAAATATATAACCCTGAAATTTATAATTAAGAACAATACAAATAATATTAATAGTATGAATTGATCATTAATATTATGTATTTTTTACTATAGTAAAATAATGTACTCTGTTATTATTTTGTTTCTATAATAAATAAATTAAAAAAAAAAAAAAAAACGTTTTCACCCAGAGAGTTGTGAATTTATGAAATTCCCTGCCACAGAAGGCAGTGGAGGCCAAATCACTCGATGGATTTAAGAGAGAGTTGGATAGAGCTCTAGGGGCTAGTGGAGTCAAGGGATATGGGGAGAAGGCAGGCACGGGTTATTGATAGCGGACGTGATCACAATGAATGGCGGTGCTGGCACGAAGGGCCGAATGGCCTCCTCCTGCACCTATTTTCTATGTTTCTATGTTTCCAACCATCACCGAGGAAAGGCACGTTCCTGGATGGTGGTGCAGCGGTAGAGTTACTGCCTTGCAGCGCCAGAGACCTTGGATCGATCCTGACTACGGGTGCTGTCTGTACGGAGTTTGTACGTTCTCCCCGTGACCGCATAGGTTTTCTCCGGGTGCTCGGGTTTCCTCGCACACGCCAAAGATGCGCTGGTTTGTAGATGCATTGGCTTGGTATAATTGTACATTGTTCCTAGTGTGCGTAGGACAGTGTTCATGAGCAGGGGATCGCTGGTCATTTCGGACTCGGTGGGCCGAAGGGCCTATTTCCACGCTGTACCTGTAAATTAAAAGACCTCCTCCTTCTGTCAAAGTCCACCACCATTCATGACCAGACGTCGCAGGACAACCAGAGCTTTGATCTGATCCATCGGTCATGAGATCGCGCTACTTTGTCCATTGTGTGTTCTTTTCAATGCAGTGCTTACAGCGAATTTGGCCTCAGGCAATGTCTGTGAATGACGTGGCGTCTGCCACACCATCAGTGACAAATGAAGTCCCAGGGGTTTCTGCGTGCTGTAGAACCACATACATGATACGTCAGAAGAGAGGGGGACGATGGAGGATACACAGCACCATCTGGCCAGCAGGAAACCAGAGGCAGCAGAGACAATTACAGGGGAACTGCTGCCCCAGTTTTAAATATAAGATGCCAGGCTGTGCAATGGTAAGGAACGGCTCTGAATTCATATGAAACACGGTGGCGCATGGTAGAGTTGCTGCATTACAGCCACAGAGACCCAGGTTTGACCCTGACACTGGGTGTTGCCCGTATGGAGTTTGTACATTCTCCCCTTGACCGTTCCGGTTTCCTCCGACACTCCAAAGACATACAGGTTTGTAAGTTCATTGGCTTCGAAAGAGTTTGTAAATTGTCCTAGTGTGTAGGATGGTGCTAGCGCACGGGTCGCTGGTCAGTGTGGGCTCAGTGGGCCGAATGGCCTCTTTACACTAGCACTATCCTACACACTGGGGACAATTTACAATTGGACCAAAACCAATTAACCTATCCGTCTTTGGAGTCTGGGAGGAAACCAGAGCACCCGGAGAAAATCCACACGGTCACGGGGAGAACGTGCAAACTTCGTACAGACAGCACCCCGTAGTCAGGATTGAACCTGGGCCTCTGGCGCTGTAAAGCAACAACTCTGCACCACCCAAATCTGTGCTGCCCACTGCTTCCTCCCACATCCCCAAAAGGTGCAGGATTGTGGGTTAATTAGCTTCTGTGAATCACCCTCACGTAGGATGCGAAAGTGGGGATAACATAGAAGTAGTGTGAACGGATGTGGGCTCGTGGTCCAAAGGGCCTGTATCTACGCTGCATCTCAAAACGAAACTGATACACCACAAATTAAGAGAGATAATGTTTCCTCATACTGTTTCAGAAGCAAATGAATGTATTGTGGAGAACCAGGACTTGTGTTTAATTTAGTTTAGTTTAGAGATACAGCGCGGAAACTGGGGTCCTTCAGCCCACCGGGTCCGCACCGACCAGCGATCCCCGCGCACTCACACTATCCTCCACACTAGGGACAATTTTACATTTATCCCAAGCCAATTAACCGACAAACCTGTACGTCTTTGGAGTGTGGGAGGAAACCGAAGATCTGGAAGAAATCCCACGCAGGTTTCAGGGAGAACGTGCAGACTCCGTGTAGGATCGAACCCGGGTCCCTGGCGCTGTAAGGAGGCAGCAACTCTACCACTGCGCCACCGTGCCGTTCCTTAACATGGGAACTGCCTTGAGGCGCTTCTGCTTGGTCCTGGTTCTGGTTGATTACTGCGCAAACACCTCATCAGTGGTTATCTCGCACGGGTCGGAGTGAGTAGAGCAGCGATTAAGTTTTGAAGTGGGCCTTTGTGACCAAGTTGAGGAGATCTAGTTGCTCAATCCCCTTGTAAAACGACTTAACATCGGGAGCAGCAGGTGTGTCGGGTGGCAACCCATTCCATTCCCTTATCGACCTTGGGTAAAGGGAATATTGGTAGCAACATCTATTGAAATTTGGCGAGTTGATGATGTAGGGACCATTATTTTGTCTTGTTTCATGGCAGTTGGTGCTCTGGGATGACGGGTTGGTGAGAGACATGTTCTAAATAGCAGCGAGATCGTTAAGAGAGGCGATGAAAGTAAAATGAATGAAAAGGTTTTAAAAAAAGGGGTTTTTAAAGGTGGGGGAAAGGAGCAGTGTGTTTGGTTCTGAGAGGAAATGCCCCGAGCCCACTCTAAAAGCAACATAACAACGGGGAGCAACTCGCAAAAGCCCGGACAAAACCGCATGCATTTCCCAGGTCTGCCGTCCCTAATTCAATAACAGGACAGCAAATTGTCAGTAAGAGGGTGCATAATGGAAGGTGCCCTGGGAATTGGAAACAGGCATTCACATCCTCAGCTGGCCTGTGGGTCTGCGAAAAGAGTAAATTGACTCCAAGCGGGACCCACTGTCGTCCATCTGTCTTTCTACTGACGATTCCAGGTCTAATTGCTCTTGCCGCTCAAGAGCATGAAACCCATTAACAGATTTTTAAACTTTGAACGTTAACTGATCGCAGCTTTGAAGTATTTTGTTTCCTTCGTCAACTCCATTCCCCGCCCTTTAAAAGATATTTGCAACTGTGCGATTTCAAGGGCTCTTAAAATGGCGGTCAAATGGCCAATTAATAACCACAGGGAGGCTATTTACAACAAGACAGCATAAACTTGTTGATTTTCATTTATTTAATAACTCTAATCTGTTATCTGTCGGAGAAAAACTTCTGATCCATTATATCAGGCTGACTACTGTGCTCAATTATGCATGTTTCTTATCTTCATATTTAATTGACTTATTTTAATTGGAACCATCACCATTACCCTGTTTGTTCGGGATGGAGAGAATGAATGATGCTGGAAGAAAACTAATTGTCCAAGTGAGCAGCGGGCATCAATAACCACTTCACCAAAACATCCCGATAGATTTGTCTGGGGCCTGATCTCACAAGCAAATCATCGGCCTGTCTGCCTCTCCCACCACCCTCGGTGATGGAAGTAATTAGTATTGATTATTGGACAATAGGAAATGATTTGGGTTTCTCTCTTGGGTGAATGTACACAAGGACTGAATTCATCTGCTGTGTTAGAAAACCCTGATGCTAGAATATGTTTTGCAGTTTAGTTTAGTTTAGTTCAGAGATACAGAGTGGAAACTGGACCTCCGGCCAGCGATCCCTGCACACTAGCACCATCCTACACACTAAGGGACAATTTACAATCTTTACCGAAGCCGGTTAACCTACAACCTGTATGTCCTTGGAGTGTGGGAGGAAACTGGAGCACCCAGAGAAAGCCCACGCGGTCACAGGGGGAGAACGTACAAATGCTATCAAAATACGGAGGGGACCGGGGGACGGGGGGGGGGGGGGGGGACACAACTTCTTGGCGGTCGCACACGCATGCGCACACTTACACACACACGCGAGGCTTCGGAGGCTCAATCCAGCGCTAAATGCAGCTCAACTCTGCCGGTCTCGCCGGGTTAACCTACAGCCCTGCCTGGATTGATGGGACACCAGCGCTGCTTCTCCGCGCTGGCTGTAAACCTGGGCCATATTTCCCGCAAGTCCAGGCAGGGCTGTAGGTTAACCCGGCGGGACAGGCAGAGTTGAGCTGGGTTTAGCGCTGCTTCCCTGCGCTGGCTGTGGGCCTGGGGGCACCGCGCCCGTCTGACGCCCAACGTCTCTGGCCAACCCGGGGGGGGGGGGGCACTCGGCTGGGGACGGGGATGGTCCAGTGGCGGTTCGGCAGCGCCGGAGACCGGGATCGATCCTGGCTGCGGATGAGGCGCAGGTCTGTGTCCAGCGCTGCCGAGAGTGTTTTGGCACATCTCCCTCCTCCAATCACCGCGCTCTATCCTCAGTCCCACCCACCCCCTACTTCCGCCTCTGACCGACACCTCCCTCCTCCAATGATCGCGCTGAATCATCACATCCCGCCCCCATTGCCTGCTGACTGACGTCTCTCTCGTCCAATCGGCGGCATCGATCAGCAATCCCACCCCCACTGTCTCGCGGAAAGCGGAGATTTGACCGGGTTTTAAAATCCGGATTACATAAAATTGGGGGGGTGGGGGGGGGTCGTCCACCACCTCTTAAAACAGGGGTAGAAGAGTGGAGTCCAATCACAGGTGGGGGGGGGGTTGTTGCTGCCACGTGCGACAGCAGGCAGTAGATAGGACCATCCGGTGAACTTCTGTACCATTGTCTGTGCCAGCTACGTGGCGACTGTGTGTACTGCCCATGTGAGGTCTGCTGTATGATTTCACCGGGTCGTATGCAAAACAAAGCAGTCACTGAACCTACGTAAAGTGCATAATAACATTTCACAGCATTGAATCATTGAAGAAGAACATTGAATTACAGACAGGAATCTCTGGATTTAAAAGTACTTTATATATGAAGAAATCCCATAACTGCTGTCAGGCTCACACTGCAATTGCAAATTCTAACATTTAACTACAAAACCATCCCATCAACGTATATAGACAAAAGTGCTGGAGAAACTCAGCGGGTGCGGCAGCATCTATGGAGCGAAGGAAATAGGGCAATGTTTCGGGTCGAGACCCTTCTCCAGCCCAGTTCCTAAACCCATAATCGTATATGTTGGAAGTTTGCAAGTGAATGTAATGGATGCCTCAACTCTACTTCAAAGAGACCAGAATAGGTCTTATTGATGTCTTAGCCAATATTTATCCTTTAATCAACATTGGAAAAATAAGTTAAATTGAAAATCTTTTAAAATTGCAGATGCTGGCAGTTTACTTTGGTTTAGAGATACAGCTCAAAAACAAGCCTTTCCGCCCATCGAGTCCGTGCTGACCAGCGATCCCCGCACACTAACCCTATCCCACACATACTAGGGACAATTTAACCAAGCCAATTAGCCTACAAACCTGTACGTCTTTAAGTGTGGGAGGAAACCGGAGCAACCAGAGAAAACCCACCACAGGTCGCAGGGAGAACGTACAAACTCCGTACACACAGCACCCATAGTCCGGATCAAACCCAGGTCTCTGCCGCTCCAACCCTGTGCCACTGAACCTTCTTCTGAACCTTCTGAATTTTGCAGTCGGCAGGGCAGTACTCTGCATATCGCCAACTTGGACAATTTTACATTTTTATCAAGCCAATTAATCAAGCCAATTAACCTACAAACCTGTACGTCTTTGGAGTGCGGGAGTAATCCGAAGATCTCGGGGAAAACCCACGCAGATCACGGGGAGAACGTACAAACTCCATACAGACAGCACCCGTAGTCGGGATCGAACCCGGGTCTCTGGCGCTGCATTTTGCTGTTAGGCAGCAACTCTACCGCCGTGCCACCGTGACCGCCCCCCAGTCTGAAATGAAAACAGAAAACGCAGGAAAGACTCAACAGGCCAGACAGCATCTGTGGAGAAAGAAACAGTTAATGCTTCAGATCAAAAACATTCCGTCAGAATCATGGTCGTGTATCAATTGATACTGATACAGTCTGAAGAAGGGTCTCGACCCAAAACGACACCCACTCCTCCACTCCAGAGATGCTGCCTGTCCTGCTGAATTTCTCCAGCATTTTGTGTCTACTACCAATTGATAAACGTCTTCGACCCTAATTGTTAACTCTATTTCTCTTTTCATGCTGATCACCTGCAAGCTTCCAGCATTTTTTTTAATATTATATGTATGTTACATTGCTGTTTGAGGAAACATGCTCCTGTTCTTAGTTATTTAGTTTAGTTTAGTTTAGTTTAGTTTAGAGGTACGGCATAGAAACAGGCCCTTCGGCCCACCGAGGCTGTGCCAACCAACGGTCACCCTGTACGCTAGTTCTATCCCACATACGAGGGACAATTTACAGAAGCCAATTAACCTACAAACCTGCACATCTTCCAAGTGTGGGAGGAAACTGGAGCAACCGGAGAAAACCCATGCGGTCACAGGCAGAACGTGCAAACTCTGTGCAGACAGCACCCATAGAATTTGGATCGAAGCCGGAAAGGCAGCAACTCTACCACTGCGCCACGGTGCTGCCCCATCTATATTCTTTCATAGAGGAATAAATAGGATAGATGTACAGAATCTCTTGCCCAGAGGGGGGAATCGAGGACCTCTGACTTACAGTAGGTTCAAGGTGAAGGGGAAAAGATTTAATAGGAATCTAAGGGGTAACCTTTTCACAGAAAGGGAGGTGGGTGTATGGAACAAGCTGCCGGAGGAGGTAGTTGAGGTTGGGACTATTCCAACGTTTAAGAAACAGTTAGACAGGTACAAGGATAGGACAAATTTGGAGGGATATGGACCAAACGCAGGCGGGTGGGACTAGTGTAGCTGGGACATGTTTGCCGGCGTGGGCAAGTTGGGCCGCAGGGCCTGTTTCCACACTGTATCGCTCTGTGTTGCCGTATTTTAACTAGTCCTGAGATTATGAAAGGAATTTCTTGTAAATTATTAATTTTTTAAGACATCTTATTTAACTCCCCCCTTTCATGTAAACAAAGTTCCCCACGGGGGCTCACAATTATGAATAAAAGCAAAGTTAATTGTTTCTCATTCATAATTATGGGCCAATGTCTTTGGCAAAGCTTGTATTTATTTGTAGATAAGAGAGCAAATGACAAAATAGACACACAAGAGACCACAGATGCTGGAATCTTGATCCAGATTCTCAGAGGATGTCAGCAGCTCAGGCAGCATCTGTGGAGGGAATAGAGAAGTGACGTATCCGATCGAGACTCTTCTTCAGAGTCAATGCTCTAGGCTAATTACAAAGCATATTATTATTATTATTATTATTATTATTATTATTATTATTATTATTATTATGTCAGCTGCCAATATTTAAATGAATGATATGGCATTACACTGCGACGGTTCCCAATCTTTGATGAGGAAAGTATTTAATTACGTATCTAATTAAGATTGTTGTGGCATTATTTCTTCCATTTTGTTCAGCTTCTTGTATTTAGCCTCGAATGCACGGTGTGTTAAATATCTGCTGTATGGGAGAGGGAGAAAGAGAGAAAGGAGAGGAGGGATAAAAGAGAGGAGAGGGGGATAAAAAGAGAGGGAGAGAGAGAGAGAGAGAAAGAAAAATAGAAAGTGGAGAGGGAGAAATCGAAGAGAGCATTAGAGTGTGTGTGTGTGAATGAGAGTGTATGGGAGAGCGTGAGATAAAGAGTGTGTGTGTGGGAGAGTGTGTGTGAGAGTGTGAGAGAGAGAAAGAGTGTGTGTGAGAGTGTGAGCGAGAGTATGTGTGAGAGGAATAATACGTGTGAGAGAGTGGGTGGCGGTGTGTGCGAGAGAGTTTGTGTGAGAGAGAGCGTGAGTGTGGGTGAGAGTGAGAGAGGGAGTATGTGTGCGAGGGAAAGAGTGTGTGTGTGAGAGAGTGTGTGTGAGAGAGAGTGAGAGAGAGAAAGAGAGAGAGACAGAGAGAGAGAGAGGAGAGAAGGGGAGAGGGGGGGAGAGAGGGTCAAAGTATTACACAAGAGAGAGAGAGAGAGAGAGAGAGAGAGAGAGAGAGAGAGAGAGAGAGAGAGTAAAGTGTCACACAAGGCCTCAAGCTCCAGCAAGGCAGCCAATGTGCAAATTCACCCGTTCTGACATAACCAAACAAAGCCTTTTCTTTGACAGCTGTTCAGTGAGTGACATTTGCATTAAAACTATGACGACAGGTGCATCAAACTGATTTCCTGCTGCCCTGTCATGGAAGTGCATAAATCAAAGTGGGTTTTGTAATTATTGATAGGTTTTCATGTACAGGCTGTGATCCTCCAAATCCAAGACAGTTGATATCAGCAAAAGTCAGCTCGTCTCACAATCTATTTCATTCAGGAGGGAGGCGTCATATTGAATATCGTGGTAACTAAAATGCGAAAATGTCGATTTTGGCAGAAAAAAATAAAAATTATTATCCAAATGGTGAGAGATTGCAGAGGTTTGAGATGCAGAGGGATCTGAAAACCTTAAGTGTATGGTTCACAGAAGGTTAGAGTGCAGGTACTGTGAGTGTTTAGAAACAGTTTTTATCATCATGCCATCAGACTTCTGAACTCACAGACACATCATATATGTTGATTATTTTATTTATTATTGTCTTTTACCTACCAATGTCACTTTTATCTTATCTTTTTTTAACCTTAATTTTATCCTTGTAATATCATTGCTGAGGTGACCCGTTGCCTTGTCAAACACATTCCGTTGTACCGTTAACCCTGTGTTGAGCTACGTATGACAAATAAAACTGAACTGAGCTGACAACTAACAGTACATTTGAATATCTTGAAGGTAGAGTTACATAGATAGTTGATAGGCAAGGGGGTGCAAAGGTACCACAGGTGGATGGGAATCCACAGTTGCGCTCTCGTTGATCTTATTAAAATGACTTGAGGGGAAGAGTGGCCAAATTCCATTTATAATTGTGTAGGAAGGAACTGCAGATGCTCGTTTTTTTTTATGGAAGATAAACGGAAAATGCTGGAGTAACTCAGTGGGTCAGGCGGCATCTCTGTGGAATGTTTCGGGTCAGAACCCCTCTTCAGACTTAAAAATAGTGGGGGGGGACTGGAGATGACAAAAGGTCAGAACAAATCAGGGCCTGCAACACTCCACCCTTCCTGAGGTCATCTTTTGTCGGCCCTGTTTTGGCCTGGCCTTTTCTCGCCTCATGTTACCCCTCCACACCACCACCACCACCACTATCATTCAGTCCGAGAAACTGAACCTTGAACATCACCAAGGTCCGACCCTAAACGTCACCAATTCCTTTTCTCCAGAGATGCTGTCTGACCCACTGAATTACTCCAGCATTTCGTGTCTACCTTCTATTCCTAATTCATTGATGGTATTTTACCTTACTCTTAATTATAAAGAGCTATTTCACCACGGAAGCCATCAAGACCAAACCCAAACCCATCCTTTGTGTGACATCCACGTGGATGCGTTTGCCAGCAGAAGCTGTTTGGATAACAATCAGAACCAGAAGCTTTGGTGCCAGCACAACAACCTGGCCCTCAACGCCAGCAAAACCAAGGAACTGATTGTGGACTTTGGAAGGAGTAGGATGGGGACCCACAGTCCCGTTTATATCAACGGGTCGATGGTTGAAAGGGTCAAGAGCTTCAAATTCTTGGGCGTGCACATCTCTGAAGATCTCTCCTGGTCCGAGAACACCGATGCAATTATTAAGAAAGCTCATCAGCACCTCTACGTCCTGAGAAGATAACGGAGAGTCGGTTTGTCAAGGAGGACTCTCTCTAACTTCTACAGGTGCACAGTAGAGAGCATGCTGACTGATTGCATGACAATAAACCCTCTTGAATCTCTCGGTTGGCCTCCAACCTAAATGCTCCCCTTCTCCACGCTATTGTGATGCAATTCTAATCAGCTCTCAGCACAGTTGAAAAGGCTTGGGTTTATCCCGCTGCGTGTAGTTCATCTCCAGAATCCGACTGTAGTGCTTGCCTCAAAAGTGAGCTGAGATCTTCAAATGTCCCCATCTGAGGAAAGCAGGGATTTCCCTTGAGATTCCACAGAATGACTGCACAGAAATGGCCATGTGAGTGGTTTACAACTTTAGTTTCAGTTCGTTTAGTTCAGTTTGGAGATACAGCGCGGAAACAGGCCCTTCAGCCCACTGAGTGCGCGCCGACCAGCGATCCCTGCAAGCTAACACTATCCTACGCACACTAGGGGCAATTCACACTTGTACCAAGCCAATTAGTCTACAAACCTGTACGTCTTTGGTGTGTGGAAGGAAACTGGAGCTCCCGGAGCAAAACTCCGTACAGTCAGGATCGAACCCGGGTCCCGGCGCTGTGAGGCCGCAACTCTACCGCAGCGCCACCGTGCCACCCCTTTAATGGAGGGTGCGCTCCACTAAACCCTCCTCCCACCTACTTCCCTTAAACTTTCCAGCATTGCCTTTCATTCCTTCCTCCCCCATCCCACTTCCTATTAAATGCAATCACACTGTTCTCTCCAAACACCCCCATGTGGTATGAAGTTCCACAATCGAACCACGCACTGGGGAAAGGCATAACAATGTTATTAAAGACAGTTATGCAATGTATTACTTTCACATTCAGTTTCGCTAGAACCTATCTGGATGGTGCCCCGACACGTCTGATCACTGGAGGTGGTGGGCAATCTGTGGACGGAAACTAAAACACCAATAATTTCATAATTATTGCAGCAGCATCCCTCCACAAATGGGAGATTATATAGTCAGGCTGGAGTCTCTGGTGAAGATATACAATTTCAAGATCTTTTGATATTGGATACAGAGAATCAATTTGTGTATGGACTGTTAAGTTTAGTTTAGAGATAGTTTAGAGATACAGCATGGAAACAGGCCCTTCAGCCCATCGAGTCCACACCGATTCACACAAGTTCTACGTTGCACCACTTTTTCACCCACTCCTAACCCACTAGGGGTAACTTTACAGAGGCCAGTGAACCTATAAACCTGCACGTCTTTGGGATGTGAGAGGAAACCAGAGCACCAGGAGGAAACCCACACAAGGAAAACGTGCAAATTCCACACAGATAGCACCCAAGGTCGGGATCAAACCCGGATCTCTGGCACTGGGAAGCAGCAACTCCACCAGCTGGATGATGAGGGAAATATTTGAGCCAGAGGGCTTAACGTTGGAGGGGACGGAAAGGCAGCCTCCTCGGTGGAAATAAAAATATCAGGGTGGTTTTATCTGTGCGGTGGTCCCAGAATACAAACGTCAGCATCACGACTGAACGTAGCAATGGTGGCGTCTCCTCCGCCCACAGCATTGTCTCACGAGGAAGGATCTTCAGCAGAGAATTCTTGGATTAGAAAGTAGGAAAGACCAGAACGACAATGGTGGATGGTGGCCATAGAACCACACTCCGCAGACCGAACCGTTGCACACACGTAATGTAGTCCCAGGAATGAATGTGTAGGAAGGAATTGCAGATGCTAGTTTAAACCAAAGGTGGACACTATCTCAGGAATGAATGGACCTTCACAGAGCTCGACACAGATTGGCAGGGGGTTCACGGTGGAGTTCATCACTCCCTTGTGAACACGATGAGTGATACACAAAGCACCATGCGAAGCTTCTATTAAAACCGTTAAAACTGGCCTTCATGATGGCTTCGCCTAGCTACTGCCTATCCATTCCAAGACTGGGAAAGCCATTACTGCCAATGTAATCCATAGAACTAACGGCACCTCGCATTTTACACATCATAGAGTCATTTTTGGAATGACGTGCTCAGATTATCACCTGGAATGGTGGTCATGTTTAACCTGCGCGTTATTCAATTACGCGTGGCTTTTCAAGAACGTAGGTGCCTGTACCTATCTTTCTTAGACTCAACCCTACTGGCACAGTCAGTCACTGAAGCGCACCAGTTGGGTGGGAGAGGGAGGGGGTGAGGGAGAACCTCGGATGGGGCTTGGTCGATAAAGGGGATGCAATGTTCTGATCAGGGAGTGCAGTTCAGGGGAGCAGCGTTGAACTGAGACCATCACAAACAGTGCACCAAGAAATATTGACCAAAAGGCAGTCACTAGCGTTCCCCATCTGTAGATTCCATACAGGCACAAAAAGCTGGAGTAACTCAGCGGGACAGACAGCGTCTCTGGAGAGAAGGAATGGGTGGCGTTTGGGATTCTCCGGACCCTTCGTACACGTGTAGACTCCACACAGTCCCCACAATAAATGGAGAAACCAGTGTGGCTAAACGGCAGAGATTGTGGATGTTCCCCAGAGATGCCGCCTGACCTGCTGTGTTACTCCAGCACTTTGGGTCCTCTTGTATACAACATCTCTGTTGTTTTAGCCCCACTGCTTTCTCCATTTATTGTATGCGTATTAACCAGCATCTGCAGTTCCTACATGTTTCTGCATTTGCATGTTGTACCCCCACTGCATGCTTCTAATTAACATTCAACAAACGTCACCCATCCTTGTTCTACAGGGACAGACACAAACAGCTGGAGCAACTCAGCGGATCAGGCAGCATCTCTGGAGTAAAGGAATAGGTGACGTTTCAGGTCGAGACCCTTCTTCAGACTGAGAGTCAGGGGAAAGGCAAACGAGAGGTATAGATGGTGAACGGAGATACATTTTCCTTGAACTTCATCCCCTTTGATGTCTCGTTTTTACACCTTACCCTTCCTTATCTCTGCATTTCCCTCTTCCGACAGTCACCGAAGAAGGGTCTCGACCCGGAACGTCACCCATTCCTTCTATCCAGAGATGCTGCCCGCCCCGCTGAGTTACTCCAGCGTTTTGTGTCTATCTAGAACAAATGAATGAAAGATATGCAAAAAGTAACGATGATCAACGAAAGCTGGAGCCCACAATGGTCCATTGTTCTCCAAGGAGCTGCCTGACCCGCTGAGTTACTCCAACATGTTGTGCCTTTCCTTGGTAAACCAGCATCTGCAGTTCCTTGTTTCTACAACATGTATACTGTGTGTGGAATAAAGCTGGACAAGTCTCCCTCCGACCAGTGGCAAACTACAACATCCCAGAGCCAATGGAGGAGATTTAAGCGCACCAGCAAACACCCAGATGTTGCTTTTCTAAGAACCGGCTGTAAGTTAGTGACTCAATTTCCTCTTCAACACCATCCCACGCTCCCATCCACTCATCCCAGGTGCTGGAATGGGGCTGGACTGTGGCCCAGAGTCTCCCAACTGAAGCCAGGATATCTGAAGCTAATACCTTAAAGGATTGGGGGCATATTTTTAAAAAGATGTCTGCTTGCAATGGAGAAAAGTTAAAAGTAAACCCTTAAAAAGCAAATCTCTGCTCCTCTTGTAAACACTAATGGATGTGGAAAAGGCACATCTGTACAGGATAAACATAAAAAAGACTTGCCCTCCCTCCCTCTTCAAAAAAAAACTTTCAGATTTTGTCCAAAGGGGATTCATTCTGTTTGGTGGGTGACCTTACAATACAGAGCTGTATTGTTACCTCCTCCTTGTATTTTCCACCAGTCACCGGGCCAGGCTGACTTCTATTTCCATATAAAGGCAGCTTGTAGCCTCCCGGCTTCTGCACTTACACTAACTGCAAAAACTGGGGAGGAAACGGCAGCAGCCAGTGTAACCAAAAAAGGTCAACGCCAGCTAATCTGCCTTGGGAGGAGCATGGCGAGCGGGACGGGTCCGCAGGCAGATCAGGAGGGGGGTAAAACCAACTCCGTTTAACCCTTTCCACCAAAGATCTTAGAGCGGCTTTTCACTTCCATCGCAGCCCGGCTCGGATTACCGAAGAATGCCTGTCAGTTTTTTCCCCTCATTGATTCCAGACATTTATAACAAATACTTTTTTTTGTTGTAGCAGCTTTGGAAACTAATGGCGAGCGCTTGACTCCAGACTGTTTAACTTTCCAACGAGCAGTGAACAATCCTGCAGTGAAGAAGGGTCTCGCCTCGAAACGCCACCCATTCCTTCTCTCCAGAGATGCTGCCTGTCAAAGTCAAAAGAGTTTATTGTCATGTGTCCCTGACAGGACAATGAAATTCTTTCTTTGCATAGTACAACAGAACATAGTAGGCATTGACTACAGTTATATACTTAAATACACACATTAATTAATAAATTAATAAAGTGCAAATAACAGATGGAAGGGTATTAATGTTCAGAGTTTTGTCCGAGCCAGGTTTAATAGCCTGATGGCTGTGGGGAAGTAGCTATTCCTGAACCGGGTCGTTGCAGTTCTCAGGCTCCTGTACCTTCTACCCGAAGGTAACAGGGAGATGAGTGTGTGGCCAGGGTGGTGTGGGTCCTTGATGATGCTGCCATTCCTTTTTGAGGCAGGGACTGTGGTAGATCCCCTCGATGGAAGGAAGGTCAGAGCCGATAATGGACTGGGCAGTGTTTACTACTTTTTGTAGTCTTTTCCTCTCCAGGGCACTCAAGTTGCCGAACCAAGCCACGATGCAACCGGTCAGCAAGCTCTCTACTGTGCACCTGGAGAAGTTAGAGAGAGTCCTCCTTGACAGACCGACTCTCCGTAATCTTCTCAGGAAGTAGAGGCGCTGATGAGCTTTCTTAATAATTGCATCTGTGTTCTCGGACCAGGAAAGATCTTCACAGATGTGCACGCCCAGGAATTTGAAGCTCTTGACCCTTTCAACCATCGACCCGTTGATATAAACGGGACTGTGGGTCCCCATCCTACTCCTTCCAAAGTCCACAATCAGTTCCTTGGTTTTGCTGGTGTTGAGGGCCAGGTTGTTGTGCTGGCACCATATGGTCAGTCGCTCGATCTCTCTTCTATACTCCGACTCATCCCCATCAGTGATATGTCCCACCCATCAGTGATACGGTCCCGCTGAGTTACTCCAGCTTTTTGTGTCTGCCTTAGGTGTAAACCAGCATCTGCGGTGCCTTCCTGCACAATCCTTTCATCTAGGCATCTCAGCCTTGTAATGATCCAAAGGTCCACAGTCACGCAGGGAAGCTGCAACATGTCTTTTACCTGAAGATACTGGACAAAATGCTGGAGTATCTCAGCAGGTCAGGCAGGATCTCCGGAGAACAGGAATAGGTGGCGTTTCGGGTGGAGACCCTTCTTCAGACAGTGTCAGGGGAGAGGGAAACTAGAGGTACAAATAGCAAACGAATGGAAGGTATGCAGAAGGACCAATCAAAGCCAACAACTATGATCATGGAAAGGTGGAGTCCACAATGGTCCATTGTTGGCTGTGGAGAACTGATTCCTGGGATGGGAGGACTTTCATATGAAGAAAGACTGGCTAGACTCGGCTTGTACTCGCTAGAATTTAGAAGATTGAGGGGGGATCTTATAGAAACTTACAAAATTCTTAAGGGGTTGGACAGGCTCGATGCAGGAAGATTGTTCCCGATGTTGGGGAAGTCCAGAACAAGGGGTCACAGTTTAAGGATAAGGGGGAAATCTTTTAGGACCGAGATGAGAAAAACATTTTTCACACAGAGAGTGGTGAGTCTCTGGAATTCTCTGCCACAGAAGGTAGTTGAGGCCAGTTCATTGGCTATATTTAAGAGGGAGTTAGATGTGGCCCTTGTGGCTAGAGGGATCAGGGGGTATGGAGAGAAGGCAGGTACGGGATACTCAGTTGTATGATCAGCCATGATCATATTGAATGGTGCTGCAGGCTCGATGGGCCGAATGGCCTACTCCTGCACCTATTTTCTATGTTTCTATAACGAGTGAAACTAATGAGTGAAAAAGTGAAACTAAGCAGGACAACAGTGAAACTAGTACAACGACTCAGGTGGGAGAGGAACAGAGAGAGAGGGAATACAAGGGTGACTTAAAGTGAGAGAAATCAATATTCGGACCGCTAGGTTGTAAGCTGCCCAAGCGAAATATGAGGCGCTGTTCCCCCAATCTGTGTTTGGCCTCACTCTGACAGAGGAGGCCCAGACAGAAAGGTCAGTGTGGGAATGGGAAGGGGAGTTAAAGCGTTTGGAAACCGGGAGTGGTTTCCCTATATAGAGGTAACAGCTCCATGTAATTCAAAACACAATGGAGAACCTTCGTAGTTGAACACTGACTCCAAGTAAAAAACAAAAGGGCAAAGTGCTGGAGTAACTCAGTGGTTCAGGCAGCATTTCTGGAGACCGTGGGCAAGGGAAGTTTCGGGTCGAGACATTCCTTTAAACTGATTGTTGGGGAAAATCCACTGAGAAATGAGGAGACAAATCCCACAAAAGGGACAAAATGCGCAGAGAATAGTGTTGCCTGGGTTAACCAAGTCCCCACAGTTTTTGGAGTTGAAAGAAGGAAGTTCGAACTCACACCCAGAGAACATTCAGGGAGGGAATTCCAAAACTTGTAGAAATGTGTAGTCTGAACTGTAAGCAGCAACATGGCATTCCCAAGAGCAAGGTGGCTTGTTTCTCTCTTTTCCCTTCTCCACCACGTGTTGGATCTGACCTTGACGTCTCAAGCTGCGGGCGCACGCACACTGCACAACACGGCCAAGAGGTTGAGCACAAGGTCACCTCCCACTCCTCACTTGGCATGGCATCGGAGATCATTAATTACTCACATCTGGCCGGTCCAGGCAACAGTGTTGGGGCAGCGCAGTCTGGCATTGAATCAAACTGATGCCCTGAGTCTAGGCATTTACAACGTTGTTGCCATGTGAGCTGTGCGCAGTTATAGAGTCATAGGGTCATACAGTGTGGAAACAGGCCCTTCGGCCCAACTTGCCCGCACCAACCAACATGTCTCACCCACACTAGTCTCACTTGCCCCCATATCCCTCAAAACCATTCCTATCCAAAACCATTCGTGTCTAACTGTTTCTCAAATGTTTTGATAGTCCCTGCCTCAACTACTTCCTCCGGCAGCTCGTTCTATACACCCGCCACCCTTTGTGTGAAAAAGTTACCCTTCAGATTCCTATAATCTGCTTGTTAAATTAATCTTGTTTAAGAAGGAACTGCAGATGCTGGAAAATCGAAGGTAGACAAAAGTGCTGGAGAAACTCAGCGGGTGCAGCAGCATCTATGGAGCGAAGGAAATAGGCAACGTTTCAGGCCGAAACCCTTCTTCAGACATAATCTGCTTGATAAGTAATCAGCTTGTTTCCATTTAACCATCATGGCAAATTGATGCATTTTCCAACCTCGTCTCAACGCTGCAACGAGATCTCCTACACTTATGTAATTGATGTGAATCTTTGGTTTTCCTGCATGGGTTTACAGCCATAGTGAATGTATGCGTCACAGTGAGGTGCAAAATACAAAAGCCATTTTGCAGACGGTTCCCACAAAATAAAATTCTAACTATGTGATCTTGCACAGGAGATGTCTTCGGGTGAACATGTCTGAAGGTTTCCCAAAGTTTATTGAGGGAAGGCTCGAAGTGAGATGTGGGACTGAGATACATAGGAGGACTGCTGTTGTACTGAGTTTGCTTACTACAGTCCAGCCACTACACCTGGTCACTGCTCTCTTGACCAAAGGAGGAGGAGGTCATCAGGCAGAGTCCAATCAATACTGTGCAATGACCTTGTCCACACAATGTTAGGATCAAGAGAGGAGATTTTAGAGATCCAGCGTGGAAACAGGCCCTTCAGCCCACCAAGTCTGTGCCGATCATCGATCACCCCGTGCACTAACTCCATCCCACACACAAGGACCAATTTACAATTTACAGAAGCCAATGAACCTAGAAATCTGTACCTCTGTGGAGTGTGGCAGGAAACCGGAATACCTGGAGAAAACCCATGCGGTTACAACGAGAACATACAAACTCTGTAGATCCCACTATATTTTTCACTGTGTGTCTGGAAATAACACAACACATAACTCACTTTTGCCTGCAGGCATGAAACGAATATTATATTGGTAGAGCTATTGCCTCACAGCACTAGAGACTCGGGTTCGATTCCGACTTCAGGTGCTGCCTGTGTGAAGTTTGTACATTCGCCCTGTGACCGCGTGGGCTTCTCCGAGTGCTTCGGTTTCCTCCCGCATCCCACAGACATGGGTTTGTAGGTTGATCGACCTCTGTGACTTGCCCCTAGTCTAGTGTATAGGGAGCGGATGAGAAAACGGGATAACATAGAGCTAGTGGGAACAGCTGATCGATGGTCAGCATGGGCTTGATGGGCCGAAGGGCCTGTTTCCATGCTGTTACTTTCAATCAATTAATACGCTTAATCTTCAAACTAAAGGGCTGAAACACACACCATTCCCTCAGGCAGATCACTGTTAATGGACAATGAATTTAGACAGAAACAGTTTTGACCGATTGCTTTCAATTTTATCAATGACTCTTCCAATTGTAAACTGGGCTTTAGCTGTGGCTACTGCCCCCTGCTGTTCTATCAGCATATGGCCACAGTGCAGGAAGGATCTGATGGAACAACAGGATGCAGAGAATATGAAGTGGACACTTCTAAACTGAGATTGTTTTCTTTGGAACAAAGGAGATATAATTGAGTGGTTTAACATTTTGAGAAGCCCCAAATACCCATAGCAAGAAGGACTTATTTCCCTGGGCAGATATACCTAAATTTTGGGAACATATATTTAAAATAATTTTTGGACGGTTTATTGGGAGATTTATTAATTTATTTCTCATGTGGAATATAGTAGAGGTCTGGATCTCATAGTGATGAAGGTAAAACCCCTCACCACAAATACAAAGTAACTAAAGGGACACTTGGATAAATGTGACCCCTCAGGTTTAGTTTAATTTATTGTCACGTGTACCAAGCAAACCAGTCAGTGGAAAGACCATACATACATGATTACAACCGAGCCATCCACAGCGTACAGTTTCATGATAAAGGGAATATCGCGAATAACATTTAGCCCCCGCAAATTAAAGTGTAAATAGCCTGATAAATTGCACTTCAGCCGATCATTTTCTGATGGCTCGGTATAATCTACTAATCTTGCAGACTGCGATTATGATAACCGTTTGTTCATTGTGTTGACAGCATCAAACTGGGTCTCTGGCCCTGCAAGGCAGCAACTCTACTGATGCCTCATTGTGCCTCCCTAAATTTATCTTTCATGTAATTCTATCCCATCATCTGAATGTCTTCATTGTTTGTTAAATAGTAATTTGCTTTATATCGAAATAATTCCAAATAAAACTCCAAATATTCCAAATGGCACAGCAGTAGAGTTGCTGCCGTACAGCAGGGGCCAGGGGCCCCGAGTTCGATCCTGCCTACGGGTGCTTGTCTGTACAGTGTTTGTACGTTTTTGTCGCCATGACCTGCGTGGATTTTCTCTGGAATCTCTGGTTTCCTCCTGCACTCCAAAGATGTGCAGATGTGTAGGTTATTTGGGTTGGCATCATTGTAAATTGTCCCCAGTGTGTATAGGATAGTGCTAGTGTGCGGGGATCGTTGGGTCAGCGTGGGCTCGGAGGGCCGAAGGGCCTGTTTCCACGCTGCATCTCTAAATTAAGCTAAGAAACTAAACTAAAACCCTAGATATTTAAATCATCCTCTGCACAGCCCCTGATTCCCATCAGATGTTTCTGATGTCATCTGGATTGCAAAATCACTTATTCAAATATAGCACATGAATTGGCTTCACCCAGTCCACCACACTATTTTCACCAGTTGCAAACACCTATGAGCAGCTATTTGACACTTTGATTAATTGCATGAATTTTCAAAATCAGCAAAATGGTTTTCTGAAACCAGAATTTCTATTTTACATGTATGAAACATCATCGATATGTCAAAAGATGCTGGTGCAAGCTGTATTCAATGTATGTAGATGAATGCCGGACATAGGTTCTGATGTGCATAGTCAGAGAAGGTGGTAAGTGAATAAATGAACTGCATATTCTTTGGTAGTTCTTCACGTAACATCAACAGTCCCTACACAACTAACACTCAGTGCAGCTTGGAACATATACATAACTAGTAGAGCTGATGTCTCACAGCGTTAGAGACCCGCGCCTGATCCAGATCTCAGGTGCTGTCTGTATGGAGTTTGTCTGTCACCCTCTGCAGTCAGAGGGTGGTCTTTAGTCAGAGGGTGGTGAATCGGTGGAATTCATTGCCACAGAAGGCTGTGGAGGCGGTCACTGGATATTATTTTAAGTCAGAGATAGATAGATTCTTGATAAGGACGGGTGTCAGGGGTTATGGGGAGAAGGCAGGAGAATGGGGTCAAGAGGTAAAGATAGATCAGCCATGATTGAATGGTGGAGCAGACGTGAAGGGCCGAATGGCCTAACTCTGTTCCTATCACTTATGAACTTATGAACCATGAAGGTTTCCTCCAGGGAGAATGTACAAACTCCGTACAGACAGCACCCATAGTCAGGATCGAAAGCAGGTCTCTGGTGCTGACCGGCATTATCAGGGCATCTTGTCTATCTTGGGCATAGAATCTGGTGCTTTCATCCCTCTGGCTTCACAATCCACAAAATGAACGTTTCAAGCCTATCTCATACCACATGTTCTTATCTCTGGCCTTTATTCCACCCATTGCCTATCGAAAAAAAACATTGCCTATGTTGAGGGTTTTTGCCATGCTTTGTGCTGCCTCTCCCCTTTTCCAGCTCTCTCCCCACAAACAGTCTAACGAAGGGTCTCAACCCGAAACGTCACCCATCCACGGTCTCCAGAGATGCTGCCTGACCCACTGAGTTACTCCAACACTTTGTGTCCTTTTGTGTATTGACCAGGCCATCTCTACAGCCACCGCGTGGTCACAAGAATAATGCAGGAGAGAGCAACCAGTCTCTGTGGCTGTATCCAATGTCAAACTTTGTACAATATGGCACATCAGCAGTTCATAACCTTATTCAGTGGGAGTCGACACCAGACCAATTGTATCGTAGTTTGCAAGCTCCCAGTAGGAAGCTCCTTGGTGGGAAGCTGCCGAGCTGGCCCCTGCCCGTTCCCCGCATCCCTATCCACTAATCGAGGGTAGTCAAAGGTAGTCGAAGGTAGTATTCGACATAGTCGGAGGTCGAAGGAGATCGAAGGGAGGCCGTCTTTCTCTCCACTATTCGGTGTCCAATTTTCCCGAAGTTAGTCGAAGCTAGTCTTCAACATAGTCGAAGGAGGTGGAAGGAGGTCTTCCACATGACACTTTTTCAAACTCTCCTAAACTCTTCTAAACTCGCCAATTAGGTCGCTGCAGTTTACTATCTCGATTACATTTTGCTAATCGGAGTGTGCTTATGTCTGGCAATACTCTACTGGACTGATTATAAGAAAGGAATTTCACTGTGCATTTGCTCATGTGACAATGAAACGCCATTGAACCATTGAACCACTGAACCACTGTGCAACATCCAACAGTAGATACCATTGGTACAATATTATTCAATTACATCAACCCAGCACAATATTATCTAACAACAATCAACACCAAAGCAACTTATACCCAATAAAACACTATAGCTAAATAATATACTCTTACAGATTAAAGGTGTCTTAATTTCCCAACAGTTGTGGGGGGGAGTTCTGAGATTTCTGATATCTTTGCCACAAGGGGGCATAAAAATGTCCTTGTGTCCCTGAGAAAACTAAAGTAGTTGATGCTTTCTCCAATGTTTCTCTGCCAGTCTAAACAGTGTTCGGCCAAGGATTCAAAAGAATTGGCGGCTAAAACATTTTTCAAAGAGGTTTTTTGTAAATATTTTTGCCATGTTGGGGCTTGGAGTTAAGTGCCGTCTTTGAAACTCGGAGGTGAGGTCCGCATGCAATGTGGTCCAGTTAACCGTGGTTGATGGTTGAAGACGTCTCGACCCGCAATGAGACTCAAGGCCTCAAATCATTAACCATCAGCAGGTGGTTTATTTTACCTGCGCAAGCGGAGATGTGTCTCAGCCAAAGGCTGCGATCACGTCTCCAAAATTCGTTGGCACAACAAGATATTTATATACACAGAAGAGGACTCGTATGATGTCCAAAGGTGATGTTGTTCAATGGTGATGTACAGAAGTTAATTAGTTCAATGTGTTAATTACATTGCTGAGTTTGCACCCATCACCTAGGTTGCACATTGTTGCTTGCAAAGCCAGCTTGGTGTCACGAAGCCCATTCGGTTTTGCGATACTAATGGTTTACTTCAACTCAGTGAGCACAGCTTTGATACGGGGGTAGACACAAATGCTGGGGTAACTCAGCGGGACAGGCAGCTTCTCTGGAAAGAAGGAATGGGTGACGTTTCGAGTCGAGACCCTTCTTGTTGGCCGGGGGAAGTATTACCTGTCCTGCCAGTGGATTTGGTGGACCTTGTGGAACGAGCGCTGTTGGTGGTCCCCATCTCCGAAACATTCATGGGGGTGGGAGTCACCGCTCCTCAGTAGGTCATGAGCTTAGTGCCAGGTTTAACGCTTGGTATTCCTAACATATCTTTCCCAGGGCTGCCAACATTGGGTGGGAGTTGGGAGTGAGAAATTGCGAGAGACCAAGCCCGAGGGAGCCTGGGTCTCACTGCACACCTGGTACTACTCCTGACCCTCTCCAGTTGCATACCTTCTCTCATTCCTGACCCTGAGTCCAGCCTTACACCTGGCCCCCTATTCTACCCTGATCATAGCTGCTTACCTGCTTAGGTTCCCAATGCTGAACACTCCCATTGTCCCAGCTTTGACTGCACACCATAAAACAAAATTTGCTACATCCATTGGCTTCCTTGTTATCTAACATGCTGGTTACTTTGTCAAAGAAATCATCAATTGGTTGAACACAATTTCTCATCCATAAAATTAGAACTCACTCAGCTGTATAAGTATTCTGTTACCATTTCCTTCATTTTCCTAACAAACTGTCCTGAAGTCATTTTCACCCCCAATATTTTCAGTATTTTGCTGTCTTCCTCTCAGCTGGGACTTTTCCGAAATGCAAAGTCCAATAACTATATATTTCCGCAAAACTTTTTCTATTAAATGTGATATTGAGAATACATAATATTTTCTGTGGTATTCATAACACAACAATGATAAAAAAATCTTTGTTTTGATTGCACCTGCCAACATGCATACATTAATATAACACAGTTAATATGTACCGAGTGCACATTTTTGTTCCAATGCTCCCCACTCCCGATTACTTTAACATTGAAGTGATTGAAATCCAAGTGAAGTTTAAAGGCATCAGAAAAATAAAACCACCGGAATGGATAATGTTCATTACGTGGTTGGTTGGAGTCAGTATCAGCACAATTACTATATTAAACTTTGAATCTTCAGATGTCTTGGTTCAAGCTAAAACTAAAGACCAATAATAACCTCCTCACACCTTCCCCTGCAGGTATCTCTGTCACTCCTTTAAAATATGCCCCTTCTTTGAACAAGCTCTTAAACATCGCATCTGAATCAGTTTCCATCTGATTACACTCTTTGAGATGTTCATCTACGTGTTCAATTAATAAAACAATGAGATTGGGGACATTTCTATTCAACCTGTCAAAGGAATTTGGGGGGGGGAGGGTTTAGAAATAGCCAGTGAGGTAAACAAACATAATAGGTGAGTGGCAAATGACAATAGTGCTACCTTCCCAATATGTAACTGAAGGAAATAAAGGATTATCGGGGCTGTATGTTGTGACAGACAGCCTGACACCTTGCATGTAATTTTAATATTACACTTATCCCATCCACCTGGATATTCCAGATTAATAAATTATGGTTTTATCAACTAATTACAAATCAGGCTAATTACAAATCAATAACATTAGCCAACTCCGAAACACGAAGCGCTGAGCATTGGGATCCAGACATCACGGACAACTGGCCTCAGTTCCCCGCTCACATCTGGCAGTGCTCTCTGTCTGAACCAGGAGCCACAGAGCATTTTTGAAAGTGGGGAGGCTGAGCGATCACTGATCACTGGCCTTGGGGGTACCCGGCGAGGGAGTGGAGCAACCGAGTTGGGGGAGGGTGTGGGAGGGGGGTGTTTGTTCTATTTTTTCCCCATATCTCTTGATTTTGTTTGCCCTAAGAGCTAAATGTAAATCTCTCTTGAAAACATCCAGTGAACTGCCTTCTGTGGCAGAGAATTCCACAGATTCACAACTCTACCATCGAGGGTTCCTAACTGGCCTACACTTATTCTTAAACTGTGACCCCTGGTTCTGAACACCCCCAACATCAGGAACATTTTTCCTGCAGTTACAGTAAGTGAAAATCTAGCAGGCAAGCAGGATGCTTTCTCCAACCACCCCCATTCGAAGGCCACGATCTACCACCGTTTCTACCCAGTGCTTGGTACTTACTTCCAGCAGCCACTGGTTGTCCTCCAGGATGCACCGAGCCGCAGCCTGATCCATGCCGGTCACCTGGGCGAATTCGGCAGTGAATCTCTCACGGCAACGCTTCTGATGCCTCCGACAGCCCGGGACTCTTGAACTGAGGCTGCTCCGTGGCCGGAGCTGCAGCGAGCGACTCGCCAGCCCAGCAAACACTCGCCAGAGGTTCACTTGTTTTGCTTATTAAGTGTTGTTGCTCCTTTCCTTGGTGCAATATTCACTCAGTGGACATATTTTTAGAATGGAGAATGGAAATAAAGAGTAGGAAGTAACTGCAGATGCTGGTTTTAAGCCAAAGATAGACACACAATAACTCAGCTTAAGAGTGGTGCATTACCCACTCAGTTCCAGTGGATGTCTGCAGGGTGTGTGCACATAATTCATTATTTAGGTCCCCTTAGGCGACTGAAACATCCTTTCTGTCCTTGGGTCAATGCCCCAGCATTAGGCAGTGAATCACATGTGTTAGCTATCACAAAGTAGGGTCACCGGGTTAACTAAGTCAACGGATATTTAATCTAAGATCTATAAACAGGTCGTTGTTTGTCGATCTAGCCGTTTTTACGGTTTTGTTTTATTCTCACCTCATTGTCCAGCAACGGCAGCAACTGCAACAGCAAGGCCAGCAGCATCATCAAGGACCAGCCGCACCCCGGCCACACCCTCCTCTCCTCTCTCCCATCGGGCAAGAGGTACAGAGGTGTTAAAACGCACACCGCCAGGTTCAGGGACAGTTTCTTCTCAGCTGTTATCAGGCAACTGAACCGTCCGACCAACAGCTAGAGAGCAGCGCCTGAGCTACCACCCACCTCATTGGAGACCCTCGGACTATCTTTGATCGGACTTTATCTTGTACTAAACGTTATTCAATTTATTCCCTTTGTCATGTACACTGTGGGCGGCCCGTTGTAATCATGTATTGTCGTTCTGCTGTCTGGTTAGCTCACAGCAAAAGCTTTTCACTGTACACTGTTTTCCCGGCACTCGTGACAATACATTGAACTCAAACAAGTTGGCATGTAGTGTGATTATTTAAGTGAAAAAATATTCTTAGAGGTTTTTTTCCAGAGAAGTGGTCAGAGGCTGAACTAGCAGCACTGGTGAGACACTGGTCAATCAAATGGGGATGGGGGTGAAGATGGTGGAGGGAGGGAGGGGAGGGGAGGGGCGATAGGTCACAATAAAGAGAAGGAACTGTGGAGGCAAAGAATCAAATTCCAAAGCATGGATCCACACGGAGGCACGCACACAGCTGCCAAGGTGCCCTCGGACTATCTTTGATCGGACTTCATCGGACAACCACCTCCTACAAGGTGAGATCAGGAGGCAGCTCGAATGTTGGCGAAACATCACTCCCTGACGAGCTCAATGCGTTTTACGCACGCTTTAACACTGATGTGCCTTCTCGAGCCCCCATTCGCTGTGATGGTATTTCAGTCACAGTCACAGAGGCCGACGTCAGAAAATCCTTCAGAGGGGTGAACCCTCGAAAAGCACCTGGACCTGATGGTATACCCGGTCGTGTTCTAAAAACCTGTGCGGACCAACTGGCTGGAGTTTTTACGGACATTTTCAACCTCTCACTTCTGAGGTCTGAGGTTCCCACCTGCTTTAAAAGGGCATCAATTATACCGGTGCCCAAGAAGAGCAAGGTGACGTGCCTCAATGACTATCGACCAGTGGCACTAACGTCTGTGGTGATGAAGTGCTTTGAGAGGTTGATCATGGCGCAAATCAACTCCTACCTTGACAAAAACCTGGACCCACTGCAGTTCGCTTACCGCCACAACAGATCAATGGTGGATGCGATCTCGCTGGCCCTCCACTCCGCTCTGGACCACTTGGACAACAAAAACTCATATGTCAGGCTGTTATTCATTGATTACAGCTCGGCATTTAACACAATCATCCCCTCCAAGCTGGTTACCAAACTCGCAGAACTGGGTCTCTGCGCATCCCTCTGCAATTGGATCCTCGACTTCCTCATTCACAGACCACAGTCAGTTCATATTGGTGAAAATGTGTCAGCCTCGATAACAATCAGCACGGGAGCACCTCAAGGCTGCGTGCCCAGCCCCCTGCTGTACTCACTCTATACTCATGACTGCGTAGCCGGTCATAGTGCGAACTCTATCATCAAGTTCGCTGACGACACCACTGTTGTGGGACGTATCACTGATGGGGACGAGTCAGAGTACAGAGGTGAGATCGACCGACTGACCAAATGGTGCCAGCACAATAACCTGGCTCTCAACACCAGCAAAACCAAGGAACTGATTGTGGACTTTGGAAGGAGTAGGATGGGGACCCACAGTCCTGTTTATATCAACGGGTCGATGGTTGAAAGGGTCAAGAGCTTCAAATTCCTGGGCGTGCACATCTGTGAAGATCTTTCCTGGTCCGAGAACACTGATGCAATCATAAAGAAAGCACATCAGCGCCTCTACTTCCTGAGAAGATTACGGAGAGTTGGTCTGTCAAGGAGGACTCTCTCTAACTTCTACAGGTGCACAGTAGAGAGCTTGCTGACCGGTTGCATCGTGGCTTGGTTCGGCAACTTGAGCGCCCTGGAGCGGAAAAGACCACAAAAAGTAGTAAACACTGCCCAGTCCATCATCGGCTCTGACCTCCCTACCATCGAGGGGATCTATCGCAGTCGCTGCCTTAAAAAGGCTGGCAGCATCATCAAGGACCCACACCATCCTGGCCACACACTCATCTCCCCGCTACCTTCAGGTAGAAGGTACAGGAGCCTGAAGACTGCAACGACCCGGTTCAGGAATAGCTACTTCCCCACAGCCATCAGGCGATTAAACTCGGCTCGGACAAAACTCTGAACATTAATAGCACATAATCTGTTTATTTGCACCTTATCAGTTTATTTATTCATGTGTGTATATATTTATACAATGGTATATGGACACACTGATCTGTTCTGTATTCGTGCCTACTATGTTCTGTTGTGCTGAAGTAAAGCAAGAATTTCATTGTCCTATCTGGGACACACGACAATAAACTCTCTTGAACTCGTGAACTTGAAGTTATTCCCTTTATCATGTATCTATGCACTGTGGGCGTCTCGATTGTGATCATGTATTGTCTTCCCGCTGTCTGGTTAGCACCCAACAAAAAGCTTTCCACTGTACCTCCGAGCACGCGAGAAAATAAACTAAACTGAACTGAACTTCATCTTGCACTGAATGTTATTCACGTTATTCCCGTTATCCTATATCTGTGCACTGCGGATGGCTCGATTGTAATCGTGTATTGTCTTTTCACTCGGCACACGCGACAATAGACGGAACTCAGCTCGATTCAATTAAAGGGGGGAACAATGGTGGAGAGATGAGCCCTGATGATAAAGAGTTAAAGTTGTAAGTGCAACAGGAGCAAGGATGGTGGAAATAGAATCAATCGATGCTTCGAAAAAGGAATTAAGAAGAGCAATGCTATGGGGATAGAGCGGGGGAACGGGATTGACAGGACTTCTCCGTGAGGCACCGAATCGGTGAGCCAGAAGCCTCCTTCTCCACAGCATCGATTCTATGATAGTACGAAACCTGAGAGAACAAATTAACAAAAGACGAGTGTAATCTTAATGAGGAAATACTTGTTGGATTTGCACTGTGGTGTCAATCCTTTATTTCTTTTTACTTTTTTAGACTTTTAGTGAAACCTTCTCCTGGATTTCATGTGTTTCAATCAGGCCCCCTCTCTCTGCAGAGATACAGAGGCTTAGGCTTAGTCTGTCTGTCTTTTCACGTTAACATCCCGCCCTCTCCAAGTTTTGTTAGACTTTAGAGATACAGTGTAGAAACAGGCCCTTCGGCCCACTGGGTCCGTGTCGACCAGCGATCGTACACTAGCACTATCCTCCACACTAGGGACAATTTACAATTCTACCAAGCCAATGAACCTACAAGCCTGTACATCTTCGGAGTGTGGGAGGAAACTGGAACATTCAGAAGAAACCCACGTGGTCATAGGGAGAACGTGCAAACTCCGTACAGGCAGCATCCGTAGTCAGGATCAAACCCGGGTCTCTGGCGTTGTTAAGGGCCTGTCCGACTTGGGCATCATTTGCCCGTCACGTAGGTGGTGTGTGAAGATTTTGCGAATCCCAAAATCCTGGGGCGACCGCGCGTCACTGCCTTCGCACCACCACGTCTCACCACGCGCCGTGCGCGCGTGACGCGTAGATGATGTCGCGTCGTGCATCGTGACCGTAAGTGATGTCGTGTAAATGACGCGCAAATAACTCCGCAAGTGGGACAGGCACTTAAGGCACCGCAGTGCCAAACCCCTCCGGCTCCAATTATTTCAGACTCGATGAAGGTGGAGCAGTCTCGAACAGACAAATGGCCTAATTCTGCTTCTGTGTCTCGTGGTCTCAATCCAAGAAACATTATTCAGTTATTTATCAGCCAAGGGCAGGTTTTTTCGTCTATTGTTGTTTTAGATTCAGTACTTCAGACTCTTGAAATACATAAAAGTAAGAGAGGTTTCCCGATCTATTTGCTAACACAGTCAGTTTACTGGTAAATTAACAAATTCTATTTGAAATTGTGTTAATGAACCACAAGCAGCAGGAAACTTCCTTTGATGAAAGGCAAAGGGTGGGAAACAAGCAGCGGTTTTTCAAAACATTAACACTCATTAAAATTCAAATGTGATTGATAGGGAGAAAAATAAATGAATCCTTCCTATCAACAACAGGACATGTGGCAATGATGTGGGTTGGAGCAAGAGAGAGAGTGACTAACGAGTGGAACACGCTGCCAGGCAATTTAGTGTATTGTCATGTGTACCGAGGTACAGTGAAAAAAACTTTAGTCGCTTGCTAACCAGTCGGCGGAAAGATTACAATCGAGCCATCCACATGATACATGATGAATTGAATAATGTTTAGTGAAAGATCTTCTTCTTATCGGGTCCACATCACAAGATTAGAAATTGTTCAGCCAGAGCTGAGCACGCTTCTCGGCATCTGCGTACAATGGCGTCTTGTGCTTCTCGTGCTTCTCGTGCGTGGTGGTGGAAATATTCCTGGAAACAGGGCCGCGACGTGAACGCTCTTTCCTTGACCCCTAGTGAAAGATAAAGCCCAGTAAAGTCCGATTAAAGATAGTCAGAGGGTCTCTAGTGGGGTAGATAGTGGCACGGGGCGGCTCTCTTGTTGTTGGTAGAATGGTTCAGTTTCCTGATAACAGTCAATCATTGAATCAAGAGAGTCAAGAGTCAAACAAGGATCTGAAGAAGGGTCTCAGTAACAAGAAAAATGGATAAGGGAGAGCCAGTGGATGTAGTGTATCTGGACTTTCAGAAAGCCTTTGATAAGGTCCCCCACAGGTGATTAGTGGGCAAAATTAGAGCACATGGTTATGGGGATAGGGTATTGACATGGATAGAAAATTGGTTGGCAGACAGGAAACAAAGAGTAGGAATTAATGGTTCTCTTTCAGAATGGCAAGGGGTGACTAGTGGGGTGCCGCAAGGCTCGGTGCTGGGACCGCAGCTATTTACAATATATATTCATGATTTAGATGAAGGAATTAAAAGTAACACTAGCAAATTTGCAGATGACGCAAAGCTGGGTGGCAGTGTGAACTGTGAAGAGGATGCTATGAGGATGCAGGGTGGCTTGGATAGGTTGGGTGAGTGGGCAGATGCATGGCAGATGCAGAATAATGTGGATAAATGTGAGGTTATCCACTTTGGTGGCAAGAACAAGAAGGCAGATTAATATCTGAATGGTGTCAGATTAGGAAAAGGGGAAGTGCAACGAGACCTGGGTGCCCTTGTACATCAGTCACTGAAAGTAAGCATGCAGGTACAGCAGGCAGCGAAGAAAGCTAATGGCATGTTGACCTTCATAATGAGAGGATCTGAGTATAGGAGCAAAGAGGTCCTTCTGCAGTTGTACAGGGCCCCTGGTGAGACCACACCTGGAGTATTGTGTGCAGTTTTGGTCTCCTAATTTGAGGAAGGACATTCTTGCTGTTGAAGGAGTGCAGCGTAGGTTCACCAGGTTAATTCCCGAGATGGCGGGACTGTCATATGAAGAAAGAATGAAACGACTGGAATTTAGAAGGATGAGAGAGGATTTTATAGAAACATATAAAATTATTAAGGGATTGGACACACTAGATGCAGGAATGGGGGAGCCCAGAACCAAGCGCCACAGTTTAAGAACATGGGGTCGGCCATTTAGAACTGAGATGAAGAAAATTGTTTTATTTTTTTTCCCCCATCTTTTTCATCCAGAGAATTGTGAATTTGTGGAATTCTCTGCCTCGGAAAGCAGTGGAGGCCGATTCACTGGATGCATTCAAAAGAGAGTTAGATAGAGCTCTTCAGGCAAGCGGAATCAAGGGATATGGGGAGAAGGCAGGAACGGGGTACTGATTATGGATGATCAGCCATGATCACATTGAATGGCGGTGCTGGCTCGAAGGGCCGAATGGCCTACTCCTGCAGCTATTTTCTATGTATCTATCTATGTATCAACCCAAAGCATCACTATCAATTTTCTCTACAGATGCTGCCTGACCTGCTGAGTTCCTCCAGCACTTTGTGTCCATTTGTATATTCACCAGCAGCTGCTGTGCTTTGTTTCGACAAGTCAAAAAAGTGTTTTAATGTCATATATACTGAAATGGAACAATTAAATTCTTACCTGCAGCAGCACCATAGGTTTGTAAACACAGTGCTCAATAGATAATATATAAAATGAACGTTAAAAAGTTCAATAATTTTAAAGTGCATAAAAAATACATAGTTTGGTATAATGGAAAACAGGCTCATTGACCCACCATGTCCAGACCTGGCACACCAGGCCCATGCCAACGTTTTTGTTCACCTACATTAATGCCATTTGCCTGCATTTGGGCCATATCCTTCAGGATCCTGGCCTTGGCCACTTAAACAAATGCCCAAAGTAGCTAATTGAAATAAATCTGGGTCTCAGTCAGTTAATTTAGTTTAGTTTAGTTTAGTTTAGCTTAGTTTAGCTTAGTTTAGAGGAATTCATTGCTGCAGAAGGCTGTGGTGGCCAACTCAATGGATATTTTAAGGTGGGGATTGATAGATTCTTGATCAATATGGGTGTCAGGGGTTATGGAAAGAAGGCGGGAGAATTGGGTTGAGAGGGAAAGATAGATCTGCCATGATTGAATGGCGGAGCAGACTTGATGGGCCGAATGGCCTAATTCTGCACCCATAACATGAAATTATGAGATACAGTGTGGAAACAGGCCCACGCCAACCAGCAATCGCTGTACGCTAATTCTATCGTGCACACTTGAGATGATTTACAGAAGCTAATTAACCCTTTCCCCTGACTGTCTGAAGAAGGGTCTCGACCCAAAACGTCATCCATTCCTTCTATCCACATATGCCGCTTGTCCCGCTGAGATACTCCAGCATTTTGTGTCAACCTTCAAACCTGCACGTCTTTGTAATGCGGGAGGCCACAGGGAGAATGTGCAAACTGCATATACCCAGCACTAGTAGAACCCGGGACTCTGGTACTGAAAGGCAGCAACTCGACTGCTGTGCCACTTTGCTGCCCTCAGTACTGGGTTTACTGGCGTGTGAGAGGACATTGATCGCTTCAACCTGTTCATGCTGGACTGGGAACGGACGTCGACAGTGGTTTGTTGGTCCTCCCGGTGAATTTTAGGAGTTTGTAGTGACTGGCAGTGGATTCACTGTCGCAACTCATCTCTAACAGTCAAACAAAATTGCCAATTTAACAATTTAACAATGAACCATTATACATTTCCTTCAGCGTCGTCCGCTTAGATCTGTCCTTTTCTCACCTTAAATGCTCTTTGCACCCTCATCCATCTCTCGTTTCCCTCTCCCCCGACTCTCAGTCTGAAGAAGGGTCTCGACCAGAAATGCCACCCATTCCTTCTCTCCAGAGATGCTGCTTGATCCCTCGAGTTACTCCAGCATTTAGTGTCGATCTACGATTGCCGCACGGTTGCGCAGCGGTAGAGCTGCCGCCGGAGACTCTGGTTCGATCCAGACTACGGGCGCTGCCTGCACGGAGTTTGTACGTTCTCCCCGTGACTGCGTGGGTTTTCCCCGGGTGCTCCGGTTTCCTCCCACACTCCAAAGACGTACAGGTCTGTAGGCTAATTGGCTTCGTAAATTGTAAATTGTAAATTGCCCCTTGTGTGTGTCGGATAGTGCGGAGATCACTGGTCGGTGTGGACTCGGTGGGCTGAAGGGCCTGTTTCTCCATTGTATCTCGAAACTAAATTAAACTTTACCAATCGTTCCATTGTCAGAACTGTATGTTCCATTGTCAGAACTATACGTTTGTTGATACGGAACGCACTGCTTCCATTATCTGCATCTATCATATCACGGACAACCCCTATTGCAGGCAAATGGTGCTCAGCATCTCAGTCCCACTGGTGAATTGCAATCATGTTGCATTTAACAAAGTGAGCCGCCCTGCTATTTCATGAGTATTTCAATTAAAGTGCAATTACCTTAATGACATGATCCTCTCGGCATAACATTTTGAAAGTTAATTGAAGAGTTTATTAAATGACTCTCAATTGGTTCTGGTAGCAGCTGAGTGCCGCTGTTCACATGGGGAGTGAAGAGGAAACGTGACGCGATGACTTCTGTTCACTGGCAGCAAGATTCTTTGTCTTTCTTTGCACCTGACTCCCATTTTGGATGTTGGCGGCCCTTGGATGAACAGGTTGGAGCTGTCTTTCATTTGTGTTTGACATGGGCTTACCGCCCCACAGATCTGGTGGCGGAAATTTCTCGAACCTGTGAGACACGGGAAGAGGCCATTAGGCCTTTGAAGTCAGAGAGTGTCAGCATCAAACAGCGTGGAGACCGGACATACGGCCCACTGGTCCACATCAATCACGCTTTGCAGCAGTTCTATGTTATCCCACTTTCTTATCCACCCCCTAATCACTCAGGGCAATTTACAGGTTTGAAGGTTAATTGGCTTCTGTAAAGTATAAATTGTCCCTGGTGTGTAGGACAGTGCTAGTGTACGGGGTGATCGCTGCTCGGCTCCGAGTCGGTGGGCCAAAGGGCCCTGTTCCGTACTGTCTTTCTAAAGTAAAATAAACCATCAAACACCCGTCACACTAGTTCTACGTTATCCCACTTTCACAAACATTCCCGACACACCAGGGGTAATTTTACAGAGGCCAATTAACCTGTAAAACCTGCGCGTGTTAGGGACAGTCATAGTCATAGAGTCATACAGCGTGGAAACAGGCCCTTCAGCCCATCTCCCCCACGCCGACCAACATGTCCCACCTACATTAGTCCCACCTGCTTGCGTTTGGCCCATATCTCTCTAAACCTATCCTATCCATGTACTTGTGTAATTGTTTCTTAAACATTGCAATAGTCCCTGACTCAACTACCTCCTCTAGCAGCTCGTTCCATACACCCACCACCCTTTACGTGAAAAAGTCCCTTCACCTCAAACCTATGTCCTTTAGTTCTCGATTTCCCTACTCTGGGCAAGACACTGTTCGTCTACCTGATCTATTCCTCTCATGATTTTATACATCACTATAAGATCACGCATCATCCTCCTGTGCTCCAAGGAATAGAGTCCCAGCCTACTCAACCTCTCCCTGTAGCTCAGACTGAGTCCTGGCAACTCCGTGAGGAAACCAGAGCACACAGAAGAATCCCACGCAGTTACAGGAAGAATATGCAAACCCCACACGGACAGAACCCAACTTAATGCAGGCTCCAAACAAATAAGTGTATTCACGATAGGCATGTTTTTGGTTTATGGGGGAGGATTCAGGAAAACGAGCAAAACAAGCTTATAAAGATGAGCTGAGGTCAAAATCAGATCAGCCGTGATCATATTATATGGCAGAACAGGCTAAAATATATGCTTACACAGAGGGTGATGGGTGCCTTGAATATGCTGTAGGGGTGATGGTTGAGGCAGATACGATAGAGGCATTTGTAGATACATTTGGATAGGCACGTGGATATGCAGGGATTGGAGGGATATGGATTATGCACAGGTAGACAAGTGATGGTCTTGGCATCAATAGACAATAGATAATAGATAATAGGTGCAGGAGTAGGCCATTTGTCCCTTCGAGCCAGCACCGCCATTCAATGTGATCATGACTGATCATCCACAATCAGTACCCTGTTCCTGCCTTCTCGCTATATCCCCTGACTCTGCTATTTTTAAGAGCCCTATCTAGCTCTCTCTTGAAAGCATCCAGAGAACCTGCCTCCACCGCCCTCTGATGCAGATCTATTGCATCACGTTAGGCATAGAGGCTGCAGGCCGCAGGGCCTGTTCCTACGCTGTACTGTTCTATGATCCATGTTAAAAAGTTAACCGGCCTGCTCGTTCTCCTGTTTCTAATACTTTTATGCTTGTTTTTTAATTAGTATGGTTTTACGTAGCTACTAATTTAAATATTACTAATTTAATATTGCTAATTTAAATATCACTAATTTAAGAAATTTGTGAACAAATCACTCACCAAAACATCCGTTTTACAACTTCACGCCTTCCCCAGCCAAGACCGGGCCATTATGGGCTCTGCCCTCCCTGAGGTCATCTGTTGCCGGCCCTGATTTTTTCTGGCTTTTTCTCACCTCCATTTAATTGTCAAGTAAATGGTGACAAATCCAAACGACCCACTGGACAGGGCGGTGCAGTGGTAGAGTTGCCTCCTTACAGCGCTTTCAGCGCCAGAGACTCGGGTTCGATCCCGACTACGGGTGCTGTCTGTACGGAGTTTGTACGTTCTCCCTCCCTGTGACCGTGTGGGTTTTCCCCAGAGATCTTCGGTTTCCTCCCACATTCCAAAGACGTGCAGGTTTGTAGGTTAATTGGCTTGGTATAAGTGTAAATTGTCCCTAATGTGTGTAGGATTCATGTTCAAGAGTTTATTGTCATCTGTCCCTGATAGGACAATGAAATTCTTGTTTTGCTTTAGCACCCCAGAACATAGTAGGCGCGGATCACCGGTCAGTACGGACTCCGTGGGCTGAAGGGCCTGTTTCTGCGCTGTATCTCTAAACTAAAAAAGACTGCAAATATCATAGTTGAATCTAAATGCCCAGAGTGAATCTTGACAAGCGTCCAGTTCGAAACACACTGCTGGCTCCTAAAGGCAGGAGAAGTTGGATTTCATGGAATGTTTCGCTGCATCCTGTGAAATATTTTTGTTAAGGAAGAGAAGGTTTAGGTCACTCCGTATCACATGTCACCCTGTCACACAGCAAGACAGTGCAGACAGCACCATCCATCACACTGATTACTAATCGACAGATCGAGACAGATGAACAAAGGAAGACACACAAGCCACAGCGAAATAAAATCGAAGAGCAGAGCATGGTGATGGTGATATAGTGGCCCAGGGCATCACGTTACGCTCTGACGTTAACCCTTCACAAGCTGCTCTCGGAGTTACCAAAATGCCCATAGGATGTCCCCCTGTCTTTCCCCAGCTACTAGACTACATGTTCAACTCTTGGTAACTCGACCTATCTTCTCATTGCAACATTAAATCATTGATTGCTGATTCAGCATTGCAACTCCAATACTCTTCTTGCACCCAAGATGGCATCTTGACCTTTGTCCTTTCATTGGGAATATCTTTAATAGGTATAAGTGGAAATCTAAATCGGTCGGAATATACGTTTGGTTGCAATTTTTTGTTAAATGATTACTCTATAATCCAGGATTCTTTCCGAAATAATTTAGGAATATAATGCCCTTCAAGGTAAGTTGAGAGTTTACCAAAGATAAACGCAAAGTGTTGGAGTTACTCAGCGGGTTGGGCAGCTTCTCTGGACGAAAAGGCTGGGTAAAGCTTTGGGTCGGAACCCTTCTACAGACCCGCTGAGTTACCGCAGCACTTTGTAATTACTTACAGGGAGGAGGTGAAACAACTGGGGGACTGGTGCGACACGAACAACCTGATCCTGAATGTCGAAAAAACAAAGGAGGTCATCGTCGACTTCAGGAAAAACCGGCACAGTCCCACACCACGTCACATTGATGACAGCGATGTGGAGGTGGTCAGTAGCACTAAGTTCCTGGGGGTGCAGATCACTAACAAGTCTGACCTGGTCGAATAACATCTCATCAACAGTTAAGAAAGCCCAGCAGCGGTTGCACTTTCTGCGCCGGATGAGAAGAGCTCACCTCCCCCGTCCCGTCCTCGCCACTTTCTACAGGGGCGCCATAGAGAGCATTTTGACCAGCTGCATCTCTGTCTGGTTTGGGGACTGTAAAGCCTCCGACTGGAAGTCCGTGCAGAGAGTGGTGAGGACGGCTGAAAAAGTCATCGGGACTTCTCTCCCCTCAATCGGGGATATTGCGACCAAACGCTGCGTGTCTAAGGCCAGCAGTATTATAAAGGACCCCACACATCTCCATCACGGACTGTTCAATCTGCTGTCCTCGGGCAAAAGATATCGTAGCGTAAGGAGCAGAACATCAAGGTTCTGCTACAGCTTCTTCCCACGAGCCAGCAGACTCCTGAATGCCATGTATGCCTGTTGCCACCATTGTCTATTTTATCCTTTTATCCATTTTATCCTTCTGTTTATTATCGTGTCGCAGGGGGAGCCAAATGCAACGGAATTTCGTTTGAAATTGCATATATCGATGTATTTCTAAATGACAAAGTTTGTTTGATTTGATTTGATTTGATTGATAATGATTTTGTTTAGTTTACAGATACAGCATGGAAACAGGGCCCTTGGCCCCACTGAGTCTGCGCTGACCAGTGACCACCCCGTGCACTAACACTATCCTACACACTGGGGACGATTTACAAGTTTTCCGAAGCTCACCTCCCCCATCCCGTCCTCGCCACTTTCTACAGGGGCACCTTAGAGAGTATTTTGACCAGCTGTATCTCTGTCTGGTTTGGGGACTGTAAAGCCTCCGCCAATTAACCTACAAACCTGTATGTGTTTGGAGTGTGTGGTGGGGGGGGGGAACCGGAGCACCCGGTGAAAAACCACACTGTTACAGGGGAGGGTACACAAAAGGCTGGAGAAACTCAGCGGGTGCAGCAGCATCTAAGGAGCGAAGGAGATAGGCGACGTTTCGGGTCGAGACCCTTCTTCAGACTGGTCAGGGATCAGGGAAACGAGAGATATCTTTAACACTGTTACGGGGGAGAATGTACAAACTTCGCACGCACCCGTAGTTGGGATCGAACCGGGACCCTGGCGCTGCAAGGCAGCAACTCTACCTTTGCGCCACCATACCGCCCTTTGGTGTACAATGAATAAAATAATGTGATCTTCCGTTTCTTTAAGTAGCTTGTCCTGGAATGTCTTAGTGATGGTAAGAGACCTTCATTGTTCAATCAGAAGGATCAAATAGGTACTAATGTCAACTGTTCCCGAGCTAATAGCTTTCAGCACTCTGGATCTCATTTACAGTTTTATTCTCTGTATATCCTGGAACTTAAAAGGTTATCCTGTGCAAACATAATTTCAATAAAAAAATAATTGCTCTGGTAATGTGACTTTGATGACAATTACATCTCCTTGCATTAATGTTTATTCAGTATGAAGTTAGCACCTGATTTGCAAACCCTCTCCTCCATCAGTTGACATTGTGGTGAAATATCCTGACTTGTGGAGCTCATGTTGCTGATGGGAATTGTTTGAAGCTTCACAACTCATTGCGGCAATCTCGGAATAATGCCTTCAGCTAGTGGAGGCACTGACTTTGTGTTACCTGGAGAGCAGCTAAAATATCAAGAGTGTCGAGTCTTTTCCCCTGTCCCACTGTACGAGGTAATTCAAGAGTTCTCCCGAGTTTTCCCCTGATTCGAACTCGGAGAATGTCCGTAGGAGTCCGTGGATGCCTCGTAGCGGCTCGTAATGCTAACGGTAGGTACTCGGGACATCCGGTAACTCGTGCCGTTTTTTCACCCCTGTAAAAAATGTCTACGAGTAAATAAATACTCGTCGAGCAAAAAAATTTTTACTTTTTATACCTAACGTTAGCATTACGAACCGCTACGAGACGTCCACGAACTCCTACAGACCCGCTACGGCCATTCTCCGAGGTCGAATCGGGTGAAAACTCGGGAGAACTCGTGAATTACCTCAAAAGTGCTGGAGAAACTCGGCAGGTGCGGCAGCATCTATGGAGCAAAGGAGATAGGCGACTTTCCGGGCTGAAACCCTTCTTCAGGCTGATGCAGGGTTGGGGGGGGGGGGGGGGGGGGGAGGGGGCGGGAAGAAGAAAGGAACAGGAGGAGCCAGAGGGCTGAGGGAGAGCTGAGAAGGGGAGGAGACAGCAAGGACCTTGTACAATGGGACAGGGGCACGTCGTCCCAGATAGAACAATGAAATTCTTACTTGCAGCAGATCTCTGGCCCTGTAAGGCAGAAGCTCTACTGCTGTTTAAGAAGGAACTGCAGATGCTGGAAAATCGAAGGTAGACAAAAATGCTGGAGAAACTCAGCGGGCACGGCAGCATCTATGGAGCGAAGGAAATAGGCGACGTTTCGGGCTGAAACCTTTCTTCAGACTGATGGAGGGTGGGGGGGGGGGGGGAGGGGGGGAAGAAAGGAAAAAGGAGGAGGAGGAGCCCGAGGGCTGAGGGAGTGCTAGGAAGGGGAGGAGACGGCAAGGGCTAACGGAATTCGGAGAATTCAGTGTTCAGGCCACCGGGATGCAGACTCCCCAAGCGGAATACGAGGTGCTGCTCCTCCAGTTTCCGGTGTTGCTCACTCTGGCCGTGGAGGAGGCCCAGGACAGAGAGGTCGCTGTACCGCCCGAACTCAGAACACATCATGGGATTGCTGCTGAGTCCAACATGTTAGAGGATTGGAGTTCATCCAACATCCTGCCAATGACGCTGCAGTTTGCTGGGAATACACAGGCTGAGACTGATCTGCCTTTATACTTCAGCGCAAATTTAATTTTATACACCCTTGGCTGACCCTAGAGGAAGAATGCACTTTTCACACGTCAACAGTGCCGACTTCAGCTCGTGTCGCTTTGTGTGGCAAGATCCTCGATAAGGAGCGAATCCATGGTTAGACACACGGGGGATTGCCATCCTTTCATCAGACCCCAGCCCGATCTACCCTGCCTCTCCTGCCTGTCTCACACCTTGCTCTGTGGACCTGACCAAGATTCGCAAAGCATCATCTGGGATTTACAAACCATTCGTCGCCAGACGGCTTAAAATTCCTGATTTCCAAATGGATCAAGGTCTGAGATCTGAGGTATAGAAGTGTGAAAACACTTTCGTTCCCAGATTCTGGGACAGTTTCTTCTCAGCTGTAGTCAGACCACTGAACCTCTCTATCAACAACTAGAGAGCGGTCCTGTCCTCCCATCTACCTGAATGGAGACTCTCGGAACACCGTTAATTGGACATCACTAGACTTTATCTTGCTCTAAACATGATTCCCATTGTCATGTATCTACATTGTGAATGGCTCGATTGTAATCATGTGTTGTCTTTCCACTGACTGGTTGGCACGCAACAAATGCTTTTCACTGTTACCTTGGTACGCGTGACAATAAACTAAACTTCAACATCAACTAATACACACTGGAGCAGAAACGTCAGTGGACAAACAAGGATGTTGCCCGGATTCGAGAGCCTGAGCTGCAGTGAGAGGTTGAGCAAACTAGAACTTTATTCAAAGAACTCTATAGAGCACAGGAGGATGATGTAGAGGTGTATAAGGTCATGAGGAATAGATAGGGTAAATGCGCAAAGTCTTTTACCCAGAGCAGGGGAATCATGTACCAGAGGAGATAGGTTTAAGATGAGGGGTCAATTATAGGAACCTGATGGGTAACCTTTTTTACACAAAGGGTGGTAAGTATATGGAACAAGCTGCCCAGTACTCACAAGTACATGGATAGGACCGGTTTAGAGGGACATGGGCCAGACACAGGCAGGTGGGACTGGATGGAGCATGTTGGTCAGCCTGGGCAAGTTGGGCCAAAGGGCTTGTTTCCGCGCTGTATGACTTTCTGGCTCTGCAGGCTGCCTGGAATTTGCAGTGTCATCGTAGATTACTATCTACCTCAATGGTGATCCTCGGACTATCCGTGATCCGACTTTGCTGGCTTAACCTTGCACTAAACGTTATTCCTTTATCGTGTGTCTATCTATACACTGTAACGGCTCGATTGTAATCATGTATTGTCTTTCTGCTGACTGGTTAGCACGCAACAAAAGCTTTTCGCTGTACCTCGTTACATGTGACACTAAACTGAACTGAACTGAGTTTCGAAAGCATTAAGCTTGGAGGGAGTGTGCGCTCTGGCTAAAGACAGCCCGTCCCTGCTTTACTGATGAGTTTTCCTCATCTTCCTTCCATCCATCTGCACTGCCTGCTGCAGCTGCGGTGTGGGCCACAGGACGTGGAAGAGTGGAGCACATTGTGGGTGGCACGGTGGCGCAGAGTTGCGGTAGAGTCGCTGCCTTGCAGCGCTTGCAGATTACGGGTGCTGTCTGTACGGAGTTTGTACCTAACGTTCTCCGCGTGACCTCTATGGGTTTTCTCCAAGATCTTCGGTTTTCTCCCACACTCCAAAGACCTACAGGTTAGTAGGTTAATTGGCTTGGGTTTGTATACTTGGTATAAGTGTAAATTGTCGCTAGTGTGTGTAGGCTTGTGTTCATGTGCGGGGATCGCCGGTCGGTGCGGACGCGGTGGGCCGAAGGGCCTGTTTCCGCGCTGTATCTTTAAACTAAACTAAACCAAACTCCATGCCCCTTCACAAGTCTGGCACCAGGATGCGCTGCCTGGTGATTCATTTGCTAATTCGATATTAGAGCGCTTATTGAAAGGAGCGAACAGATGTTCTGGTAGATAAAGCACCAGAAAAATGCTAGTTCAACGAATACTTAAAACTTACCACAGATTCTGAGCATTTATTAGCAGTTCGACAATCAGATGCAACGGGCTCAGCGCCAACGTGCAGTCTGTGAAACGTGTACAGTCTGAAGCAGGATCAATGTCCTCCAGAACTGCCGCTTGAACAACTGTCGTAGACCTGCTTGATTTACTCCAGTATTTTTCTTGTAAACCAACATCTGCAGTTTAGTTTTAGTTTAGTTTAGTGGTACAGTACGGGAAAAAAGCCCTTGGGCCCTCCTCAATGTGGAACAGCCAGGAGGACAGCTCCTTCCCTTTCTTTAGGCCAGGGGATGGGTCAGAGAAGAGTTGTAATCCACGCTTAATGCTGGGTTAACTGGTTTTGGCTGGGATACCAGTTCATCTGATGAACTTCAGTTGCGTTCAGAGAGGGAAAGAACGATAACCAAGGAATTACCACCACATGAGATCATGGGAGGTGAGATGAGAGGTTCCAATTCATCTTTTTTTTAGTTTAGTTTAGAGATACAGCGTGGAAACGGGCCCTTCGGGTCCACGGAGTCCGAACTGACCAGCGATCCCCGCACATTAACACTATCCTACACTCACTGGGGGCAATTTACATTTATACCTAGCCAGCTAACCTACAAGCCTGTACGTCTTTGGAGTGTGGGAGGAAATCCAAGATCTCGGAGAAAGCCCACGCAGGTCACGGGGAGAAGGTACAAACTCCGTACAGACGGCACCCGCAGTCGGGATCGAACCCGGAAGGAACTCTACCACCGCGCCACCGTGCCACACCGTCTGATCTGTAATCAACCATCAACTTGCTCGTGCAAGTGTCCACAATCATCCAAACCTACACCACGGGAGCTCACTCAGTCGATCATGAGTCAAAAACAACCATTAAGTTTATCCTCACCACCCAACTCTTGGCCCAGAACTAAATTACTTCTCGCGTATCTTTAGAAAGGAGATGAGGAGGAATTTCTTTAGTCAGAGGGCGGTGAATCTGTAGGATTCATTGCCACAGATGTCTGCGGAGGCCAAGTCAATGGATATTTTTACTGGGGAGGTGAACAAATTCGTGATTAGTGCGAGTGTGAGGGGTTATGGGGCGAAGGCAGGAGAATGGGGTTGAGAGGGAAAGCCATGACTGATTGGTAGAATAGACTTGATGGGCCGAATGGCCTCATTATGCTCCTCCAGGGCATAGCTTTAAGGTGAGAGGAACAAATTTAAAGGAGATGTGCAGAGCATTTATTTTTACACTGCGAGTGAAGGGCTTCTTGAATGTACTGCTGGCGGTGTTGGTAGAGGCTGATGCGATAGTGAGCGTTTCAGAGGCTTTTTCCTAGGTATGGGGTGATTAAGGCAGGAGGATGGGGTTGAGTGGGAAAGATAGATCAGCCATGATCGAACGGCAGACTACACTTGATGGGCCGAATGGCCTCATTCTGCTCCTGCGACTTATGAACCTCCAGTTTTGTTATCATTAACGGACTACTTACTGATTGCCCCCATAATTAGGTCCTAATATGGTTGGGAGCTAAAGATATCCAAATATGAACCCGCACCCGCAAGAGGGCAGAAAAATGAAGCAGGAATATAATAGGGGGCAATGGGGAGGGGGACAAACACAACAGCGGTAATCATCAGGGTGGCTATAGGTTTAAAATTGTCTGAACAATGTGTGGGGCTACCCATGTCCGTAATAGACAATAGGTGCAGGAGTAGGCCATTTGGCCCTTCGAGCCAGCACTACCATTCAATGTGATCATGGCTGATCATCCCCAATCAGTCCCCCGTTCCTGCCTTCTCCCCATATTCCCTGACTCCGCTATTTTTAAGAGCCCTATCTAGCTCTCTCTTGAAAGCATCCAGAGAACCTGCCTCCACCGCCCTCTGAGGCAGAGAATTCCACAGACTCACCACTCTCTGTGAGAAAAGGTGTTTCCTCGTCTCCGTTCTAAATGGCTTACTCCTTATTCTTAAACTGTGGCCCTATACAGTAATATACCGTATGAACGTTTAATAATCTTGAACAGTATTTCGCCGTGAGTCAACCCGTCACCAGTGAGTCGAACATCCACTGAGGTTCATCCCGTTTGAAGCTGCAGATGTCTTCAGTCAGGTCCCCCGCATGAAATGTAGTTGCGATGATCGTCGATGAGCTCCAAGCAAAGGCCTTCTTTGTTGCAAATCAGCACATTTTCAGCCAAATGTGAATTTGAAGCGGAAATTTGACTGGTTTGTTTTTATATTCTATCTCTCTCCCTATTTCCCTCTCTTTCACTCTCTCTTCCCGCTCCCTCCCTCTCTCTCTCTCTCTCTCTCATTCTTCCTCACCCTCTCCCATCCCCGCTCTCTCTCTCTCTCTCTCGCTCTCCCTCTCTGCATTTGGCGATGGGCGGTGGCGTAGACAGATGTCTCTGCTTGAATCCCTGGCAGCCTTAGTGTCAGCCGTGAAGCGGAGAGCTTTGGCTCTCCGGGGAGCTGAACTAATACTTACAGAGCCAAGCTGCGAGAGGCAGATAGAGAGAGAGGGGCCGCCCAGAGCACGGCTGAAAGGCGGTTCGAAAATTCCCACAGGGCCGCCCGGTGGGTGCATGGCGGTAGGGTATTATAATCATTCTCATCACGCTGTTATGTTTGACAAGGACTAATGAACACTGACACAGAGGGGGTTATGCAATATTTATACACTGCCTGAGAGACATGGTGCTGATGAGGACCCAGCCCTGCTGTGGACCAGTTATAGATCCTTCACATGATCTCCATTAATTCTTGAGAAAAAGGCATTCAGCAGGAGCTGCAACTTTGGTCAGTGGAGACAGGAATTTAACCCATTCTCCACAGACAACAATGGACCATTGTGGACTCCACCTTTCCTAGTTCATCGTTGCCGGCGGTGATTAGTCGTTTCATTCATTTGGTCTATGTTCATTTTCATACCTCTCTCGTTTCCCTCTTCCCCAGTCTGAAGAAGGGTCTCGAACCGTAGCGTCACCTATTCACTGTATTCACTGGAGTTTAGAAGGATGAGGGGGGAATCTTATAGAAACATATAAAATTATAAAAGGGCTGGACAAGCTAGATGCAGGAAAAATGTTCCCAATGTTGGGCGAGTCCAGAACCGGGGGCCACAGTCTTAGAATAAAGGGGAGGTCATTTAAGTCTGAGGTGAGAAAAAAACGTTTCCACCCAGAGAGTTGTGAAATTTATGGAATTCCCTGCCACAGAGGGCAGTGGAGGCCAAATCACTGGATGGATTTAAGAGAGAGTTAGATAGAGCTCTAGGGGCTAGTGGAGTCAAGGGATATGGGGAGAAGGCGGGCACGGGTTATTGATTGGGGACGATCAGCCACGATCACAATGAATGGCGGTGCTGGCTCGAAGGGCCGAATGGCCTCCTCCTGCACCTATTTTCTATGTTTCTATTCCTTTTCTCCAGAGACCCGCCGAGTTAATCCAGCTTTTTGTGTCCACCCTCAATTTAACCCCTTGTCTGATCGAATCGAATGTCCAACTTTGAGATTGTATTTTGTACTGCAAGCAAATTAAATAATAATAAATAATAAGCCTTTAATTGTCATTGTACTTAGAAATACAATGAATTTAGGAGAGTTACTGCTGATCAGTGCAACCGAAACAAGTTAAAACAAGATTTTAAAAAAAACACATCCAATTACATCCAATACGTTATTTAACTGCTTGAAATAGTAGATAAATTATATTCATCACACCTAGATAGAAGATTGCACTTGAGAGAATTTTACACTTTAAAATTTAACAAATACTTTAAAAGAATTAAAGAAGAAATATTAGCTGAGTGGACTGTTTTATCGTGGAATGGATTACTTCTTCTTCTTGCGTGTGGCGTGGATAGCCTAAAGTTGTAAGACAACTTGTTCTGTTTGATCCTCTGTTTGTGCACGCCAGGTTGATTGCATTCATCGAAACAGGGTGGGGCGCGTGAAGGTTGCGATCTCCCGCCCCGAATGGATGACAGCACCTCTTCATGTCGTGTGGATATTTGAGGAATTTAGAGTTCTGATGGCCCAGGGAAATTGTGTGATAGTCATCAAATCAGGGGCACAGGTTTAAGGTGAAGGGGGATTTGATGGGTCGTGAGGGGTAGCTGGGATATGTTGGTCGGTGTGGGCAAGTTGGGCCAAAGGGTCTGTTTCCACATGTTAGGACTCTGACATTGTTTTCTTCAAGATTCCAGCGTCCAGTACTGATTGGGATGATCAGCCATGATCACATTGAATGGCGGTGCTGGCTCGAAGGGCCGAATGGCCTACCCCTGCACCTATTGTCTATTGTCTATTGTCTGCAGTTCCTTGTGGCCACAATTAACACCTTAAGCGGCTCTGTGAGCTCGTACACCACTTGTTGCCCTCTGAATACAGTTAGCAGAGACTCCTTTTTCTCTAATGGTGTGACATGTAACAGCGGTAGAGTTGCTGCCTTACAGCGCCAGAGACCCGGGTTCAATCCTGACTACGGGTGCTGTCTGTACGGAGTTTGTACGTCCCCCCCCCCCCCCCCCCCCATACATAACCCGCATGGGTTTTCTCCGGGATATCTGGTTCCCTCCCACACTCCAGAGATGAACAGGTCTGTAGGTTAATTGGCTTGGAATAGTTGCAAACTGTCCCAGGTGTGTGTAGGATAGTGTTAGTGTGCGGGGATCGCTGGTCGGCACGGACTCGGTGGGCCGTAGAGGGCCTGTTTCCGTGCTGCATCTCCAAATTAAACTAAACTAACATACAGTAGACACAAATGCAGCAGGAGATGCAGATGGTGGAAGGGGGAGATAGGATTAGGGGGAGGAGCAGAGTGTGGGAGTTTGGGGCTCTCGGTGGATGATGCTAAATCGAATCATCGCACTGCAAGTGAATGATGCATGAAAGGTGGCTGACAGCTTGTCAATATTCACCCTGCCCAACGCTCAGACCACACCGTTAAGGAGGTTGCGGGCTTGCACGAAAAAAAACTTTGAATAATTTAAGGAGCCATTGATCAGGCACAGCTTATCGCAGCTCGACACAATAGCAGGAATAACTCAGCGGGACAGGCAGCAACTCTGGAGAGAAGCAATGGGTAAAGTTACCGGATCTCCACCCCGAAATGTCACCCATGAGTTACTCCAGCATTTTGTGTCTACCTTTGATTTAAACCAGCATCTGCAGTTCCTTCCTACACAAGAGACAGAGGAAGTTAGTTAAACCAGGGCTGCAACTTTTCGGTGCACCTGGAAGGCAGTTGTACAAGAGTATCTGTGATCTCTGAAGAGCAGACTGGAGTCCGAAGAACGTTGCCTGTCCGACTTCTGCACAGATGCTGCCTGACCCACTGAGTTACTCCAGCACTTTGTTTTTTTTTGTAAAACCAGCACCTGCAGTTCCTTGTGAATACAAGGCCTCGATTGAGTGGATGTGAATAGGATGTTTCCACTAGTCAGAGAGTCTAGGACCAGAGGGCACAGCCTCAGAATAAAAGGACGTACCATTAGAATGGAGATGAGAAGGAACTTTGTTAGCCAGAGGGTGGTGATTGCCCTTGAACAGGTTTCCCCACTGCACTCATACACCTTGCCTCACAAACAACAGGATAATGCTTAAGATAGACACAAAGCACTGGAGTAACTCAGCGGGTCAGTAAAACCAATCACCATCGCGCGGCAGCCTCGCCAGCAGTCTCTTTGTCATTTCACCCTTTTTGTTATTTTTAGTCTGTTAAAAAATATGTTTTTGGAGGTTTTTAGTCTTTTTTTATGTGGGGAGGTGGGGGGTGAGGGGGTGGGGGGGGGGAAGAGGGAAACTGTTTCCCAGGCATTTCCTGGTCAAGGAGGCGTCTTTTCTCCAAGTCGCAACTTCGCCCCCCCCCCCCCGGATTGGCGCTGCCTTTCCTGCCGGAGACCGAGCACAGCTTCAGCAGCGGCACAGCACCGATTTGCCATCGCGGAGCGAGCGATGCCTTGCTCGGGATCGCTGTGTTGAAGCTCCGGAATGTTGGGCCTGCTGCTTTAACACCGTGGAGCTGTGATTGCGGAGATTCCAGGCGCGGGCGGCGCTGACTTTAACATCGCGGAGTCCTGGGACCCCTTGCCGGGGGTCGCCGGTGACGAATCTCCGCCCAGCTCGGCCCGTGGACTTCGGGAGCCGCGGCCTCCGGTAAGAAGTGGCCAATTCGGAAACTCCAAATGCGCTGAGAGCGTTCTTCCGTTCCGACGCCGGAGTTCCGCTCACCCCGACGAGAGGGCCTGAACATCGGGCCACCGTAGCGGCCACTGCGGAGGGTTCAAAGGCCCCGACCACGGTGGAAGGTGACTGAACTTTATTGCCTTCCCTCACGGTGGGAAACGTTGATTCTGCTGTGTGGGGATGTTCCTGTCAAATTCTATCGTGCATTGTGTTCTTTTTATTCGTATGGCTGCATGGTAACTCAAATCTCGCTGTACCAATTGGTGCATGCGGCAATAAACGTAACTTGAACTTGAATACAAAAGCTATCATTATACCCGGCAGGTACGTCCTTTTATTCTGAGGCTGTGCCCTCTGGTCCTAGAATCTCCCACTAGTGGAAACTTCCTATCCACATCCACTCAATCGAGGCCACAAGGAACTGCAGATGCTGGTTTACAAAAAAAGATACAAAGTGCTGGAGTAACTCGCTGAGTCAGGCAGCATCTGTGCAGAAGTTGGATAGGCAACGTTTCGGGTTGGGACCGTTCTTCAGACTCTAGTCTGAAGCAAGGTCCCGACCCAAAACGTCTGAAGAAGGGTTTTGGCCCGAAACGTTGCCTATTTCCTTCGCTCCATAGATGCTGCCGCACCCGCTGAGTTTCTCCAGCACTTTTGTCTACCTTCGATTTTCCAGCATCTGCAGTTCCTTCTTAAACCGAAACATCGTCTGTCCACGTTCCCCAGCGAAGCTACCTGACCCGCTGAATTACTCCAGCACTTTGTGTCTTTTTCTGATCAGAAAGGTTCCAGTCATTGAATATCTCAGTGGATCAATGACGGCGATCACCAAAAGAGTGTCTCTGATCAAGCTGGAAAAGGCTCAGCCAAGATACTTGATCTCTACGTGCAAGCCTTTGTTTGAAAGTGTGAGTTGGATGCGACGTGAATCAAAGGGTTATTAAACTCTTTAGAAAGAATAGAGGAGAATACTGGAGGATTGTAACGGCACAGTGGCACAGCAGTTGCGGTGTTATAGAGACCTGGGTTCGATCCTGACTATAGGTGCTTGTCTGTATGGAGTATGAACAAACTCCCCGTGACCTGCGTGGGTCTCCGAAATCTTCTGTTTCCTCCCACACTCCAAAGGCGTACAGGTTTGTACGTTAATTGGCTTGGTATAAATTGTCCTTTGTGTGTGTGTGTGTGTGTGTGTGTGTGTGTGTGTGTGTGTGTGTGTGTGTGTGTGTGTGTGTGTGTGTGTGTGTGTGTCTCCGTGCTGTATCTCAAATTTAAAAATAATGTTTTAAAAATCTGCATACCTGTTGGAATTGTGCACCTGTTGGAACTGCAGCATGGCAGAATATTCTTCTGGGGTACACAAAAAGCTGGAGAAACTCAGCGGGTGCAGCAGCATCTAAGGAGCAAAGGAGATAGGCGACGTTTCGGGTCGAGACCCTTCTTCAGACTGGTCAGGGATCAGGGAAACGAGAGATATAGACGGTGATGTGGAGAGATAAGGAACAATGAATGAAAGATATGCAAAAAAGTATCGATGATAAAGGGAACAAGCCATTGTAAGCTGTTTGTGGTGTGAAAATGAGAAGCTGGTGCGACTGGGGTGGGGGAGGGAGATAGAGAGAGAGGGAATGCCAGGGCCCGAGGGCTGAGGGAGAGGTGGGAAGGGGAGGAGACAGCAAGGGTTAACAGAATTGAGAAAATTCAATGTTCATTCTTCTGGGGTGCCTGTTCCAAAGCACTTTGCTGCCAAGGATTTGTAAACACTGCTGTAACGAAGGGAGCACACCTGCCAATTTGTTCACAGCATGCTCCCAGAAACAGAGATGTGTGGATGACCAGATAATAGACTTTCAGAACAGTTAATTGAGCGATAAATATTGACACCAAAGGACAGAGAAGGTGAGGGAAACTAGAGGGAAAACCCTGGCAGACTACTGGTAAGGAAATTGGAGGCAGGAGTGAAACAGGAGATCATGTCAAAACATATTTTAAACGTATTTAAAAAGGAACTGCAGATGCTGGAAGATCGAAGATAGACAAAAATGCTGGAATCTATGGAGCGAAGGAAATGGGCAACGCTTCGGGTCGAACCCCGTCTTCAGTTGCCTCGCCTGCTGATATTTTAAAAGCAATTGGGATAAAGGAAGGAACTGAATCTGAAACCAATTGAATCCAAAAGAGCCTCACATATAAGAGCTCCTTCAGATTTTTGTTTACGTTTCAATAATATTTATTCAGAATAAAAAAGATATCACCAAAAACCGTCCAAAAACGTTACATGCAACTCTACAAACATAGGCGGCGCTGTAGCAGGTGAAGTAGACCTGACCAAAGATTACAGAGGAGCCTTTGGACCTGACTACACTATGGAGATTGGACGTTCACCCTGTGATCAGGTGGGCTTTTTCTGGTTTCCTCCATGTTCCAAAGACATGCCGGTTTGTAGGTTAATTGGTTCCTGTGAATTGCCACTCGTGTGTAGGATGGAGCTGGTGTACGTGTGATCGCTGGTCAGTGTGGACCGTTTAAGGTGAGGGGGGGGGGGGGGAAGACATAATAGGAACCTGATGGGTAACCTTTTCATACAAAGGGTGGTGGGTGTATGGAATGAGCTGCCGGAGGAGGTAGTTGAGGCAGGGACTATCGCAAAGTTTTTAAGAGTCATTTGGACAGGTACACGGGTAGGACGGGTTTAGAGGGATATGGGCCAACGCGGGCAGGTGGGATTAGTGTAGATGGGGCATGTTGGTCGACGTGGGCCTGTTTCCACGGCGTATGACTCTGATTTGTTGTACAGCTGACATAGAAATGTCCAGGGTCAGAGGCAAACTGAGAGGGAAAGATAGATCAGCCATGATCCAATGGTGAAGTAGACTTGATGGGCTGAATGGCCTAATTCTGCTCCTATACCTTATGTACATACATTTATTATAGTAATATTCTGCATATATACTCAGAGTATTATATTATCAGTGCATCCAAGAATTTGCACTACGCCCCATCCTTTAAGAAAATCAATGGTTTGTTGACCTGAATTCTTTGAGATCATGTGGTCGCAGCCAGTTCTCACAACGGTACCAAGACATCCCCCGTTACACACAACTGCATAATACCAATGCTTGTATCTATGCTGTGCTCCCCATGTGATATCTCCGAGCATTTCACAAAGACAGCAGTGAATCAAGTTTAGGAAGAGATTAACAACTAAAAGGCTATTAGCAGGAAAATTTGCAAAGCAGTGCAAGGTGCAGACAAAAATCCATGGGGCAGGAACTCGACAACCAAAAGCTATCTCTGATTAGATTCCCATCTATGTGTGTAGGGTAGCCCTTAATTCTAATATGAAATGTTTTACATTTCACATTAAATTTTCTGTGTTATTCAGAGAAAATTAATTCCTTTTGGTTTCCCTACAATATTTATTCTCCAGACCTGAATTCACTATTACTGTATCTTAAAATTAAGAAAAAGATTGCCCATGAAATCAAATGGGTTCTGACAGTCTGCTTATATTTACAAGGATGTTGCCAGGACTAGAGGGCCTGAGCTATTGGGAGAGGTTGAGCAGACTAGGACTTTATTCCTTGGAGCACAGGAGGAAGAGGGGTGATCTCATAAATGTGTATTTATGAGATCACCCCTCTCATTTCCCCTATCTATTACTCTCATGAGAGAGGAATAGATAGGGTAAATGCACAGTCTTTTACCCAGAGTAGTGGAATCAAGAACCAGAGAACATAGGGTTAAGGTGAGGGGGGGGAGATTAAATAGGAACCTGAGGGGCAACATTTTTACACTAAGGGTGGTGGATATATGGAACAAGCTGCCATAGGATGTCGTTGAGGCAGATACTATGTTTAAAATACATTTGGACAAGTACATGGGTAGGATAGGGTAAGAAGGACAAGGGCCAAATGCAGGCAGGTGGGACTAGTGTGGAAGAGGCATGTTGGTGGGTGTGGGCAAGTTGGGCAAAAATACCGGATTCCACGCTGTATAACTGTATGACAATGCTTTTTCAAATATATTCAACAATTATGATTTGATTTAAAAATCAAGAACTCTTGATGCAGCTAGACTAATACAATATTTTTTTTTCAAAAAGAACCAGATTGAGGAATGTTGATGGTTTGGATTGATAGCTCTTGTTTAAGTTGACAGAGGGACATGCTTTGACTTGCATTAAGCTCGATGTTTTATGGGAAAGAGATGACTTTGTGTTTTGCAGCCTTCAACTCCAGTCTACTGCCTGGAGGGGGCGGTGCCGAGCAGCAGCAGATCCAGCATTGAGTCAAGTCAAGAGAGTTTAGCACTTCAACTCCCCTTCCCATTCCACATCCGACCTCTCGGTCCTGGGCCTCCTCCACGGCCAGAGTGAGCAACACCGCAAGCTGGAGGAACAGCACCTCATATTCCGCTTGGGGAGTCTGCATCCTTTGGGCTTGAATATTGAATTTTCTCAATTCTGTTAACCCTTGCTGTCTCCTCCCCTTCCCACCTCTCCCTCAGCCCTCGGGCCCTGGCATTCCCTCTATCTCTATCTCCCTCCCCCACCCCAGTCGCACCAGCTTCTCATTTTCACACCACAAACAGCTTACAATGGCTTGTTCCCTTTATCACCGATACTTTTTTGCATATCTTTCACTCATTGTTCCTTATCTCTCCACATCACCGTCTATATCTCTCGTTTCCCTGATCCCTGACCAGTCTGAAGAAGGGTCTCGACCCGAAACGTCGCCTATCTCCTTCGCTCCTTAGATGCTGCTGCACCCGCTGAGTTTCTCCAGCTTTTTGTGTACCCTCGATTCTCCAGCATCTGCAGTTCCTTCTTTAAAAAAAAAGAGTTTTATTGTCATGTGTCCCAGATAGGACTATGAAATTCTTGCTTACTGCAACACAGCAGAATATGTAAACATCGTACAGAACAGGAGATAAAAGTTCAGTGTGTCTATATACCATAAATCATATATACAATATATACAAATGAGATGGAGGAACTGAGTGAAATCCAGGTTAGCCGGGAAGTGGTGTTAGGTAAATTGAATGGGTTAAAGGCCGATAAATCCCCAGGGCCAGATAGGCTGCATCCCAGAGTACTTAAGGCAGTAGCCGCAGAAATAGTGGATGCATTAGTGATCATTTTTCAAAACTCTTTAGATTCTGGAGTAGTTCCTGAGGATTGGAGGGTAGCTAATGTAACCCCACTTTTTAAAAAGGGGGGGAAAGAGAGAAAACGGGGAATTACAGACCAGTTAGTTTAACATCGGTAGTGGGGAAACTCAGTTATTAAAGATGGGATAGCAGCACATTTGGAAAGTGGTGAAATCATTAGACAAAGTCAGCATGGATTTATGAAAGGTAAATCATGTCTGATGAATCTTATAGAATTTTTCGAGGATATAACTAGTAGAGTGGGTAAGGGAGAACCAGTGGATGTGTTATATCTGGACTTTCATAAGGCTTTCGACAAGGCCCCACATAAGAGATTAGTATACAAACTTAAAGCACACAGTATTGGCGGTTCAGTATTGATGTGGATTGAGAACTGGCTGGCAAACAGGAAGCAAAGAGTAGGAGTAAACAGGTCCTTTTCAGAATGGCAGGCAGTGACTAGTGGGGTACCGCAAGGCTCAGTGCTGGGACCCCAGCTATTTACAATATATATTAATGATTTGGACGAGGGAATTGAATGCAACATCTCCAAGTTTGCGGATGACATGGAGCTGGGGGGCAGTGTTAGCTGTGAGGAGGATGCAAGGAGGCTGCAAGGTGACTTGGATAGGCTGGGTGAGTGGGCAAATGCATGGCAGATGCAGTATAATGTGGATAAATGTGAGGTTATCCACTTTGGTGGCAAAAACAGGAAAGCAGACTATTATCTGAATAGTGGCCGATTAGGAAAAGGGGAGATGCAATGAGACCTGGGTGTCATGGTACACCAGTCACTGAAAGTAGGCAGGGTACACAAAAGGCTGGAGAAACTCAGCGGGTGCAGCAGCATCTAAGGAGCGAAGGAGATAGGCGACGTTTCGGGTCGAGTCTGAAGAAGGGTCTCGACTTTCTCCGTTTGTGTACTCTCGATTCTACAGCATCTGCAGTTCCTTCTTTAACACATTGAAAGTAGGCATGCAGGTGCAGCAGGCAGTGAAGAAAGCGAATGGTATGTTAGCATTCATAGCAAAAGGATTTGAGTGTAGGAGCAGGGAGGTTCTACTGCAGTTGTACAGGGTCTTGGTGAGACCACACCTGGAGTATTGCATACAGTTTTGGTCTCCAAATCTGAGGAAAGACATTCTTGCCATAGAGGGAGTACAGAGAAGGTTCACCAGACTGATTCCTGGGATGTCAGGACTTTCATATGAATAAAGACTGGATAGACTGGGCTTGTACTCGCTAGAATTTAGAAGATTGAGGGGGGATCTTATATTAACTTGCAAAATTCTTAAGGGGTTGGACAGGCTAGATGCAGGAAGATTGTTCCCGATGTTGGGGAAGTCCAGAGCAAGGGGTCACAGTTTAAGGATAAGGGGGAAATCTTTTAGGACCGAGATGAGAAAAACATTTTTCACACAGAGAGTGGTGAACCTCTGGAATTCTCTGCCACAGAAGGTAGTTGAGGCCACTTCATTGGCTATATTTAAGAGGGAGTTAGATGTGGCCTTTGTGGCTAAAGGGATCAGGGGGTATGGAGAGAAGGCAGGTACAGGATACTGAGTTGGATGATCAGCCATGATCATATTGAATGGCGGTGCAGGCTCGAAGGGCCGAATGGCCTACTCCTGCACCTATTTTCTATGTTTCTATGTTTCTATACACACAATAAATAAACAGATAAAGTGCAATAGGCTGTTATAGTTCAGAGTTTGTTTGATGGCAAGTTTAATAGCCTGATGGCTGTGGGGAAGAAGCTGTTCCTGAACCTGGAAGTTCCAGGTTTCAAGCTCCTGTACCTTCTTCCCGATGGCAACGGAGAGATGAGTGTGTCGCCAGGATGGTGCGGGACTAGATGATGCTGGCAGGCTTTTTGAGGCAGCGACTGCGATAGATCGCTTCGATGGTGGGGAGGTCAGAGCCGATGATGGACTGGGCAGTGGTCACAACTTTCCGCAATCTTTTCTGCTCCATGACCTTCACGTTACCGAACCAAGCCACGATGCAACCAGTCAGTATGCTCTCTACTGTGCACCTATAGAAGTTCGAGAGTCCTCCTTGACATACCGACGGGTTATAGAAACTGGGAGAAGCCTCAATGAGACCTTACTGCAAGATGGGGCCTATTTCAATCCAGAAGCATACTCTCATGTTGTCAATTCTGTCAAAGTAATGCGAGAAAAAGAACCAGAGGATTGTTGATAGTTTGGATTGATAGTTCTCGTATACTTTGACAGATGGAATTGGGTCAGACCTGAAACATCACCTACCCATGATGTCAAGATGCTACCTGACCCGCTGAATCACTCCAGCACTTTGTGTCATTTTGTGTAAACCGGCATCTACAGTTCCTTATTTCCTCTTTTTTTTCTAGAAAATACTAGTCATTTTCTACTCGATACAATTAAGAGAAATATTTATTCCAATCAGACCTTTACGCAAGGCTTCCCATTCACCCTGTTGCAATGTGAAATTCTTAAAAATTGTACAAACCCTCAAGCTCGTTATTTGTTAAATAATTCCAGTTTACACGTATAAAGTACTGAAAAATTCCTGAATAGCAGCCCTAAGATGACATCATATCTGCTTGAATCTCCATCCAATTTCTGGTTAAACTTCATAATTTACATTAAAATATTTTAGCCAGTCACCATTCTGTGTAAAAGCACTTGCCCCGCACATCTCCTTGAGACTTTCCCCCTCTCATCTTAAAGCTCTGGTCTTTAGTCCTTGACAAAAAGGTTCTGAATGTCTATCCTAGCTATGCATTTAGTAATTTTACAGTATATACACTTCTGAACAGTCTCCCTTCAACCCCCGACTTCCTGAGAAAACAATCCAAGTTTGTCCCTTTATTTCTCATGGGCAATACCTCTTGACAGCACCAGTTGCAGCAAGATTCTGTTTTCTGACCCACAGTGGAGACTGTGTCCTGAGTTGCTGTTTAATGGGGAGTCCCAAGATGTTGACACTGAGGAAGTAAAAGTATTTCTGCTAAATTTCAAGGCAAGAATCAAAAGATTCTCTCTGGTTGGATACTGTAGATTCACGTGTAGATCCTCGGTTAGTACAGGTGTGAGGGGTTATGGAGAGAAGGCAGGAGAAAGGGGTTGAGAGAGACGGATAGATCAGCCATGATTGAATGGTGGAGTAGGCTTGATGGGCCGAATGGCCTAATTATGCTCCTAGACGTGTTACCGCAAAAACATAAAACACATCACACAAGTTTTGTCAACACCAATCAGAAATGTATTTGATATTTCTAACTTCCACATTTTCAAAAAAAATCACAGCATCTCTGTCAGGTTAGAACTAGTTTGCTGGAGTCAGATGCTTCTGACACTTGACTGGGGCAACATTTGACCACTGTGGAATCTGGCCTAGTGCGTGTCCTTGCTCCTCCGGTCATGGGGCTGGTGTGAAGACCACAAGATGCTATTTGATATTGGACCCCAGTTTCTTGTTAACCAGCACTGATATTCTCGTGGGTTTAAACAGACACCCACCCATTGCATCACTGAAATGCCTCAAAAAGCGCTTTCTGTAAGGAAATGGGGCTGCACGGTGGCTAGTCGGTAGAGTTGCTGCCTCACAGCGCCAGAGACCCGAGTTCCATTCCGACTACGGGTGTTGTCTGTACTTTCGCCCTGACATTGCGTGGGTTTTCTCTGGGTTCCCACATGCCCAGGACGTACAGGCTTGTAGATTAATTAGCTTCTGCAAGTCGTCCCTAGTGTGCAGGAGGAGATCCATGGTCGGCGTAGACTCGGTTTGGCCGAAAGGCCCATTTCCATGCTGTATCTCTAAATTTAAAAATAAATTAAACTCTTGAATCTATTTACGCTGTTTACGCATTTGGAGGGTTTGTTGGATAAACTGCAGCACCCGAGCCTCTGAGGCAGATGGGGATGAGAGTGAGGTGCAAGCCACAGTCTACAGCAAGACCTCCATGCTGTGTCATATCTCCAGGAGTAACGGTCTTTAAATAAAGCAGACCCTTTTAGCCATGTTCCCTCTCCTAAAACAATGCCCTAGTTCTATTCAAACAACATGTGACTGCCCTGATGTCCCAGCGAATACATGTCCCTGGATAAGTCACTCCAATTGACCAACAAAGGTCAATTGTAGTGACTTATCACATTGCTGTTTGTGACACTTTGATGGGGACATGTTAGCACCATGGTTTTAAAGAAACCAACAATCAATAATGACGTGTAGGAAGGAACTGCAGATATTGGTTAGACACAAGATAGATACAAAATGCTGGAGTAACTCAGCAGGTTAGGCAGCATCTCTGGAGAAAAAGAATAGTGGATGTTACGGATAGGGACATTCTTCAGAACAAAAGTAGAGGTTTGGGGGTGGGGGGGGGGGAGGGGGAGGAAAGGGGTGGAGGAAATAAACTGGGTGAGAAAAGAGGACCTCGGGTAAGGTGGAGCCCACGATGGACCAGTTTTGGCTGCGGAAGGTGTGACAAACAGAGATACGAGGATGTGAACAGTGGATGACTAGGGGGGGGGGGGGGGGGGGGGGGGGGGGGGGGGGGGGGGAGAGAGAGGAGAGGGCAGGGAATGCGGGAGCCACATTTAAAATGTAATTGCTTTGAGGCACGTAGGAATTTCCAGAGATTGTCAGGATATTTCCAGAGATTGGTGCATAAAAGATTCATTCTTCCTGAGCAACATTTGTCAAGTAACAAAGTGACAACTGCTACAGGTACTATAGCAGTGCACAACTTTAAATCCTCACAAGCAGCGACTGGCCCCTGTTATTGAACAGCCTTAACGAATGGAGGATAGACCTCCGATTTCAACCTGGAGACTCCAGCGGTTTGGACAATTCCATCTGTTACACGATAACTAAATCAATGCTCCTCAGTCGCTCGTAGAGTCGCAGCAGTTTGCCGGCAGTGTCACTCGGATTCATTTCCTCGCCATGGCACCTCTGGTCATGGAGTGACTGTACCTCTTTCAGAAGACCCTGAGGTAAAAAAACCCAAAAGAAAGAAATTATCACTGGATGACTTTGGACAACTACAATGTGCAGGTTAGAACAGCAGATGCTGGTTTACACTGAAGATAGACACAACACGCTGGAGTAACTCAGCGGGACAGGCAGCATCTCTGGAGAGAAGGAATGGGTGACATTTCTGAAGAAGGGTCTCGACCCGAAACAACCCCCACCATTCCTTCTCTCCAAAGATGTTGCCTGACCCGCTGAGTTACTCCAGCATTTTGTGTCTATCTTCAGACAATTACAACGGGGGTTCTGCAAAATAATTAAGATTCACATCTGGGACAGTCACAAAATGCTGGAGTAACTCAGCGGGTCAGGCAGCATCTCTGGAGAAAAGGAATGGGTGATGTTACCCGGGGATGTGAACGTGGATCTCTCTAATTCCAAGTAACTCCTGCAAATGTACCGGTTTGTAATTCACTGGGTTCAGAAAATTGCGCAGGACGCGAAAGTGGGATAAGATTGGAATAGCATTGTAGTGATCGGTGGTCGGTATGGACATTGGAGGGCCGAATGGCCTGTATCACCGCTGTATCTCAAACTCTAAAAACCCTCGGGAATACTTTGGTCGTTGTGGTGGCTCCACTTATTCTCCAGAAGGTATCCAGTAACCCAGCAGGTAATGGTGGATCAATCCGAAGACGTAACTCATTTATGGAAATTAGCCCGACCAAACATTACCGTGGTCCGTCAAATGTGGCACCAAGCCAAGGTATTAATATCCACAACAAAAGGAAAACAGAATGATGAATAGTTTATTCAGTGACATGGACCTTTGGACTGGTTCATGGGCACTAATATCAGTGCACGGAGCAGCTGGCAATGGGGCAAACAGGTTTGGTTTTGTTCATGGTCACTATACACAATTACAATTCAGCCATCCACAGTGTGCAGACACATGATAAAGGGAATAATGCTTAGTGAAAGATAAAGTCCAGTAAAATACAATTAAAGATAGTCCGACGGTCACCAGTGAGGTAGATAGTAGCTCAGGGCAGTTCTCTAGTTGTTGGTAGAATGGTTCAGTTTCCTGATACCAGTTGATCACTGAATCAAGAGAGTCAAGAGTCATACTAGGGTCCGGAGAAGGGTCTCGACCTGAACCATCGCTATCCATGTTCTCCACAGATGCTCCTGCAAATGTACTGGTTTGTGATGAATTGGGTTCAGTAACTGCTGAGTTGCTCCAGCATTTTATGTCCTTTTGTGTATTATCTCCAGTCAGGTAGATAGTAGCTCAGGACCGCTCCTCTCTCCTCGTTTTTGTGGTTTTGATTTTGACTCTCTTTTGCTTATACCAAGATAGACAGAAAGTGCTGACGTAACTCAGCGGGTCGGGCAGCATCTCTGGAGAATATGGATAGTTGACGTTTCGGGTCGGGACCCTTCTTCAGATTGATTGCAGGGAGAGAGGAGAGGCAGCCTTTTTTTTCGAGCAAAGCTTTAGAGTATTCATCCATGCTGTGAATCTCAGACCTCATTAGTCAGCATTGTAACAATAAAAATAAAATGCTGTGCTCCACTGCAGTTGCTTTATGGAGAGGTTCCTATTTAGAATGCAGAGAAATACAGCAAAAAAAAACAGGCCCTTTGGCCCACAATGTCTATGTTGAACATGATGCCGATAAAATAATCTCATCTGCCTGCACATGATCCATATCCCTCCAGATTGATGGCCAGTTTCTTCCCAGCTGTTATCAGGCAACTGAACCATCCTACTGCAACCAGAGAACTGTCCTAAACTGCTATCTACCTCATCGGGGAACCGCGGACTATCTTTGATTGGACGTTACTGGCTTCACCTTGCACTAAACGTTGCTCCTTTAACATGTACATGTACACTGTGAATGGCTCGATTGTAATCATGTATTGTCTTTCCGCTAGCTGGTTAGCACGCAAGAAAAGTTCTTCACTGTACCTCGGTACACGTGACACTGAGCTGAACTCCCTCCATTTCCTGCACATTCGTGGGCCTATCTAAAAGCCTCTTAAACACCATTTTGATTTGATTTGATTTTATTACTTGTCATTCGAACCTCAGAGAGGCTCGAACGAAACTCCGTTTCTGCAAGCCATACAAACAAACAAACAGAACAATTCATAAAAAAAACAATTAAATTCACACAAACATCCATCACAGTGGATCCCTCCTCACTGTGATGGAAGGCAAAGGTCTTCTCTACGTTCTTCATGGACGTATGTGCCTCCACCACCACCCTTGGCAATGTGCTCCAGGCCCCAACCACTCACTTTGTAAAGGATAACTTGCCCCGCACATCCCCTTTAAACTTTGCCCCTTTCACCTTCAAGCTATGCCCTGTTGCCTTTGACATTTCCACCCTGGGGAAAAAAGGCTCAGACTGCCTGCCCCCCTCTATTCCCGCAGTTACTACTGAAAGTATCCGGGCCATTCCCTACACACGAGCTGGTGCCAATAATTGTTTCCCACCTGTGATGATAGAGATACGTTGATCAGATACAAATCGGTTTATTTTTAACCTTCCCCCAACTATACCACAAGTGAACACTATTCATTTCAGCAACTTTCTTTGAAACTGGCCACTGATCAGGTTTAAACATAATCCATACAGGGCTTTAAAAAATTTCACTTTCCTTATCCAGATAACAATTCTTTGTGCTATCGGGTTATCACATTCCCAATATTTCAGGGATTCATTCTCTCTCTCATTCTCTCTCTCTCATTCTCTCTCTCTCTCTCTCTCCCTCTCTCGATTTTTCATTCTCTCTCTTGATTTTCTCTGGGACTAGGGGAAAACAAATGGTCGGCACGGACTGGAAGGGCCGAGAGGGCCTGTTTCCGTGCTGTAATTGTTATATGGTGTTATATGGTTATATTTTTCATTCTCTCTCTCTCTCTCTCTCTTGATTTTTCATTCTCTCTCCCTCCATTTCTCTTTCTCTCTCTCTCTCTCTAGTTCACTCTCCCCTATTTCACTCTCTCTCTATTTCCTTCTCTATTTCTTTCTATTTATTTATTTTTTATCTCATTCTATTCTCTCCACCTTTCTCTCTCCCTCCCTCTCTCCCTCTCACACAGGCACAACCATTAATCTTGTGGGAGGGTTTGTCAGTAGCACGATGCCATGTGCTCTCAAGTACAGTCTGCCTTCCCAACACCTGCCCAGCACCTTGGCCCACTCTCCGCAAGGATTCCCACTCTGCTCCCTGATCCCCGTACCTCTGTGCTGTGTGCCAGCTGTCTCAGAGACTGCACGTGAATGCCAGGCATCGAGCCACTATGGGGAGCGCTCTGCTCCAAAAGCATCTGTTCAACGTAAAAAAAAAAACACACATATAATCAATCAATTTGAGAGGATGCTAAAATGACATGCTTGCCATGAAGGCATTTTAACGAGCTCTGCCCACATTCTATGACCCTCTCAGGTATCTTTTTTTTTACAATACAATAACTGCTTGTATAAGAAATTTCAAAGTTTACTTCACCAAAAAAAAAGATGTAATTTATGCCCTCGAAAAGATTTAATTTATGCTCTGGGTGTAGGATGGTGTTAATGCGCGGGGATCGCTGGTCGACGTGGACCCGGTGGGCCAAAGGGTCTGTTTCCGCGCTGCATCTCTAAACTAAACTAGACACAAAGTGCTGGAGTAACTCAACGGGTCAGGCTGCACCTCTGGAGAAAATCTGATAGGTAATGTTTCGGGTCCCTTCTACAGACTGATTGTAGGGGGATGTCTAGAAAGATTGGAGATGCCTACTTTGAGGAAGTTCTCTCCTCCCTCTGCCTGCTTTGTTGAAAAGTCTGGTTCCATGTCAAAGAAATATCATGCTGTTACTCCTTAGGAAATAAAAGCAGGAAATGCTCAGCAGGCCAGGCAACATCTGCGGAACGACAATTGGAATTTTGGGTCACATGGTCTGCATGGCACTTCCAATATTTTCTGCTTTAATTTCAGATTTGCATCATCTGCAATGTGTCAATTTTCATTTAATCCTTCGAGAAACAGGGCGGAAACTGGCCCTTCAGCCCACCGAGTCTGCGTCAACCAGCGATCCCCGCACATTAACACTATCTCACACACACTGGGGACAATTTAGTCTACCAAGCCAGTTAACCTAAAAAAACTGCATGTCTTTGGAGTGTGGGAGGAAACCAGAGCACCCGAAGAAATTCCACGCAGGCCATGGGGAGAACACGCAAACTATGTAGACAGCAGGATCGAACCCGGGTCTCTGGCACTGTAAGGCAGCAACTCTAGTGTCCCTTGTGTGTGTGTAGGATAGTATTAGAGCGCGGGGACTGCTGATCGACACGGACCTGGTCGGCCGAGGGGCCCATTTCCACATACCTCTAATCTAAACTAAAGTGTCTTACATTATTTATGTTTTGTGTGCTGTGTGAGTTAATGTGCCCCTGATATAGCTGGAAGATTCTCATAGTACCTGTATCTATACCGTGATTATGCACATGACAACAAATTCAACTCGACAAAGCAAAAATACCACAGATGACAGATGACTGATCCAAAGGGCTAGACGCAGTAGGGAGGTGGAGATGCACTCTGTGTCCTCCCCTTTGCTCTATCTATTGTACTCGAGTTTGAACTGATTGTATCTGTGTGTGGTATATCTGATCTGATTGGAGAGCAACACAGTGACGCAGCAGTCGAGCCACTACCTCACAGCGCCAGAGACCCGGGTTCGAACCTGACCTTGGATGCTGTCTGTGTGGAGTTTGCACGTTCCCCGTGTGACCGCACGGGTTTTCTCCGGTTTCCTCCCACACTCCAAAGACGTGCAGCTTTGTAGGTTAATTGGCATCTGTAAATTGTGAGTGGGACAGAACTAGTTTGCAGGTGACCACTGGTCGGTGTGGGCTCTGTGGGCCGAGGAGCTTATTTCCACACTGCATCTCTAAACTACACTAAGCTCAAAGTGCTGGAGTTCACAATCATAGAGTGTAATGTAATTTGCATTAATATAGCAGCTCCAGCTCTTACACAGTGTTTTAAAGTACTCACAAGCAACTACAGATGATGGTTTACAGGAAAGGCACAAAGTGCTGAAGTAACCCCCAGCGGGTCAGGCAGCATCTCTGGAGAACATGAGCTGGCAACAGAGTCTGAAGAGGGGACCCAACCCGAAACATCTCCAGTCCATGTTCTCCGAGTTGCTGCCTCACCCGCTGAGTTACTCTAGTGTTTTGTGTCTTTCATTTTTGTAAGCCAGCATCAGCAGTTTCTCGAGTCTCTATCCCTATTTACAAGGTTCTCTTCCAATAGTTTTCTCATCCAGCTAAGTGACTTCTCAGGGGTTATGTGGCTGCAGAAGGAGTGTATTGGAGTTTCAATCCCATTACCTTTCCCTGGAGAGTTAGTTGGTGAGAACCTGCAGGAGCTTAATTCAAAGCTCTCCACACATGGCCACTGACGTTATTCTAAAATGTCAAACATAAATCTATCAAATCCCATTAACTGCAGGAAAGAGGTGTCCTTTAAACAGCAAGGATTTTTTGTTGGATTCTCCTTTCATATTAATTGACTGGTTTCAGATGATTGATTAATAGTGCACGCGGACAACATGTTTTTAAAGTAAACCTATTTCCACACCTCGCATTGCGGTCGTAACTAAACCTGTTCTGACAGCTCCATTTAATATGATTGCAGAAAAACAAGAGAAGCAATCGAACTGCATTTACAAAGATTCAGCTATTAAGGGAAACGATGCTAGTCCACAAACTGGCTCAGGCACAAAGGGGACAAATGGTCACCTTCCATGCGGTACGATTCTTTACATGAACAATTGCGGGTGGCGCAGCTGGTCGAGTTGCCCCACAGTGCCAGAGACCCTAGTTTGATCCTGACCTCGGCCGCTGTCCATGTGACCGGATGGGTTTCCTCTGGGTGCTCCGGTTTCCTCCCACATCACAAAGACGCCTGTTTTTTTTAAAATAAATTTCCCCTAGTGCATAGGAAGTGGACGTCAAAGTGAGATGACAGAGAACTAGTGTAAACGGGTGATCGATTGGCAATGTCAACTCAGTGGGCTGATGGGCCTGTTTCCATGCTGTATCTCTAAACTAAACTAAAATAGAGTGAAAGGCCTAAATAGAGTAAATATGAGGATGTTCCCGCTAGTGAGAGAGTCCAGGGACAGCGGCCATAGCCTCAGAATAAACGGACATACCTTTAGAATGGAGACGAGGAGGAATTTCTTGAGTTAGAGGGTGGTGAATCTGTGGAATCCCTTGCCACAGATGGCTATGGAGGCTGTGTCAGTGGATGTTTTTAAGGCAGAGATTGACAGATTCTCGATTGGCAAAGGTGTCAGGGGTGGACACAAAATGCTGGAGTAACTCAGCGGCACTGGCAGCATCTCTGGAGAGAAGGAATGGGTGATGTTTTGGGCCAAGACCCTTCTTCAGAAACGTCACACATTCCTTCGCTCCAGAGATGCTGCCTGTCCCGCTGAGTTACTCCAGCATTTTGTGTCTACCTTCGATTTAAACCAGAATCTGCTGTTCTTTCTTACACAGGGAGTCAGGGGTTATGGGGAGAAGGCAGGAGAATGGGATTGAGAGGGAAAGGTAGATCAGGCATGATTGAATGGCGGGGTAGACCTGATGGGCCGACTGGCCTAATGCTGCTCTTAGAACTGCTCTAAACAGTTGGCGGAGGTTTTTGGCATCGCAGAGTATCCCACACCAGGAGACAACTGGCAACATTCAGTCCAACTCGCAAGGATCAGTCCAGGTCACTGACGAGGCAGTGAAAGCCCAGATAAGATCCCCCCACTGAGGCAGACAATGGTTTCAGGAGTGACTGGTGCCTTCCTACCTGCACTCGCCGAGTGAGAGCCTGATGCAAGAAACAAAACACGGACAGCGAGGAACACTCCATCAGCACCTCCACTGCACTGAATGCACCATCAACTGAGAAATTGGTGACTTCAACCTGCAGAGAAGAGAAAAAGGTTCTGAGGTGATACAAGGAACTGGAGATGCTGGAATCTTGAGCCACAAACACAAACATAGAAATTAGGTGCAGGAGTAGGCCATTCGGCCCTTCGAGCCTGCACCGCATTTCAATATGATCATGGCTGATCATCCAACTCAGTATCCTGTACCTGCCTTCTCTCCATACCCCCTGATCCCTTCAGCCACAAGGGCCACATCCAACTCTCTCTTAAATATGGCCAACGAACTTGCCTCAAAGCGCTGGAGTTACTCAGCCGGTTGCTTTGCTGCCTCACAGCGCCAGAAACCTGGGTTCAATCCTGACTAAGGGTGCTCTCTGTGGAGTTAGTACCTTCTCCCGCGTGGGTTTTCTCCAGGTGCTCTGGCTTTCTCCCACATTTCAAAGAGATACAGGTTTTCTAGGTAAAATTGTCCCTTGTGTGTATAGGTAATTGCTGGTCGGTGCAGGCTCAGTAGGCCAAAGGACCTGTTTCCAAGCTGTATCTCTAAACTAATCTAATGCGAATGGGTGATAGATGGCCAGTGTGAACCCGGTGGGCCAAAGGGCCTGTTTGCACGCTGTGTCTCGGAACTAAACTGAAATCAGCGGGTCGGGCAGCATTCATGGAGAACATTGACAAGTGACGTTTCAGGTTGGGACCCTTCTGAGGAGACCAGACGGGGCATTTACCGTGAGGATATCCCCCAGGTGGGGAGTGTAGAATCAGGAGGCATGGTTTTAAAGGTAAACCAACACTCAATTAGGAATAAGTTGAGGAAGAATTTTCTTCTTTCAGAGAATTTAGTGTGGTTTTGGAATTCTCCAAGACAGAGATTGTGTGGGATCATTAAATATATTCAAGGCTGAAAAAAGATTTTGGCCTACTTATGAGTCAACAGCTAAAGGGGTCACATGTACCGAGGTACAGTGAAATGCCTCTGTTGCGTGCTAACCAGTCAGCGGAAAGACAATACATGATTACAATTCAGCCGTCCACAGTGTACAGATCCATGATAAAGGGAATTGTGCTGAGTGCAAGAAAAGGTCCAGTAAAGTCCAAGAGTCTCCACTAAAGGAGATGGTGGCTCAGGACCGTTCTCCAGTTGGTCCAGTTGCCTGATAACAGCTGGGCGGAGACGCTCCCTGAATCTGGAGGTGTGCGTTTTCACACTTCTGTACCTTTGTCCAGGTTCAGATAGGTCCCAACAACTATCAGGCTATCAAACGCTACAACCTCCAACTAAGCTCTCAACTAGATAGACTTGGGGAGGGGGGCATTGTTTTTTGTCTTTACACTATTATTGTTAGTTTTTTTTAAATATACTGAACTTTTCTTGTTGTTTATGATGGATGGTATTTACAGAGGACTATGTTTACATATCTGTTGTGCAATTAATTGCAAGTAAGAATTTTATTGTTCCATTTCGGGACATTTTACAATAAAACACTCTTTGACCCATGGTCCTGCTGTGACTCTGTGGTTTCCTATCCTGCACAGTTTCAGCCTCCCCACAACCCCAGCGTCCGGCCACTGACCAGTTACCTTCTTGGTGAGTATGTGGACACTGCTACCATCCGGTGCTGTACAGTGTACAATAGGCCCAATCTGCATCCTCAATGCCTCCATCTCGGAGTTTGTCGACAGCAGCCATCGGAGGACGTTTGAACCATTCTCTGCCTCGTTTCCTGGGGGGGGGACAGTTATGAAATAGCTCAGTGCAAGATTCTGGAGAGGAAGGAGCACTTTACGACCAAAAAATTATGAAAACGTTTGGCGATGATCATAGGGGCTGCGCAGCTGCCTTAAAGCCCTGCCCCGCGGTGCGAGTTCAGTCAAGTGCTCTCCCGAGTTTTTAAAAAATCAAACTCGTGGCAAGCACTCGTGGAGACGGAGAATGAACGTAGCGGGTACGTCGGAACTCGGGAACGTCTCTGAGCGGCTAGTAAAGCTAACGGCAGGTACTCAGGAAGACTCGCTAACGGCAGGTAAGCACGGGAAGACTCGTGAAAAATTTTCAACACGTTGAAAAATTTCCACGAGAGCCCCGAGAACCGACGAGTGGCCATTACCGTAAATCTCCGAGTTCGAATCAGGGCAAACTCGGGAGAGCTCTTGGAATGAACTCGTACCGTGAGACAGGGCTATAACAGCACTGGAGACCCGGGTTTAATCCTGACTGCAGGCACTGTTAGAACAGAGTTTGTACGTTCTCCCTGCGACCTGCGTGGGGTTTCTTCGAGATATTCGGTTTCCTCCCACACTCCAAAGATGCACAGGTTTGTAGGTTAAATGGCTTGGTATAAATGTAACATTGTCCCTAGTGTGTGTAGGATAGCGTTAATGTGCGGGTATCGCTGGTCGGTGCGAATTCAGCGGGCCTAAGGGCCTGTTTCCGTGCTGTATCGCTAAACTAAACTAAAAAATAGTGGTAGGAGCTTCAGAAACCAAACCTCTCTGTGTTAACTATCTTCATCAGGAACTAAAAGTGCCTTGAGGGAAACGGACCATCTGATGGGATGGCACCGGCATTAAGTCACTGGGAAGGACACAAAGTGCTGGGGCAACTCAGCAGGTCAGGCAGTACCCTGGAGGTCATATAGTTGGGCGAGTGGGCTGAGGAATGGTCAATGGAGTTAATGCAGACAAGTGTGAGGTGTTGCATATTGGGATGTCAAGCTAAGGCAGGGCCTTCACAGTGAATGGCAGGACCCTGGGGAGTGTGGTCGAGCAAGCAGATGCAGGCGTGTAGGTACTTAGTTTGTTGGAACTTCCTTGAAAGTGATCTCGCAGGTAGATAGGATGGTCAAGAAGGCTTTCAGTATATTGGTCTTCATCAGTCAGGGTATTGAGTATAAAAGTGAGGATGTTTTGTTACAGTATTGTAGGTAGACAAAAATGCTGGAGAAACTCAGCGGGTGAGGCAGCATCTATGGAGCGAAGGAAATAGGCGATGTTTCGGGTCGAGACCCTTCTTCAGATTTGCAATATTGCGTTCAGTGTTGGCCACCATGCTGTAGGAAGGCTGGTGTTCAGCTGGAAAGAATGCAGAGAAGATTTACGAGGATGTTGCCTGGACTTGAGGACCTGAGCTACGGGGAGAGGTTGTGCAGGCTAGGATTTTATTCCTTGGAATCAGGAGGATGAGGGATGATCTTGTGGAGGTGTATAAGATCATGAGGAGAATAGATAGGGTGCATGCACAGAGTCTTGTACCGAGACAAATCAAGTACCAGAGGACATTGGTTTCAGATGCGAGAGGAAAGATTGAACAGGAATCTGAGGAGCAACCGTTTTTTACACAAAGGGTGGTAGATATATGGAACAAGCTGCCAAAGGTGGTAGTTGAGGTTGGTACTAAAACAATATTTAAAAGACATTTGTACAGTTATATGGATAGAAATGTTTTAGAGGGATATGGACCAAATGCAGTACGTTGGGCTGGTATAGACGAGGCATGGACAAGTTGGGCGAAGGGCCTGTTTCATTTACTCTACGACTGAATGTTACTGCTGTAGGGCATTAAATACCATGGAAGAGCCAATGTTTTTTTTCTTTACCTCTAAACCTGTTTATATTCTATAAATACTGGGAGATGGAAATAACAGGATACTTGAACTCCAGAGGGGAGGTTGACTATAGGAAGCCATTTGCGGAAGCCACCAGGTCACATTTACAAACTCTTTCAAACCCGTCCAAACAAACAACATTTGGAAAGGCCGCGGGACAGTTCCGCAGCCTGTTTCCTCATTTACACGCCAACCATTGCAACTTACTGAAGCCTTGATGACAAAACAAAAAGCTTATGATGACAAAGCCAGCTGCCACAATTGCCAGCGACTGCCTTTAGTCCCAGGAGTTCAAGTTACTCTGATACCTTGGTCCTGAAAAAGTTCTGGAACATTCCATTGACAAGGACTGCCAAAACCAGCAATTCAAAGATATCTGCAGAACTATTTTGTCCCTTAGTTTCAGGGGCAGAGCATAACGGGGGGGGGGGGGGGGGGCGGAAGATTGCAACCTTCACCTGGTCCGCCCTGTTTCGACTAATGCAATCAACTCGACGTGCACAAACGGAAGATCAAATAGAACAAGTTGTCCTGCAACTTTCGGCTGTGCACGCCACACACGAGAAGAAGAAGCATAACTGGATGCTTGAATTTTCCATGGTGGGAATCAAAGTTACAGTATACAATGGAAGACAGCCATTCAGCCCATCGAGTCTATGCTGGCTCCTTATGGAGGAGTCCTGCCTGGTGACATCCACAACATTAATGAGTTGGCATTAACGCACCAAAAGGTGGTAGTTCACACGAAGAGTGGTGGGTATATGGAACGAGCTGCCGGAGGGGGTAGTTGAGGCAAGTGCTATCACAACATTTAAGAAACATTTAGACGGGTAGAAACATAGAAATTAGGTGCAGGAGCAGGCCATTCTGCCCTTCGAGCCTGCACCGCCATTCAATATGATCATGGCTGATCATACAACTCAGTTTCCTGTACCTGCCTTCTCTCCATACCCCCTGATCCCTTCAGCCACAAGGGCCACATCCAACTCCCTCTTAAATATGGCCAACAAACTGCCTTCTGTGGCTGAGAATTCCTCAGACTCACCACTCTCTGTGTGAAAAACGATTTTCTCATCTCGGTCCTAAAAGACTTCCCCCTTATCCTTAAACTGCGACCCCTTGTCCTGGACTTCCCCAACATCGGGAACAATCCTCCTGCATCTAGCCTGTCCAACCCCTTAAGAATTTTGTAATTCTCTATGAGATCACCCCTCAATCTTCTAAATTCCAGCGAGTACAAGCCGAGTCTATCCAGTCTTTCTTCATATGGAAGTCGTGCCATCCCAGGAATCAGTCTGGTGAACCTTCTCTGTACTCCCTCTATGGCAAGAATGTCTTTCCTCAGATTAGGAGACCAAAACTGTACGCAATTGGATAGGATAGGGTACATGGATAGGACAGGTTTAGAGGGATGTAGGCCAAAAGCAGGAAGGTGGGAGTTGTGTAGATGGGACATGTTGGCCGTTGTGGGCAAGTTGGGCCAAAAGGCTCGTTTCCACAGAGCGTGCAAATTCCACACAAACAACTAAGGTCATGATCGAACCTGGGTCTGAGGCGGCAGCTCTACCAGCAACGCCACGAATGGGAACTCAGCCGATGTCAATTCTTCATTTTAAATTGACCGTGATAGATTTGTTTCAATGAAAAGAATGAGAGACGTACAGAGTTATTTCATGGTTCGCTGGTGACCCTGGAGAAAGGTTGGACTGGCTCCAGTAACCTACACCTGCTCACGCGTTACTATCACTCCTCAACCTTTAAGGGCCTGTCCCACGATGCGAGTTCACCCAAGAGCTCTCCTGAGTTTAAAAAAAATCAAACTCGTGGTATGTACGTAGCGGGTACGTAGGACCTCGTGGATGTCCCGTAGAGGCTCGTAATGCCAACGGCAGGTACTCGGGAAACGTGGTAACTCTCGGGAAACTCTTGGATATTTTCCATAGTGTTGAAAAAAATTCACGAGTTACCGCGTTTCCCGAGTACCTGCCGTTGGCATTACGAGCCGCTACGGGACATCCACGAGGTCCTACGTACCCGCTACGTACATACCACGAGTGCGATTTTCTAACTGGAGAGAGCTTTGGGTGAACTCGCATCGTTGGACAGGGGCTTTCGAGTCATACAGAGTGGAAACAGGCCCTTCAGCCCAACTTACCCATACTGACCAACATGTCCCATCTACACTAGTCCCACCCACCTGTGTAGAGCCCATCAAAACCATAATCCCACTATACCTATCTTATCCATGTACCTGTCTAAATGTTTCTTAAATGCTGTAATAGTACCTGCTTCAACTACCTCCTCTGACAGCATGTCCCAAATACCTACCACCCTTTATGTCCAAAACGTTGCCTCTTGGGTTCCAATAAAACCTTTCCCCCCTCACCTTAAATCTATGTTCTCTGCTTCTCGATTCTGCTATTCTGGGTAGAAGACTGTGCATTTATCCTATCTATTCCTCTCACGATCTTATTCCTGAAAATTGTAAATTGTCCCTAGTGTTTAGAATTGTGCTAGTTTACGGGGAATGGCGGTCGGCGCGGACTCAATGGGCCGAAGGGCCTGTTTCCGCAATGTATATCTGAACCTCCCAACTTCTAAACTTTGACTGCAATGAACCAAGTAGAGGATGCAGAAGTCACTTCAACAGTGGAAGACTGATGCAGCCATCCCATAGCTTGGCCGTCCATTGAATCCCACAGAGTGGGGAGGAGGTTTCCGGGATTACAAAGTCAAAAGCAAACAAATATTGCAGCTCATCATTCAAAAGGGAAAAAAAGTTCCTCACCTGTGCCAATATCTTTCAGAGCAGCATCCATCAGATGAGAGGACAACTTGATGGAAGCTGTAAACGGCCCACCACCGGTCCTATCCTTGAACAGGCCACTCGTAGAGCCAGTGACCATGCTGTTGCTTGTAATGCCTTTGCTCTCAGAGTGCAGAGCTGAATGCAAGAAGACCTCCAACGGATCTGGTGGGGCAGGTCTGCGATTCAGGTGCGGCCTCGTTTCACTTGCTCCTCCACCGTGAATGTGCAAGCAGTCCAACAAATCCACGAGGCGCCTGTTTAGGGGCAAGCAGATGCCGTCGTGTTCCGCGGGTCCAGGGGGCGATGGCGGCCCAGGTGAGGCGGGCAAGCTGCTAGCAGTCCTCGCCCTGAGATGGCTCAAGTCGTAATGGAGAAAGCAGTGGACGGACACGGGAAGCGGCAGAGAGCCGTCGTGCTCGGGGTTCAAGGGGACTGCAACCTCCATCTTCTCCCTGGGTGGCAGCTCGCCGATGGCAAAGGCAGAGGTGTAGGCCGTGCTGTCCGATCCTTGGGCCAAAGCCAAGGACCGGGTGACGAGCTGGACGCAGAAAGACCACCCGTGCTCCAGGGGCCAGTTGCTGAGGTTCTCCAAAACGCACGAGATGACCAACGAGTCCACGAGCAAAACCCGGTTCCACTTTGCAGTGATTTGGCAGCGGAAGGGTTGCCCGGAAGGTTCCGTTCCTTTCTCCTGACTGGACAGCAGCGCACAGCAGATGTTGAAGACCTGGTTCAGTCCTTTGAGGGCCTTGTCTTTCTGCTGCATTACGCCCTTCAAGGAAGCGATTCTGTGAATGAGAGAAGGAGAACGCAGTGAATTTATGCCCTAATTTATGTTGTTACTTCATGTCTTAATTCCCCCAACCCCCCCCCCCCCCCCCCCCCCCCCCCCCCGTCCCTTCCTGCATTTCTGCCACAGCTGGAGTCCGTCTTCGTCGCAGGTCTAGCTGCGCAGTGGCAACAGGATACCTAACTCTGCAGCTCAAGTTGGTCAGGCATACCGCTGTTGAACAGCTCCTTAATCTAGAGGCACTGTCGCCTACGTCTATGAATAGTTCAGCAAAGCAAACATTAAACCTAGCTGCTTCTCCCTGCACAAGTACTGATGCACCTCTAAGTGCTTCTGAGAAAACCAGAACTGGAACCTTTAACATGAGGATCAACTTCGCACTTCATCAAATCGTTGGACGTAGGAGAAGAATTAGGCCATTCTGTCCTGCTCTACCATCCGATCATGACTGATCTATTTTTCCCCTCTCAATCCCAATTTCCTGCCTTTTCCTTGTAACCTTCTTTGCCCTTACTAATCAAGTACCTATCAATCTCGGCTCTAAACCTACCCAATGTCTTGCTCCACCACTGTCCATAGCAATGAATTCCACAGATTCACCACCCTCTGGCTAAAGAAGAAATTTCCCCTCATCTCCATTCTAAAGGTACATCCTTTTATTCTGATGCTGCGCCCTCTGGTCTTAGACTCTCCCATTACTGGAAACATTGTCTCCATATCCATTCTGTATCGGCCCTTCATTATTCGGTAGGTCTTCCCCACCCACATCATCCTTCTAAACTCCAGCGAGTACAGGCCCAAAGTTGTCAAACGCTGATACGTGAACCCAAACAGCCCCGGGATCATGCTCGCACCTGTCTGAGACACTGCTAATCCCCGAGAGATGGTCCTTAATGCGTTGTCCTGCAGTGGCTGCGTGGAGCTTCGTGGTCGGGGCTTCGAGTAGAGAGGGGGGTAAGGTGCAGGCCATCACTTTCCCTTTCTCCGTCAGTGCTACCATCTGAATGTCACCTGATCCAAACAAAAACATGCACTCGAGGTCAAGAACACAAGCGAGGGAGGGGCAGAGCTGGCAAGTGATAGGTGGATAAAGGAGGTAAAGGGGTCCCGACCCAAAAAAAAGTAATCTATCCATGTTCTCCAGAGATGCTGCATGACCCGCTGAGTTACTCCAGCGCCTTGTGTCTACTGTAAACCAGTATCCACAGTTCCTTGTATCTACAATGTTTGTGAACTACATTGAGACAAAGTGAAAGAGCTGGAGCTACCGTATTGATGCAAATTACTCTGCACTCTTTGCTTGTGAGCGTCAGGCAACATCTGTGGAGAGAGAAACAGAGTTAACTTTGCAGGCTGTCGACCCACTCTCTAAACCAGGCCAAGGGCCCAGACCGATTACCTTCGGCTGTTGGTGAAGGCCTGGAAACAGCTACAACCCCACAGATGTTCAGACTGATGGGGATGAGGATGGAGGGCAAGCCTCCGTCGGGGTGACCGCTCCTCGTGTCTGCCGACCTCCCCGGAGATGAATTCTCGCCACGCTGGAACTCAATGCCAAAAACGTCCGAGCAAGTGCTGTAATAAAGTGTAGCGCCATGACAGCAAGCGGTGACGATGGGGCCCAGAAGGTGGTACTCAACAAAGCTGGGAGCCCACATCTCCATCTGAAGGCTGGACCTGACGATCACCACTTTGCCATCTTTCCCGACCACGACAATGCTATTGGGAACCGGGGGCTTGGCCCTTGATGACTGGCGATCCTGGTCATCGTCCGTTCCCCATTTTAATGACAAAAGTCCAATAAAAGCCACTGGCTGTTCGAGGTGCAGGAGGACCGTCGTTCGAGACGAGTGACCCTTGGCCTCGGGTCGGGTGTACTTCACAGGCAAGAAGCAAACCCGCCCGTCCGGCAATCCACATAGCACGACGGGTGAGCGCAGCAAGCTGGCATCCACGTTGAAGAGGATACTGAAGACCGACGACTGAAGACAGGGGTAATCTTCGCTGGCCGGTTGCTCGTTTTCAACGTGAGGATAAATGCAACACCACACCGGTGGGTGGCTCAGTTCGGGAGATTTTTCACAGAGCGGTAAGTTCGGATGAGAAGTCAACTCTATCTCCTCAATCTTCTGACACTTCTGGTCTGCTGATGGCAGCCCGAAGGTCTTTATCTTCCATTTCCGCCCCTCCTCAGTCGCCATCACAATCTGTTTGCCCACAGCAATGAAGGAGGAGACGGTAGAGTCTCTGACAAGGCATTGCTCGATGCCCACCGTAAAGACAGGAGGCACATAACAGCCAGAGTCAGCTCCTGACTGGGAAGGATTCTGGGACAATTCCGCTGTGAGAGCACTGCAACGAAAAAAGAAAGGGAACATTTTTAAATGAGAGGCATTCCAGTAAATTTAGAAACAAAATGTACAACGTAGGATACAGAAACACAGAAAATAGGTGCAGGAGTAGGCCATTTGTCCCTTTGAGCCAGCATCACCATTCAATATGATCAAGGCTGATCATCCAAAATCGGTGCCCCGTTCCTGCTTTCTCCCCATATCCCTCGATTCTGTTGGCACTAAGAGCTGCATCTAACTGTCTCTTGAGCATCATCCGATCGAAAGATATGCGGCGGGTCAAAGCCATGAAACGCATCTCAATTAGTGGTTCAACTGCATTTTCCATTGCAACGTTATAAGGATAATATTACAATCGCAGGAGAAATTCAAGCGATTTACTGACACCAAGAAATTAAGGGAGATCGGGAGGGGGGGGGGGGGGCTGCCGATATTGAAGGGGTGACTCGGCAGGGAGGGAGCCGTCTGCTACCATGTGCGGTGGCAGACCTGGTTCGCCTCTGCAAGGAAATATAGACTGCAGCATTCCAATTAAGATTAGCAACAAAATTGGCAATTTACGATCATCCGATCAAAATTAATGCAGCGGCCAGATCCATAAAACTGCCTCGCAATTAGTGGCTCAAGTGCATTTTTCATTGCAAAGTTTTTTAGGATAACAGGACAATCGCAGGGAAAACTCAGAGGTTCGCTGATACCATCATGGATGCGGATAGCAGCAACGGAGGTGGACAAAAGTCTACAACAAGGCCGAGGACTCCTGGAAGCGCAGCAGTCCCGAGGGGACGATGTATTTTTGTCTCGCTGACTAAAACAGGATCCAGGTGAATATTACTCGGGATCTGTACTTTTGTTATTTTTGTTCCTAAAACAGTTGTTCGTTTGACCTGCTTATATTTCCTGTGATTTTATTTTAGCACTGGACACAAGGCATAACAAAGCGATTTTTGCTTCAGTGGTCTGATTGCTGGTTTCCAGGTTAATTAGACAAACTGCCCTTTGTACTCTACGGAAACACTTGACGGCAAAAAAAAAAAACGTCCAAAACAAACTGTGATCAAAATCAGCTGCAGGCGTCGTTAGTGACTGCCGTTGGTCAAATTCAGCGTGGTTCAAATGAGCGCAAGAAGAAACGGCTGAATCTCGGTCACTGTAAGCGGGAAATTAAGGTTTTTGGAATGGAAAGGAGCGAAAGGGAAAGAATTTGTCTGAAGAAGGGTCTCACCCTGGAACGTCACCTACCCATGTTCTTCAGGGATGGAGCCTGAACTGCTGAGTTACTCCAGCACTTTGTGCCTTTCCACAGAGGGAAATTACCGATGGAGATAAATATTCAGGAATTATTCATCTATCACTTGCCAGGGTTTGTCCTGTACCCACCTCTCCTTGCCAGCATTTCACCGCCCCCACACTACTATCTGCCTGAAGAAAGGTCCTGATCCTCAAACGTCATCTGTCCATTTCCTCCACAGATGTTGTCCGACCTGCTGAACTCCTCCAACACTGTTATTTGCTTTAAGATTCCAACATCTGCAGTTCCTTGTGTCTCCGTTACATTTGTTCTCCTGGATATGACCTTAACGGATGCATTTGGAGGTGTGAAGCTCATCGGTACTTACAATAATGTAGCGGAATTGGGTAAGAGTTAGTTCGATGAACTGTGTGCCAGCTCACTTTGAATAGACTTTGACGGGACTGTGATACGCTGCCTCACGTTATGGACTAGCGAGCAAGACAGCTGCCAAACCATCAAGCTTTCAAACACTCAGGTCTTGGACCTTTCAGTTTTTAGTTTAGTTACAGGCCCTTGAGGCCCACCGAGTCCCCACCGATCCTGCACACTAACACCATCGTACACGCACTTATACCAAGCCAATTAACCGACAAACCTGCACGCCTTTGGAGTGAGGGAGGAAACCGAAGATCTCGGAGAAAACCCACGCAGTCACGGGGAGAACGTGCCAACTCTGTACGGACAGCGCTCGAAGTCGGGATCGAACCCGGGTCTCTGGCGTTGCAAGTGCTGTAAGGCAGCGACTCTACCGCTGAGCCACCGTGACCGCCCTCATTGTCGGAGCGTTACTGAGGAAAGTGCAGCTGGGAGAGAGAGCGATCCGCCAGAAACGTCCAAGGAGATGTTGGTGGCCGGATGGCGAGATTAGTCCCCGCGGGTGCAATGGAGGGGATGGTCAGCGAGAGGGGGGGGGGGGGGCGGGAAAGGTGACACAGCTGTTGATATGAAAGAATGGGCTGGTTCCTTAATAAATACCTCGCAGAATACCATTGAGATTCCACATCAGCAGAGGGACAGCAAGCAGTAAAGCAAAGAAGTAAGGATGGGTCAGGAGAGGGAATAGAGTCAGCAGTGTGCTACAAGTGAGGAATGAAACACAACACCAATCCCCCCCCCCCCCCCTGTACAGGGAAGGGACTGGGACACTGGGGACGAGAGGAAAATGATTAATAAAAGTAATGAGCTGAGCTCCAGAGCAGCAGCCAGAACAGACACAAATTCAACTCTCACGGGCAAAGACACTGCAAGCATCCGAGCAATGACTAATTTGTTGACTACTTACGACATGTACTTATTACAAATCACCATCAGCAAGAGGACAACATTCACTGAAGTTACAGCCCCACCTACTGGTCAGTCCCATCGTAAAACAAATCTGACTTCGGAGATGCTGATGAGAAGCTCTTTTGGGTCGGAGCTTTCAAAGCTGCCTTGAGGTGATGCAAAGAAAATGTGATCAGAGGCCTGAGCCTGGTTAGAGCGAGTAAAGGACAGAGAAAGACACAAAGTGACGGAATAACGCAGTGGGTCAGGCAGCATCTCTGGTGAAAAAGGATAGGTGATATGGCTTTTGTCATCAGTAAAAGAATCGAAACATAGAAACATAGAAAATAGGTGCAGGAGGAGGCCATTCGGCCCTTCGAGCCAGCACCGCCATTCATTGTGATCATGGCTGATCGTCCGCTATCAATAACCCGTGCCTGCCTTCTCCTCATATCCCTTGACTCCACTAGCCCCTAGAGCTCTATCCAACTCTCTCTTAAATCCATCCAGTGATTTGGCCTCCACTGCCCTCTGTGGCAGGGAATTCCATAAATTCACAACTCTCTGGGTGAAAAAATTTTTTCTCACCTCAGTCTTAAATGACCTCCCCTTTATTCTAAGATCGAGTAGAGGAGTTGGGATGTTATGTTACAGTTGGATAGCTACTGTACATTCAGTTTTGGTCACCCTATTATAGGAGAAATGCCATTAAACTGGAAAGAGTACAGAGTAGATTGATGAGGATGCTGCTAGGACTCGAAGGCCTGACCTATAGAGAGAGGTTGGGCAGACAAGGGCTTCATTCTGTGCATCATAGGAGCTGATGGTTAACTGATAAGAGGTGTATAAAATCATGAGGTGAATAGTTAGGGTGAAAGCACAGTCTTTTTTCCCCCAGGAATAAGAACTAGAGGTTATAGCTGTGAAAGCAGAAAGATTTAATAGGAACGTGTAGAGCAAGATTTATCCCCACGCCTTGGGTGGTGGGTCTATGGAACGAGCTGCTAGATTAAGTAATTGAGGCAGCAACTGGGTACAAAATAGCATTTAATACACTGAAGGACACAAAGAGTTGGGGAAGACAGGCAGCATTTACGGAGATCATGGGTCGGTGACATTTTGTCTGAATCAGCAACTGCACCCTTTCCCTCGTTTACAACCCTCGTAAGAAAATCTACTCGGATTTTTGTTCAAAAAATGCTCAACGTATTTAAAAACTCAGAAGTTTAATGTTTCTTGATATTTTCGACGAGTTTTTACATCTCACTAACTGTATCATATCGCACTCTATTTTCAGGGTCACATATATTGAAAATGATAAATAAAGATTGAGTGAAAGCCAAGACCATATTCATCAGTCCACCACCTTTAGCATACACTTTTTAGTTTAGTTTAGAGGTACAGCAGGGAAACAGGCCCTTCGGCCCACCGGGACCTCGCCGACCAGCGATCCCCACACACTAATACTATCCTACACACATTTATACCAAGCCAATTAGCCTACATAGAAACATTGAAACATAGAAATTAGGTGGAGGAGCAGGCCATTCGGCCCTTCGAGCCTGCACCACCATTCAATATGATCATGGCTGATCATCCAACTCAGTATCCTGTACCTGCCTTCTCTCCATACCCCCTGATCCCTTCAGCCAAAAGGGCCACATCCAACTCCCTCTTAAATATGGCCAATGAACTGGCCTCAATTACCTTCTGTGGCAGAGAATTCCACAGATTCACCACTCTCTGTGTGAAAAACGATTTTCTCATCTCGGTCCTAAAAGACTTCCCCCTTATCCTTAAACTGTGACCCCTTGTCCTGGACTTCCCCAACATCGGGAACAATCTTCCTGCATCTAGCCTGTCCAACCCCTTAAGAATTTTGTAAGTCTCTATGAGATCACCCCTCAATCTTCTAAATTCCAGCGAGTACAAGCCGAGTCTATCCAGTCTTTCTTCATATGGAAACCTACAAACCTGAATGTCTTTGGAGTGTGGGAGGAAAGCGGTGCTTCCCAGAGAAAACCCACATAGGTCACGGCGAGAACGTATAAACTCCATACAGAAAGCACTTGCAGTCAGGATCGAACCCAGGTCTCTGGTTCTGTAAGGCAGCAGAACTACCGCTGCGCCAAGCTGTGGTGTAACCACCAATCCTGCCTCAAATGATTTTCTTTTTAGTGCTGCCCCATTTCTCAGCGGGTCAAACAGCATCTGTGGAGGGAATGGATAGATGGCGTTTTGGGTTGAGGCCCTTCTTCAGACTGATTTCATTGGTGTGGGGAAAGCTGGAAAACAGACGTGGGGGTGGGACATGGCAAGTGATAGGTGGATACAGGCGGGGGGGGGGGGGGGGAAATTGAGCTGTAATGAGTGGAGGGAATGGATAGGCCACGTTTTGGATCGGCATCTTTCTTCAGATATTTTAGCATTTTATATTGTGGGGTCCAGACCACCTTCATATTCCTTCTGTGGAATTGATTGCCACAGACGGCTGTGGAGGCCAAATCAATGGATATCTTTAAGGTGGAGATTGACAGAATCTTGATTAGTACGGGTGTCGAGGGTGATGGGGAGAAGGCAGGGGAATGGGGTTGAGAGGGAAAGACAGATCGACCATGATTGAATGGCAGAGTAGAGTTGATGGCCTAATTCTGCTCCTCTAACTTGCGAACTTGCGAACCTTGGAAACTTTGTTCCATTACAGGTACCGTATAACTAAAACGTTGTTACCTGCTCTTCTGGTTTAACAGAACGTTATATATTCCGCCATCGTCACACAGCACAAACAGCCGCTGTCCGCTCCTGTGCACCTCCACCTGCCACACGGCACTGGGTAACCTGTACACAACCTACCAAGACAAAACAGGAAGCATTGATAAAAATACATCTCCTGGTGCTCCTGAACGCATCGTCAGTGATGTAACCTGGGGTCATTGGGTGTTTCGGGTCTTTCAACATCAGACACCCTCACCCAGGCGACCCAGCCGTGGTTGATCAGACCACGACTTGTGTCCAGGTTGCATTCGCTCCTCCCCGTGGACCTCCTCTCCTGATCCAGAGCCGTCTCGAGGCCTTCCCCGCTGCCTCTGTGGTGTTCTTGATGGCCCTTCTCCTCTCCATTCCGATGATGCCCAGGGCACTCAAGGCTTTGCAGAGCGAGTGCCCTGCAAAACCTCTGCAGCCAGCCCTCGATGGGCCTTGATACACCTTGCCTTCCAGCCCTGCTTACGGCAGTCCACGACCAGCTCTTCCTACTTGGTTTCCTCCTCTCGTGGGCCTCCTCCAGACGGTCCTCCCACGGCACTGACAGTTCCAACAGTTTTTGGTCGCCTCTGAGACCAGGAGGATGTGCTGTGGGAACTTCAGCTGTTTCACCAGGTCTACAGAAATGTTTATCATCTTTGAGATAAGCACAACACGCTGCAGTAACATCAGGTCAGTCAGCATCTCTTGAGAAAGTGGATAAATCGCTCGGGGCACAGAGACGGTTGGGTGAGGAGAGGAGCGTTGCTCGTGGGCATGCCAGTCTGGGGCTTAATTGGATTGGGGGAGCTCCAGTACATTTTCCTCATTTTCGTTGTAAACGGCACCGAAATATGGCGACTGGGCATTTGGGGGTCGTGCAAAAGAAGATCCAGTAGGCCTCGACGGACCAAGCATAAGTATTCAGCAAAATGGTCGGTCTCACCAATGTACAGGAGCCCACATCGGGAACACTTGGTTGGGTCTCTATTCAAGGAAGAAAGGGGGGGGGGGGGGGGAGGGCTTGAGACGTTCCTGGTGTTGGTGGTGGAGGTGAAGAGGGACTGGATGTCCATGGTGATGATGAGTGAACGGGGGCCTAGAAACTAAAAGTTATTGAAGAGTTGACGGGCGTGTGAGGTGTCTCGGATGTAGATTGAAAGGAATTGGACAAGAGGGGAGGGAAAGGATGCAATATTATTCCAAATGCGAGCATTGTAATAGATCAGTGGTCCTATCATGACTTGAAACCTGGGCTGGGAGGAGGGTGGAAGCACAGGATCCTTTTCCCCTAGAGTAGGGAAATCAAGAATAGAAGGGCATAGGTTTAATCTGAGAAGGGGAATGATTTAATAGGAACCTTTAATGACCACCTTTTCCACACATAGCCCGGTGGGTATATGGAACGAGCTGTATTTCTAAACCAAACCAAACCGGTAACGTCATGGTGTGAGAGTGGTGACTGGCAGAGCAGCCACAGACGTCAAGGGCACAGAGCCAAGCGATTTGACCGCGGGGACCACTCCCTGGCGGGTGACGTCACCAACAGCCAGCGCTTTGGACGTCACGAGGTTCCAATCACGCCACAGCAGTTATTATTCAGTTATTCATTCCATTAAAAGATACAAAGTACAGGAGTAACTCAGCAGATCTGGCAGCATCTCTGGAGAAATATTCCTCCAGCACTTTGTGCCTTTTATTGTAAACTAGTATCTAAACTTGTGTCTCTTATTTACTATTTTGTTCTGCATTAAAATAAGCTCGATGTTTACATTTTTAAGGTAGCGATATCTAGCCCAATGGTGTGAAAAGCCTGATAATGTTCTGAATATACAGTCCGCAGCATGTTCACAAGTTATAGGAGCTGAAATAAGGCCATTTGGCCCATCGAGTCTACGTCCAATCATGGCTGAAGGTGGACAGAAAATGCTGGAGTAACTCAGCGGGACAGGCAGCAACTCTCGAGAGAAGGAACGGGTGAAGTTTCGGGTGGAGAGCCTTCTTCAGACTGTCATGGGAAAGGGAAATGAGCGATACGGAGAGATACGGAACAAAGAAATGAAAGATATGCAAAAAAAGTAACGATGATCAAAGAAAGGGTCCATTGTTAGTTGTGGGGCTAGGTGAAAACGAGTTATACAGACAATGAAACTCATCAAGACGACAGTGAAACTAGTACAACGACCAGGATGGGGAGCGACAGAGAGCGAGAGAGGGGGGGGAATGCAAGGGTTACTTGAAGTTAGAGAAATCAATATTACCGCTGGGTTGTAAGCTGCCGAAGCAATATATGAAGTGTTGGTCCTCCATTTTGTGTTTGGCCTCACAGTGACAATGGAGGAGGCCCAGGACCAAAGATCCTATAGCGATAGGATCTTCGCCCAAGACAGAAAGGTCAGTATGGGATTGGGGGAGGGGGAGTTAAAAGTATTTAGCAATCAGGAGATCGCAAAGGCCCAGGCGGACTATGCAAAAATCTACAACGAAACGATCGCCCAGTCTGCGTTTGGTCTTCGCTGATGTATGATGAGTCCACACCTTGAACAACGGATACAGTGGATGAGGTTGGAGGAGAAGGTGCAAGTGAACCTCAGCCTAACCTGAAAGGACTATCGGGGTCCCTGGGCAGAATAGAGGGAGGAGGTAGAGGGACAGTTGTGGCATCTCCTGCGGTTGTTGGGGAAGGTACCTGGAGAGGGGATGGTTTGGGTGGGAAGGTACTTGGAGAGGGGGCTGTTTGGGAGGGAAGACCTGTCCTGGAGAGGGGTTGATTTGGGTGGGAAGAACTGGCCTGGAGAGGGCATGGTTTGGGTGGGAAGTACCTGGAGAGGAGAGGGGATGGTTTGGGTGGGAAGGTACCTGGAGAGGGGATGGTTTGGGTGGGAAGATACCTGGAGAGGAGAGGGGATGGTTTGGGTGGGAAGGTACCTGGACAGGGGATGGTTTGGGTGGGAAGGTGCCTGTCCTGGAGAGGAGATGGTTTGGGGAGGGAAGGTACCTGGGAGAGGGGATGGTTTGGGTGGGAAGGTGCCTGTCCTGGAGAGGGGATGGTTTGGGTGGGAAGTACCTGGAGAGGAGAGGGGATGGGTTGGGTGGGAAGGTACCTGGAGAGGGGATGGTTTGGGTGGGAAGGTGCCTGTCTGGAGAGGGATGGTTTGGGTGGGAAGATACCTGGAGAGGAGAGGGGATGGTTTGGGTGGGAAGGTACCTGGAGAGGGGATGGATTGGGTGGGAAGATACCTGGAGAGGAGAGGGGTTGATTTGGGTGGGAAGGTACCTGGACAGGGGATGGTTTGGGTGGGAAGGTACCTGGAGAGGAGAGGGGGCTGTTTGGGAGGGAAGACCTGTCCTGGAGAGGGGATGGTTTGGGTGGGAAGAAACCTGGCGTGGAGAGGGGATAGTTTGGGTGGGAAGGTACCTGGAGAGGGGATGGATTGGGTGGGAAGATACCTGGAGAGGAGAGGGGTTGGTTTGGGTGGGAAGGTACCTGGACAAGGGATGGTTTGGGTGGGAAGATACCTGGAGAGGAGAGGGGTTGGTTTGGGTGGGAAGGTACCTGTCCTGGAGAGGGGGCGGGCAGTGAGAGTGAAAGCAACGACCCTCTAGCAAAGGATCCGCTACAGATATTTTAAATCTTGGAGTTAAAGTGTCATGCCGCTGGCTTGTCCATGGCTGATCTATCCTAACCCAGGCGGCCACTCACCTGCAGGGAGCCGGGATCGAGGTACATGTAGACAAAGTGTGAGCGGTTGCACACGCACACGCCGAGCCGTGTGTGGGACAGGGGCAGCGCGGAGCAGCGGGCGCCCCGTCTCACCGCTGTAACCTGGTCCCAGTAGCGGACGCGCCGGGTCCGGGTCCGGGCTCGGGCTCCAGCCATGGCCGGGAGCTGCAGCCTCCCTCCTCCTGCTCACCCCGAGCACGAAAGGAGCCTCCTCACCCCGGGCCAAAGCCTACGACTCGGCGGAAAGGACACAACAGTTGCAAAAGAAAGCGTTCCGAAACATGCATGTTTCAAGCCCCAGTCTGCCCCGACTCTGCAAAAATGCAACACAGCTGAACGTCAATGCCAAGACTTGAACCGTGTGGGGAGAAAGGGGTCACTCAGCATAGAAGTGAGGCTGACACTTCTATTTCTTTTCTACTGCTGATTGCCGATGCGTGCCTGTCTGAAGAAGGGGTTCGGCCCGAAACGTCGCCTATCCCGGGCACACACAAGGCTGGAGAAACTCAGCGGGTGCAGCAGCATCTAAGGAGCGAAGGAGATAGGCGACGTTTCGGGTCGAGACCCTTCTTCAGACTGGTCAGGGATCAGGGAAACGAGAGATATAGACGGTGATGTGGAGAGATAAAGAACAATGAATGAAAGATATGCAAAAAAGTATCGATGATAAAGGGAACAAGCCATTGTAAAAAGCTGTTTGTGGTGTGAAAATGAGAAGCTAGTGCGACTAGGGTGGGGGAGGGAGATAGAGAGAGAGAGAGGGAATGCCAGGGCCCGAGGGCTGAGGGAGAGGTGGGAAGGGGAGGAGACAGCAAGGGTTAACAGAATTGAGAAAATTCAATGTTCAAGCCCAGAGGATGCAGTCTCCCCAAGCGGAATATGAGGTGCTGTTCCTCCAACTTGCGGTGTTGCTCACTCTGGCCGTGGAGGAGGCCCAGGACCGAGAGGTCGGATACGGAATGGGAGGGGGAGTTGAAGTGCTGAGCCACCGGGAGGTCGGGTTGGTTATTGCGGACCGAGCGGAGGTGTTCGGCAAAACGATCGCCAAGCCTCCGCTTGGTCTCACCGATATAGATCATCCGGCATCTGGATCATCTACTGCATCAGCTGCTCCAGTGCCTATTATATAGTGCCTATTTAGAAGATTGAGGGGGGATCTTATAGAAACTTACAAAATTCTTAATGGGTTGGACAGGCTAGATGCAGGAAGATTGGTCCCGATGTTGGGGAAGCCCAGAACAAGGGGTCACAGTTTAAGGATAAGGGGGAAATATTTTAGGACCAAGATGAGAAGATCTTTTTTCACACAGAGAGTGGCGAGTCTGTGGAATTCTCTGCCACAGAGGGTAGTTGAGGCCAGTTCATTGGCTATATTTAAGAGGGAGTTAGATGTGGCCCTTGTGGCTAAAGGGATCAGGGGGTATGGAGAGAAGGCAGGTACGGGATACTGAGTTGGATGATCAGCCATGATCATATTGAATGGCGGTGCAGGCTCGAATGGCCGACTCCTGCACCTATTTTCTATGTTTCTATACACAGCGTAGAGAGACAACTTATCCACAGATTGTGAAGAATCATCCTTCTTCTCACGGAATATTGAAAAGTCTGGATAAAGTAAGTAAGTAGGTTTATTGGCCAAGTATTCACATACAAGGAATTTGCCTTGGTGCTCCGCCCACAAGTAACAACATGACATACAGTGACAGTTACGAGTGACTCAGAAAACACTAAACATTAATGATAATAAAACATTAATGATAAAACACCATTGATCAAGCATGTGAACCAACAAAATACCAGATCAAAGGGAGGCTACAGATTTTTGGCTGTGTGGGTGTGGAGAGGATGTTTCCACGAGTGGGAGAGTGTAGGACCAGAGGGCATAGCCCCAGTTTAAAAGGGTGTACCATTAAGAGAGGAGATGAAGAGAAATTTCTTCAGTCAGAGTGAATCCTGTAATTCATTGCCGCAGAAGGCTGTGAAGGCCAAGTCAGTGGATATTTTGAAGGCAGGATGCTTAATTAGTGCTGGTTTCAGGAGTTACGGGGAGAAGGCAGGCAAATGTGGTTTAGAGGGAATGATAGATCAGCCATGGTTGAATGGTGGCGTAGACTTGATAGTTATGGGGTCCCCCGAGTCATGTCAGGAGGAGTTCCCCCCCCCCGCCGCGGGTACCAGGTAATCCTGTGCCACCCGCTCCAAGGTCGGATAGTCAGCGACCAAACCGTCTCCCCCACCTGGCTTGCCGGGTGAGGACCCCCAGCAGGACCAAAAACAAGACCTGTCAAAGGGCGGATGAGCTTCTAGCGAGCCCACCGCCATCCACACTTCAGTAGAAGTTGCGACCACTGTCGTACACGGCCTTGGAAGGAATGATGATAAAGCTCACACACACACCAAAACCCTGTACTCCCAGTGTCGGAAGTCCGCAGGAACTGGAGGACAGAGATGTGTGGTGCGTCCGTCACCGTTCCCGTTGGAAACCAGCGGCACTGCGTCGCTGATGTTTTCAACGATGATGAAGTAGACTTGATGGGCCGAATGGCCTTGTTCTCCTATAACATGAACTTATGAACCTTGGGACCTTTGTTCCATTATGGGTACCACATAACTGAAACATGCTGCCAACTATATTCTAAAAATGATCAGGCTTTTCGCACCATTGGGCTAGATATCACTATATCTAGCCAGTTTAAGAATAAGGAGCAAGCCATTTAGAACAGAGACGAGGAAACACTTTTTCTCACAGAGAGTGGTGAGTCTGTGGAATCCTCTGCCTCAGAGGGCGGTGGAGGCCGGTTCTCTGGATGCTTTCAAGAGAGAGCTAGATAGGGCTCTTAAAAATAGCGGAGTCGGGGGATATGGGGAGAAGGCAGGAACGGGGTACTGATTGGGGATGATCAGCCATGATCACATTGAATGGCGGTGCTGGCTCGAGGGGCCGAATGGCCTACTCCTGCACCTATTGTCCATTGTCTATATTACAAATGTAAACAAGCAGGATTTTCATGCAGAACCAAAGTATAAATAAAAGACACGGAGAATTGTAAATAAAAAAAGGCGCAAAGTGCTGAAGAAACGTTCCGGAGATGCTGCCTGACCCACTGAGTTACTACAGCACTTTGTATATTTCTAATGGAATAAATAACTGAATCAGAAGCCAATCTGCAATCCTGAAATCTCACACACTCACACACACAAGAAACATGGACCCACAGGTGCCGGTTAATACAAAAAGGACACTAAGTGCTGGAATAACTCGGCAGGTCAGGCAGCATCACTGGAGAACATCTCTCAACCCGAAACGCCACATATCCATGTTCTCCAGAGGTGTTGCCAGACCCACTGAGTTATTTATTCTAGGGCCTTGAGTCTTTGAAGGGAAGTAGGTAGCTATAGAGAGGCGAGGGAAGAGGGCTGGGGCAAGAGCTAATAAGTCTACTGCTGCAGACAAACGTGACAAATGTGCATCATGTCCTGACTCTTCATTCCAGACGAAAAGAGTGTTTCAGATACGTTTGTTAAGTGCAGCATCATCAGGAGTCAAGTTACTGACAATGAAACACTCTACTCTCTTGACTATTTCTTACTGGTTCTCATCTATACCAATGACTAGGATTCTAAAACTCAAGGAAAGAAAGACCTATCTGAATGAACAGAATGACCTTAACATTTTCTAAGAGTCATAAAGTCTTACAGCGTGGAAACAGGCCATTCGGCCCAACTTGCCCACACCGGCTAACATGCCCCATCTGCACTAGTCCCACCTGCCTGCGTTTGGCCTATATCCCTCTAAACCCATCCTATCCACGTACCTGTGTAAGTATTTCTTAAATATTGCAATAGTACCCGTTTCAACTTCCTCTGCCGGCAGCTCGTTCCATACATGACCCGCCACCCTTTGTGTGAAAAAGTTTCCCCCAGGTTCCTATTAAATCTTTTCCCCCTCACCTTAAGCCTGTGGTTCTCGATTCCCTCCACTCCGGGCAAGAGACACTGTGCATCTATCGAGAGTTGGCAAACAAAGGCGATTGAAATGAGTGGGTTTCCGCAGGGGGGGTTCCAGCAGGATCCCGTTTCTCTTCTCTGCAAGTGGAAAATGCAGCGTGGATTTGAAATCTGCAGAGCCAGCAGATTTAAAATTAAGTAACAGATAGCAATAACAGTGCAACAGGACCATCTGAAAAACGAATTTTGGGTCAAATTACACAATTTTGCCAAAGATTGCCTGACAAGAATAAATCTAGACCACTGCGCAGTTCCAACATTGTCTTTCTCTCCTATTTCAGCTTTTAAGCATTTGTGCTTTTATTTATTAACCTGAGTGAGAGAAAATCTGGAATTTAAAAAAATGACTGTCTTAATTCAGTGCATAGCGCTGTCTTGCTACGCTACTGGGTATCAGGGTAATTGTACCTGCTAAAATATTGTTCGGTTTATCACAAAATAAAGACAAGTTTGGATGCTCAGTTTATTGTGCATATTTATTGGGTTTGGTGTCACTGGAACACAAGAAAAGTGACCTTCCCCCCATAAAATTAAAAAATATCTCATCATAAACCTCGCAAAAGAAATGAGCATAGATGAAATGATTATATAGTTCTACAATAAGGGCGTATATAATATCAGTGTCTATTCTAGGCTTCCTTGATGAGAATATTGTGGACATTACTGTGACAGAACCAATATCCCTCTTTTTCTTTGGAGATTCAGCATGGAAACAGATCCTTCGGCCCACCTAGACCCACTTTTGCATCTACTCCATACACACTAGGAGCAATTTTCAGAGGTCAATTAATCTACAAATCCACGTGTTTGGAATATGGGAGGAAACCCACGCGATCACTAGGAGAATGCGCAAACTCCACACAGACAGCACCCGAGGTCAGGATCGAACCAGGTCTCTGGCGCTGCCAGGCAGCAGTTCTACCAGCAGCAGTTCTACCAGTGCTGCCCCAAAATCTATCTCATTTTACAACGTTTGTACGCAAAAACATTACTCTATTTTTGTGAGCCCATTTATTTATTGAACAAATGAACTCAGTTGGTGGAAGAGTGCGGACAAGCAACCTCCTTGTCAGATGGGAATCATGTGAATTGATCCTGGACTTGCCTTTATTACACATTCCAAAGATGGGCTCTGCTCATGTAGATGTGGACATCACACGGGCATCGCTCACCCGTGGCAGAACCACCAAGATGTTACATAACAAAGAGAGGATCTGCTTTTGGAAATGGGGGTAGAGGGCGGGAGGATTAAGTTTTCGGTAAGAGGGGACAAGATTTAAGGGGAATCTGAGGGGGCAACTTTTTCACACAGAGGGTGGTGGGTATTTGGAGGAGGTAGTTGAGGCAGAACCCATAACAATGTTTAAAAGACTTTGGGACAGGTACATGAATAGGAAAGCTTTGGAGGGATATGGGCCAAACGTGGGCAGATAGGACTAGTGGAGATAGGGAACCTTGGTCAGTATGGGCCAGCTGGGCCGAAAGGCCTGTTTCCGTGCTGTGTGACAATGTGGAACTGCAGATGCTGGAATCTTGAGTGAAGCACAAAGCGCTGGAGGAACTTAACGGGTCAGGCAACATCGGTGGAGGACATGGAACAACAAAAGGTTCAGCTCAAAATTTTCAGAATAGAGCAATTGAAGGGCTTAGCAGCAAACATAAAGGAAGTAATCCATTCTGAGAAAAAACAGCAAGTGCAATGCAGAAGTGAAGCCATGATTAATACATGCTGCAGCAACCCTGCTCGCATTGTGATGGATGGATCAATATTACAGGAGGATTATGTCGAGATTTCCTAATTAACTCCAGTCCTGTTGGTATCCCACTTCCTATTCCTCACCATACTAAGATTTCACTGAAAGTCTGTGAAGCTTATTTATCAAGAATATATATTTTAAGAAACTGTGTAGCCCAGATCCACAATGTGATTTGTTTAGGTTGGCGATCTAGCTCGGAAATAGGCCCTTTGGCCAACCGAGTCTGTGCTGACCATCGATCACCCGTTCACACTAGTTCTATGTCATCCCCACACAATCGGGCAAGTTCCAGAAGCCAATTAACCTGCAAACTTGCCCGCCTTGAAGGAAACCAGAGGACCCGGAGGAAACCCACCCAAAATATGACTGCCTTAATTCAGTGCACAGCCCGTTACTGCTTACGCTACTGGGTGTCTGAGTAATTGTACCTGCTGAAATATTGTTCCATTTATCACAAAATAAAGACAAGTCAGGTTGCTCAGTTTATTGTGCAGATTTATTGAGTTTGTTATCACTGGAACACAAGAAAACGTAACCTTCTGCCCTTGAAATGTAAAAGGGAGTACGTGCAAACACCACACTGACAGCACCCGAGGTCAGGATCAAACCTGGGTCTATTTTTTCCCACAAGGCACAGAAAGGCAGCTGAATGTAATGGTGCTAGTCATAACTATCTGTTAGAGTGATTTGTATTTGCATATTTCTTGTGCAATAGACACTAACTTGGAACATTTGGAAAGGTGTGTGCAGATTAATTATCCAGGAGGACTGGAAGAAGGAGAAGACAGGAGGAGTAAAAATCACATATTTTGGAACCCTTTTAAAGGTAAATCAAAAAGCGATGTGTGGAGGTATCTCCACAGAATGGGAAAGAGATGAGAGTAGGATTGGTGCCATCCATTGACATGATGCAAGCAGAAAAGAGGCCAAGCAGTTACGATTATGTGCGGTACGGAGGGATACAAGGGTATGCAGTAACTGGAATCTTCAAGACAAGTAAACAGAACATTGCGGTGACAAAAAATACAAATGGAGGACTCAACAGCTGAAGGGACCAGCATGTGGTAGGGACAAAGGTCCTGATGCAAAACATATGCCTGATAATGAGCAGGGATGTGGGAGAAGGAGGCCAGATTACGTGGCATCAAGAAACAGAGGCCTTGAGACAGGAATCCGCAGAGGTCCACATCCGAGCCTGAAACAGTCACTGCTGCAATAGAACGGCTCAGAATCAACCTGGAACACAGCCTCGTCCCCATTACAATTATTTGACCTGTCGTAGCTGTACAAATCATTGTCTCATCTGTTTTCTAGCTTATTGAAATGACAAGCGGTGTGGGGCCGAGAGGATCAGCTCATCCTGGCTGTGCAACACTCTTGTAGTTTATGGCTTTGAAATAATGTTTAAGGCCGGGAGTTTGAAATAACAGCAAAAACTGCTGGCATTACTGAACGGGCCAGGATGTATCCGTGGAAAGAGAAACAGAACAAGCGGCTCAGAGCGAAGACCTTTCATCAGAATTTTTTTTTTAAATAACAGCATGCTATTATGTTGCTAACTGGATGATTGCTCAGTGTCTCACACAGTATAACCTAGGGCCCACATACCACCATGAAGAGATATTTCTAAATACATTTAGAATTAATATACATGGCTAAAAATTAAAATATGATGTAAACACACAATGGTATATTTTAATTGTAATTTAGATACAAGAAAACATTCACAGCTATTACCAAGCATGCGGGATAGAATGCTACGATATTAGTTTTCATTACATGCTGGGGATGGATATTTGGTTTGTTATTTATTACGTGCAGTGGTTTTTCCATCGTGTATTGGTTTTTACTGTTCATAAAAGTAACAAAGCATTGCATGTGGAATCGTGCAAAAAGGCCCCCTATCCGTGTTCTTCAGAGGTGCTGCCTGACCCACTGAGTTACCCCAGCACTGTGTCTGTCTGTGCATTAGGCAACAACTGCAGTTGTTGTTTCTACTACTTATCCAATGATAATACCTTCTTCGGTTATAGTGGGCAATCGGCAATAATGGACACTATTCCCCTCCCTATGGACGGTTATGAGGAGGGTTTACTGCAATATTATAACCTTGGTAATGCAAGAATAACTTGGTCATCTGTTGCCAAACCTGCTTTGTTCTGGCCTTTCCTTACCTCCAACGATAGACTAGAGTAACTCAGCGAGACAGGCAGCATCTTTGGAGAGAAGGAATGGGTGACATTTCGGGTCGAGACCCTTCTTCAGACTGGTGCCTCCAGTTGCCTCCCGTCTACTTTCAGCCTGAAGAAGGGTCCAAACCCGAAATGTCACCCATGCTTTTACTCCAGAGATGCTGCCTGACCCGCTGAGTTACTCCAGCGCTTTGTGCCTATCCACACTCAACTTAAGCGAGGCACAGGATTTAATTTACCCCAGGTGTATTTTCCATCCAGTGGGTGAATTTTGAACATCAGGGCTCAATATTTCAGTGAAGAACGCTTTGATGGCGGTTATTGATATCCAAGCCCTAGGAAGTGATTTACGTTCTTCTAAAAGTGGATCTTTGATTTTTGAAAACCTACGGCTGGAGCTATCCGGAGAGTAGAGAAATCCACCTATTCTGTTCAAATTGGCCATTCACAGTGCAAAAGCAGGGAAATGAGGAGCAGGTGGGGATACAGGCAAACCACAGCTGATGTCTATTAATGACAGCAGATTTATTGACTACACAAAACAAAGTATGATGGTAGGATTAACATTGGCAGAGAAAAACAATATTTCTTGGAGTGTAAGAGGCACATTCTGTGTGAGTAAAAACACAGGTGAATCGTTTTATATTTGGGTACCTTGGAAGAAATATCAGCAAACCCTTAAATAAAACTTACTAATGAAGGTCTGAGTGTATTAATTAAATGAGTAGTTGCCTCACTTGGAGTAAAGCTTCCATTAATCATGTACACTTCAAAATGTGTAGCAAGGAACTGCAGATGCTGGTTTAAACCGAAGATAGACACAAAAAGCTGGTGTAACTCAGCGAGTCAGACAGCATCTCTGGAGAAAAGGAATAGATGATGATTCGGGTAGAGAATCTTCAGAACTTTTCTCCAGAGATGCTGTCTGACCCGCTGAATTACTCCAGGCTTTTGAGTTCTTTAAAATACATTGAACACTGGCACTTTATAGAACTCACTAAGGAAGCTCAGAAGCCCCATGAGATACTGTTGTAATAGAAGCAGTGGGCCTTTGGTTTCTGCTTGGCCAAGTCTAGGTTCGAGGCTGGACGACTTGCTTCTTCACTTTACGCACCACGAAGCGTGTTCTGCGAGGAGCTTCGTTTCCCAGCTTGTCGTGGGTGGACTGGACCCGCCTCTCCCCAAGTGGCGTCCAGTGCCGAGCCGCCTTCAGCTCGTCCACAAATAATTCCACTCCCTCAAACTTGTCGGCCAGCTCAATCATTCGCTCTTTCAAAGCATTGAACTCTTTGTAGAGATCATCAAGTGCTCCGGAGAGTGTATGAATCCTGCAGGGGCACAAAGGAAGGTTTTAGATTTAGAGATACAGCGTGGAAACAGGCCACTCGGCCCATCGACCAGCGACCAGCCGTACACTAGTTCTATCCAGGGCTGGGTCAACCATTAAGCAGAATACGCACGTGCTTAGGGCATCAAGGAAAGGTTACATCTTACTGTTATGGTTTATTATTGTTTATATTTTGAACTACATATATATATATATATATATATGGGGGCACCAAATTCTTTTAAGTGCTTAGGGCCTCTATGGGTCTTAATCCGACCCTGGTTCTATCCTACACACTAGGGACAATTCACAGAAGCCAATGAACCTATGGAATGCGGGAGCAAACCAGAAAGTCGAACCCTTGGCTTTACACTGGTGGGATTAAACAAGGCAATCGAGGCAATAAAAACATGCTGCCAATAATCTATGCATCTAAACGTCAGAAACATTAATTTGGATCACTACGTTGAACATTGTCCAACAATTTGGATATTTTGTTGGAGATTGCTGCATATTGAACAGTGTCCAACTATAACAATTAGATACCACGTTACACAGGCAATCCCCTCACTGCCAGACAATGAGTATTACATGGGAAGTTGTTTTTCCAGGAACCCAAGCTTTCCTCTACCCACAACTTGGCTCAGCTCTGACAGACAGACTCCATCAACCACATACATTTGTATCGGTGTTGGCATTTACCCATCAAGGCCATACTGACTGAAAAGGAACAATCCTGATCAATCCCACGTCCCAACTCTTGGTGTCACGGAGCCACACAGCATAGAAACAGGCCCTTCGGCCCAACTCATCCACGCTGACCCAGATGCCGCGTCTCAGCTTGCCCCATTACCCATGTTTAGCTCATATACCCCTAAACCTATCCATGTACCTGTTCATGTAATACGTGTCATCAAAGTATCTACTTCCTAAGGTCATAAGTAATAGTAGAATTAGGCCATTCGGCCCATCAAGCCTACTCCACCTCAATCATGGCTGATCTCCCTCTCCCTCCTAACCGCATTCTCCTGCCTTCTCCCCCAGACACCCGTACTAATCAAGAATCTGGCAGCTTATTTCACATACCCTCCATGTGACAAAGCTCCCCATCAGGTTCTTATTTAATCTTTCGCCTCTCACCTTAAACCTAGATCTTCTGGTCCTTGCCAAAGATAGACACAAAGTGCTGGAGTAACTCTGCGGGTCAGGCAGCATCTCTGGAGAAAAGGGAAGGGTAACGTTTCGGGTCGGGACTGTTCTCCAAACCAGATCTCCAGATCTTCTCGTTTTTGATTCCTCTACTCTGGGTATAAGACTCTGTGCGTCCGCCCTAACTACTCCTATGTTTTGGTCTATAGCTCCGTTGGTTCCGCTACGTCACGTGTCCATCCAGTCCATTTTTCAATGTGATGAAGATTTTTTAGCCTGAGCCAATCTTTCAGGCAGCTGGTTTCAAGCTTAGAACGTTTTTTGTTCACTTGCCTTAAAGCCTTCTGTCTCTTAATTTAAATTCTATTTCCCCGGGTATCTCTGGTGAGGGAGATAAACTGGTGCAATGAAACTCAAAAGGACATACTTTAAGTTCTCAGGAGCCAGCCTTCACAACTCATCATTGTTACTCTCTCCACCCACTATCACCCATAGCCAGGATTGAACCCTCTGTGAGCACTGCTGTGCCACTGTACCACCCATAGAAGAACATTTTTTTTAAAAACGTCACCTATTCCTTTTCTCTAGAGATGCTGCCTGAGTTACACCAGCATTTTGTGTCTACCTATGGTGTAAAACAGCATCTGCAGTTCCTTCCTACACGTTGAAGAGTACAGCATAGGAACAGGTCCTTTGGTCCTCAGTGCCTGTGCTGAACATAATGCCAAGCTAAACTGATGTCATCATGTCACGTCGTGTTATGGCAGCTAGCTTCTGGTAAACTGTGCGGGCCACAGTCTTTGTGTGGTTATCCCAGTCATGCTTCTACCCAATGGTAACCTCAACGCCCCACTGGAGATAATATTAATTATATTAATGTCCTTGGAGGAGTGTTGATCTCACTGAATGGTGGAGTAGGCACAAGGTGCTTCCATTTTCCTGAGCTCAGAGGATATAACCATATAACATATAACAATTACAGCACGGAAACAGGCCCTCTCGGCCCTTCCAGTCCGTGCCGACCATTTGTTTTCCCCTAGTCCCATCTACCTGCACTCAGACCATACCCCTCCATTCCCTTCACGTCCATATACCTATCCACTTTACTCTTAAATGTTAACATAGAAACATAGAAACATAGAAATTAGGTGCAGGAGTAGGCCATTCAGCCCTTCGAGCCTGCACCGCCATTCAATATGATCATGGCTGATCATCCAACTCAGTATCCCGTACCTGCCTTCTCTCCATACCCTCTGATCCCCTTAGCCACAAGGGCCACATCCAACTCACTCTTAAATATAGCCAATGAACTGGCCTCAACTACCCTCTGTGGCAGAGAGTTCCAGAGACTCACCACTCTCTGTGTTAAAATCGATCCTGCCTCCACCACTTCTGCTGGAAGCTCATTCCACACAGCCACCACCCTCTGAGTAAAGAAGTTCCCCCTCACGTTACCCCGAAACCTCTGTCCCTTAATTCTCATGTCATAGGATAATCTCAGCTGTGCCAGCAACTCTAAAGTCTGCATTCCAAACATTGGATGCTGTGTCTCCTTGGATTGAGACAGTAACTAGATTTTATTGGTTTAATTTCAGTTTAGTTTAGAGATACAGCGCAGAAACAGGCCTTCCGGCCCACTGAGTCCGTACCAACCAGCGATCCCCATACGCTAGCACTATCCTACACACAATTTACAATTTTTACCAAAGCCAATTAACCTACAAACCTGTACGCTTTTGCAGTGTGGGAGAGAACTGGAGCACCTGGAGAAAACCCACATGGTCCTGGGGAAACGTACAAACTCCGTACAGACAGCACCTGTAGTCCGGTTCAAACGGCTGTCTGGCGCTGTAAAGCAACAACTCCACCACTGCGACACCCCAAATTTCGAGGAATTCCGATATAGCCGGAATGTTGAAAAGTGTTACAAAAATGCAATCTTCGTCTTCTTTTGCTGAACACCTACCGGCCATAGTCTGGGAGGACCGTGTGGTGGTCATATAGGAGCAGGTCCTTAATCTGGGTCATGATGGCAAACTTCCAGTTGTCCAGCACGTTGGTCAGGTTTGCACATCCTCTCACGTTCGCTTTCTTGGCTGGGAAGCAAAGGCACAACACAATTACATTGTAAAGCAAACAAATATTTCTCATAGAGCCACCAAGTGGAAAGATGTTGTCAAGCTGGAAAGGTGCAGAGAAGATTCATGAGGATATTGCCAGGACTCGAGGCCCTGAGCTATACAGAGAGAGGTTGAGCAGGCTCGGACTTTATTCCTTGGTGCACAGCGGGATGAGGAGGTGATCTTATAGGAATGGATTGGCAAAACACACTTTTGCCCAGAGTAGAGGAATCGAGAACCAGAGGGCAGATGTTTAAGGTGAGAGGGAAAAGATTTAATAGGATTCTGAGGGGTAACATTTTTTTTAATACAAAAGGTGGTAGATGGCTGGAACGAGCTGCCAGAGGAGATAGTTGAGACAGGTACTATTGCAACTTAAGTAGCATTTATACAGATATATGGACAGGTAGACAAAAATGCTGGAGAAACTCAGCGGGTGAGGCGGCATCTATGGAGCGAAGGAAATAGACGACGTTTCGGGTCGAGACCCTTCTTCAGACATAGATATATGGACAGAATAGGTTTAGAGAGATATGGGCCATAGGCAGGCAGGTGGGACTAGTGTTGGTGGGGTTAGATGATCATTGCTCATCTAATGTCAGGCACGGCTCTGTAGGCGTTCTCCGGGAAAACAAGAGCTCCACTTGACAAACTTCAGCATTTCCAGCACTTTCTTGTTTATTTCAGTATAAAAACATCAGGGCTTAGAAATCTGCGTCTGATTCTAGTTGTAATTTTAGAGATACAGCACAGAAACAAGCCCTTCGGCCCATCGAGTCTGCACCCACCAGTGATCACCTCGTGCACTAGGACTATCCCACACACTAGGGACAATTTACAAGGTTTCACTTGTTAAACTATTAGCAGAGTATATCAATTAAAGGATGGTGTCGGAGTGCGTGAATAGCCGAATAGATCAATAGTTTTACAAGTCGGAAGCACTTTGATATTTGTCAGGCAGATGGGAAAGTTGAAAACCACTGACTGCATAAAGATCATGATAAACACTTTTTTGGTATAAAATGAACTAAAATAAGCTCCTGGCTGATTTTACCCTCTTGCATTAAACTGTTCACCACCATCCTCTCCGTTAAATAGTACGAAGATAAAATATCTCATCTGCTGCCCACCTGGTCAAATAAACATGAGACCAAACTGACTTTCAAGATGAAAAACAAGGTTTTTTTTTCTGCAAAAAAGAACTCAAATCAAATGGGATATTCAGCTTCCTGGGTTTCCGTTGGAATGCTGGAATGACGGTTGGAGGTGATTAGGAAGCACTATTTGTGTGCAGGTGCAGAGAATGGGATAAGCCGGATTCAAGGATTCAACGTTTTTTTGTTCTTTTACAGATGTTAACGTTTATCTCGGCTGCCGATCATAATCTGTCTGCTGTGGAATATTAAAAACAGAGGGGTCTTGGTGCTACTCGGCACTGAATGCAGATTTGGATCAGTAAACGCAACCTCAAACATTATCAAACTCCAGAGCGCCGTCTTCTTCTGGCGTGTCCATCATCCGTTTCAAATGTTCGGCCAGGCTCTTGCACAGTGGACAGCCTTTTCGTTTGCCAGCGTTCGATCTTCCTGGCGGCATTGTTCACCAAGAAGTGGGCATCTTAGTAAGCGTGGCATGGACTGCACAGATGTTCCACATTCATATTCTGTGTCTGCCACATCTGCAATAGCCCCATTTGCTCGTAATGTTCTTGCATGGGCCCATCCCTGTACGAAGCCTATTGAGGGACTCCCAGGTCTTCCAGTCACACCTGTGACCAGGTGGTAGCTGCTCCTTGGTTGGGATTGGCATCTTTATGTGGTGGTGGTGGTTTTCACTGCGTTGCTTTTCCCACAAGGCTAGTCTGGTTGCTTGAGGAGACCGACAGTGGCTGGACTGTGCGGAGAAAGCTCTTCCTCGACCTCAGCCGTTTTGGGGCTGGGTGATGGGGGTTACTGGAATGGCGGGTGTCCCTAAAGGGCCTGCCCCACTGACGTGACCTTTACAGGCGACTGCCGGCACCCGTCATAGGTCGCTGAAACTTTCAACATGTCGAAAATTAAGCAGCGACCAGAAAGACGCTACGACACTTTGGAGACCTCTCACGACCATTTGAGACCTCTCACGACCATACAGGCGACTCCTGGCGACATGTTGTGGGAGACCTCTCACTGTATGGTCGTGAGAGGTCTCCAAAGAGTCGTAGTGTCTTTCGGGTCGCCGCTGAATCTTCAACATGTTGAAAATTTCGGCGACCTATGAGGGGTGCCGGCAGTCGCCTGTAAAGGTCGCGTAAGTGGGACAGGCCCTTAACTTTCCTACTACGTTCAGTTCTCCTGGCAACTGGAGTGGCGGTGAAGAGGTGGGGCCTCGAGGACAGCGCCTCCTGCGAGTGTGGGGACCCAACACAGACAGTGGAGCACATAGTCACCAGTTGCCCCAAACACCGGCCACCAAATGGTGAACGAGGTCCGATTGACCTGGACGATGACACGTTGGCCTGGCTCGCCTCAACGGAGATGTGGGTCTAAAATAGATACGACAGAAGAAGAAGCAACTGATCTAGAGTGCCGAAGAACAGTTTTCCAGGAATCTGCGCCGAACTTTACTGCCGTTTAGACAATTCCCAATCTCCATGCTTTAAATATTAATAGGGTACAAGTAGAAAATAAAAGCATTCCTACTCTGTACTTTAATCTTTTAATTTGTTCCTTTTGGAAATTGCCCTGACTCACCAACAACTGTAAAAAGACAATAGGGATGAGCTTCCTGTCTACTAAAATATAGTTTGTTTTTGAGATTTAACAGATATGTTCCCACCTTTTATCTTTCAGAGGAGCTATAAATCTTCCTGTCAGGGACTGTAATAAATCAAAATTAACCCAATGCTTGCAAAGTTTTCACACATCCAAGGCTAAACATCTTTCAGATTCAGTTGCTGCCCATTTCTAGCATTGCCAGCTTGCTATGAACAAGATTTGATTAGTTGCATCATGAACTAAACATCTGCAGTCACACACCAGACATCAGGAGAAGAAAAAGTCACTTTTGGTCTTTTCACAAGACGTTGGAGAGGGTGCAATGTATGGTTATACAAACACAGCACATCCAGGCTATTTCTAAGATTGGCACACAATTCTGGAGTAACTCAGCGGGGCAGGCAGCATCCAAGAGAGAAGGAGCGAGTGACGATTTAGGTTGAGACCCTTCATCACACTGATCAGTCTGAAGAAGGGTCTCGACCCAAAAAAACGTCACCCATTCCTTCCCTCCAGAGATGCTGCCTGTCCCGCTGAGTTACTCCAGCATTTTGTGTCTATCTTCGGTTTAAACCAGCATCTGCAGTTCCTTCCTGCACATCTCGGCTATTTCTCGTCAGGCTTACCCGAAGCAACAAAATTACAAATAAAGCAGATTTAGAACTAAGTTATAGTCTCTTAGGACCGAAAGCCAATTAAAGCAATTGCAACTAAAATGAGGAAAAATGAAGTCAGTGTTAGTCAAATCTAATGCAATCACCAAACTAATAAATGACTAACTTAGAATAAAGGAACTTCAGTTGTTGGTTAATACACAAAACGACACAAAGTGCAGGAATAACTCAACAGGTCGGCCAGCATCCCTGGAGAACATGTATCGGTAATGGTTTGAGTTGAGACCCTTCTTCAGACTGATTGGGGGGGGGGGGGGGGGGGGTGATGGCAGAAGGGGTGGGGAACAGACTGCTCCAAGAGGGGACAGGCAGGACAAAACGTGACAGGTAATCGGTGGACACAGGCAAGGGAGGTTTTCGATGTGGTTGGAATGATATTCAGAGAAATATCTAACTTGCTCTTCCAACCTCAAGGTTTAAGTATGGGACATGTCTTAAAGAATATACCTGATATTGGTTAATATGTTGGATTTTTAAGTTATGTAATATTGATATTGTGACATTTGACATTAAGGTAACTAAGCTGAACGGGTAAGAAGGAACTGCAGATGCTGGTTTAAACTGAAGATAGACATAAAAAGCTGGAGTAACTCAGCGGGACAGGCAGCATCTCTGGAGAGAAGGAATGGGTGATGTTCTGGGTCGAGACCCTTCTTCAGACTGGTTAGGCATAAGGGAAACGAGAGATATAGACGGTGATGTGGAGAGATAAAGAACAATGAGTGAAAGATATGCAAAAAAGTAACGATGATAAAGGAAACAGGCCACTGTAGGGTGAAAATGAGAGGCTATTGTGACTGGGGTCGGGGAGGGATAGAGAGAAAGGGAATGCTGGGGCCACCTGAAGTGAGAGAATTCAATAGTCATACCACTTGGTTGTAAGCTGCCCAAGTGAAATATGAGATGCTGTTACTCCAAGTTGCATTTAGCCTCACTGACAATGGAGAGGACAGAAAGGTCAGTGTAGGAATGGGAAGGAGAAATTAACGTGTCCAGCAGCCGGGAGATCACGTTGGTTCACGAGGGCTGAGCGAAGATGTTCCACGAAACGATCGCCCAGTCTGCACTTGGTCTCCCCGATGTATAAAAGTCCACATCTTGAACAACGGATACAGTAGATGAGGTTGGAGGAGGTGCAAGTGAACCTCTGCCTAACCTGAAAGGACTGTCAGGGTCTCTGGACAGTGTCCAGGGAGTAGGTATAGCGACAGGTGTTGCATCTTCTGCGGATGCAGGTGAAGGTACCTGGGGAGGGGGTGGTTTGGGAGGAGTTGTTTTCAGAGGATTATGTGTTGTATGCAACGGCTGTTGGGGTGGAAGGTATGGACTAGGGGGACTCTGTCACTGTTGCTACGAGGGGGAGGGGGTGGGGGAGCAAGGGCAGAGCTGTAGGGTATCGAGGAGACACGAGTGAGGGCCTCATCCATGATGGGAGAGGGGAACCTCCGTTCCTTAAAGAATGAGGACATCTCGGATGTTCTAGTATGGAACACCTCATCTTGGGCACAGATGCGGCGTAGACGGAGGAATTGGGAGTAGGGTGGGAAGAAGTGTAATCGAGATAGTTGTGGGAGACAATAGACAATAGGTGCAGGAGGAGGCCATTTGGCCCTTCGAGCCAGCACCGCCATTCAATGTGATCATGGTTGATCATCCCCAATCAGTACCCCGTTCCTGCCTTCTCCCCATATCCCCTGACTGCTATTTTTAAGAGCCCTATCTAGCTCTCTCTCGAAAGCATCCAGAGAATCTGCCTCCATCACCCTCCGAGGCAGGGAATTCCACAGACTCACCACTCTCTGTGAGAAAAAGTGTTTCCTCATCTCCGTTCTAAATGGCTTACTCCTTATTCTTAAACTGTGGCCCCTGGTTCTGGATTCCCCCAACATCGGGAACATGTTACCTGCCTCTAGCGTGTCCAAACCCTTAACGATCTTATATGTTTCAATGAGATCCCCTCTCATCCCTCTAAACTCCAGAGTGTACAAGCCCAGCTGCTCCATTCTCTCAGCATATGACAGTCCCGCCATCCCGGGAATTAACCTTGTAAAACTACGCTGCACTCCCTCAATAGCAAGAATGTCCTTCCTCAAATTAGGGGACCAAAACTGCACACAATACTCCAGGTGTGGTCTCACTAAGGCTCTGTACAGCTGCAGAAAGACCTCTTTGCTCCTATATTAGATTCCTCTTGTTATAAAGGCCAACATGCCATTCGCTTTCTTCACTGCCTGCTGTACCTGCATGCTTACTTTCATAGACTGATGTACAAGGACCCTCAGATCCCCTTTTCCCAACTTGACGCCATTTAAATAGTAATCTGCCTTCCTGTTTTTGCTACCAAAGTGGATAACCTCATATTTATCCGCATTAAACTTCATCTGCCATGCATCTGCCCACACCCCCAACATGTCCAAGTCACCCTGCATTCTCATAGCACCCTCCTCACAGTTCGCACTGCCACCCAGCTTGGTGTCAACTGCAAATTTGTTAGGGTCAGAGGGTTTGCTAGAGTCAGAGGGTTTGTGGTAGATGTCAGTCAATAATCTATTTCTTGCGATGGAGACTGTGGGATCAAGAAAGGGGAGGGAGGTGTTGGAAATGGTCCATGTAAATTTGGGTGCAGGATGAAAATTGGTGGTGAAGTTGATGAAGTCCATGAGTTGTGCATGGGTGCAGACTGAATGGGCCAGGCATTTAGTGTAGGAAGGAACTGCAGATGCAGATATATACCAACGATAGATACAAAGTGCTGGAGTAACTCAGCAGGACAGGCAGCATCTCCGGAGAAAAAGGATGGATGATGTTTCGGGTCAGATCCCTTCTTCACTCTGAAGAAGTGTTGCGACCCGACACGTTACCCATCCTTTTTCTCCAGCGATGCTGCCCGACACGCTGAGTTACTCCGGCACTTTGTATCTCTCTTTAGGTCAGGCATTTACTTATATGCTGAATAATCTCTCACACCCAATATTGGAAAGGGGAGGGAGTAAATTGCGAACTAACATGATCTCAGGTGGTGCCTAAAGAGAACTACGGAATTATTTCTGTGATGAACCTTTGACTATTCATGATAAGGTTTGAGACTATCCTCTTACCTTAATCAGCTTATATAGGATTGACTGGGTCAATATCTCAATGTGTTCACTTCATGATCAGACCTGGGGGTATTTTCATCTTTACATAACAAATGACAAAACTCCAAACACGAAAACAAAGAAGCCATCTTATTGATTTTATGTTGTCTTATTCTCATTAATCATTATTCTACTTACCCCAGTGTTCTACAATTTTAGATTAGTTTAAAGATACACCATGAAGCAGGTTCTTCATCCCGCCGGCTCCGGGTCCGTCTCCGGGTCCGAGCCAACCAGTGATCCCCACACTAGCAGCACTATCCTACGCACTTTGGATAATTTACAATTTTTAGCGAAGCCAATCGTCCTACCAACCTGCACATCCTCAGAGAGAGTGAGGAAACCAGAGCACCTGGAGAAAGCCCACACGGTCACGGGGAGAACGTACAAACTCTGTACAGACAGCACGCCTAGTCAGGATCAAACCCGGCTCTCTGGCGCTGCAAGGCAGCAACTCTACTGCTGCCTTCTTCTACCCAAATATCTGAATTATATCGTCTGAGGAAGGGTTCTGACCAGAAACATCACCTACTCATTTCTCCAGAATTCTGCCTGTTCCGCTGAGTTACTCCAACATTTTGTGTCTATCTTCGGTATAAAGCAGCATCTGCAGTTCCTTCCTACACGTATTATCTGATCTTTTTGGATAGCATGCAATCAAAGTGTTTTACTGAACCTTGGTACACATGCCAATAATAAACCTAAACCTTCTTTCCATATCATTTTCTCTCTGTTCCCTAATGTAAAATGTACTTTTTTTTTTGCCCATTTAGATCCAATTCCCCCTTCCATCCTTCACCATTCCAGATCTGAGACGGAGCTCACAGACAGCAGTTACCACTTTGCACTCGGACCTCATGCTGTTTATTTCATAATCTGATTGGGATACAGGAAAACACTGTGGACTGGCAGCAGTTCACCACCATCTGCCCCAGAGGAAGGATCGCTGGGTATCTGGGAGTCATCAGTCCACACTCTCAATAGGTATGCATGCAAGGAAAGAATTAAAAACCTTGAGAGCAAGTTGGGAAGGAACTGATGGCATGAGTTCTCAGCCGCAACATCTGGCCCACTGTGTACATTCAAAGTATTTTTCTTGGCAGGCGCTATCTCTTCAGTGTCAGCTATGGCTCAGTTGGTAAAACTCAGCTCCAAGCCAAAAGAGTTTGAGTCCCACTCCAGAGACTTGAACACAATATTGAAGCAATTGTTTTTGTGAAGTAGTGATATAGTGATGATAGAGTGTTGGATGGGATGGCTTTTGTTTCAACCAAGGTTCCATCTGCTCTGACTGTTAGTAGAAATAACTTACAATTAGAGAACTCAAAGTTCATATCAGCTGATCTACATCGGTGAGACCAAGCGTAGGCTTGGCGATCGCTTCGCCGAACACCTCCGCTCGGTCCGCAATAACCAACCTGATCTCCCGGTGGCTCAGCACTTCAACTCCCATTCCCATTCCGAATCCAACCTTTCTGTCCTGGGCCTCCTCCATGGCCAGAGTGTGGACCACCGGAAACTGGAGGAGCAGCACCTCATATTTCGCTTGGGCAGTTTATACCCCAGCGGCATGAACATTGATTTCTCCAATTTCAGGTAGCCCTCACTGTCTCCTCCCCTTCTCAGCTCTCCTTCAGCCCTCCTCTTCCTTTCTTCTCCCCCCCCCCCCCACCCTACATCAGTCTGAAGAAGGGTTTCGGCCCGAAACGTTGCCCATTTCCTTCGCTCCATAGATGCTGCCGCACCCGCTGAGCTTCTCCAGCACTTGTGTCTACCTTCAAAGTTCATATTGTTGGGTTTCATGCAAAATATGAGGTGCTGTTCCTCCAATTTGCCTGTGGCCTCACTCTGGCAGTGGAGGAGGCCTAGGACAGAAAGGTCAGCAGGGAAATGGGAAGGGGGAGTATATCTTATCATGACTTATCATGTATAATAAACTCCTTAAAAACATATTTTAAGCAGGAACGGTTTTACTGACCCTGCTACGCCGACTGGTCCAACCACTGCAGTCAATCTCACACTCAAACATGCTAATCATTCCCATTTCCTAAGTAGTGAAAATAAGCCCTCAGAGCTTTGGCAGTTGCCCACAATGTACCGTGATCACATTTTAATCAGTGTCTGTGCTGCTGGCACAGGATTCATGTTGCATGTCTCGCAGACTGAAAAGAATCTGGATAGGTGCCAAAATACTACAAGGAAACTCGTTTCTTGCTTCCTTGTTAAGCCATGTTACTCATTTATTAGGAAAATATCAAGGATGTACTTTGTATTGTCTCTTTTTTTTTGTCTCATAAATGATTTATAAATAGCTTCATTCATCATTGTTGGCAGATTTATGTCATCTTGAGATGACAATATTGGTGCAAGAATTAATTACATTTGGTCAACATGTACCTGGTGTAAGTTTTAAAACAAGATACAGACACAAAATACACTTAGCAGAATGTAGACAATGATACAAATGATTTGCATTTTCATTTTTCTATTTTAAGTGATGTTCAGAGATTGAAAATCTCGAGTCTATCCCGTGTCATCCACACTCGTTCTATGTTATCCCACGTGTTCATTCACACACTTGGGGCAATTTTATAGAAACAAATGATCTTTCGAACCCGCTGTCTTTGGGATGTGGGATGAAACCGGAGCACCTGGAGGAAACCCACGCGGTCACAGGGAGAATGTGCAAACTCCACCCAGACAGCGCCGGGGGTCAGGATCGAACCCGCGTCTCTGATGCTGTGAGGCAGCAACTCTATCAGCTGTGCCACTGACACAAAATGCTGAGAACTAGATTCTGCACTCTGTATCTTCCCCTTTGCTCTACCTATTGTGCCTGAGATCGACTTGATTGCATTTAAGTAAGTAAGTTTATTGGCAAGGATTCACATACAAGGAATTTGCCTTGGTGCTCCGCCCACAAGTAACAACATGACATACAGTGACAGTTATGAATGACTCAGAAAACACTAAACATTAATAATACTAGAACATTAATAATAAAACATCCTTATAAAGGATGTCATGCAAAACCAAGCTTTTTTACTGCACCTCAGTGCATGCGACAATAACCTAATCTGCACCCTTGGAACTGTACCCCAAGTACAAATCACTAATGTATATTAAGAAAAATAATGATTCTAGTGCCAGTCAATAGAGAAGTCCACAATAGACCTCCCTCCTAACCGATAAACAACTTTCACTCCCGGTGTGAATCCAACCTTCCTGCCATGCTGTTTATTTCACAACATCAACATTCCCATTGCCACAATTCCATTGGTGGCAATGGGAATTAATATCAACATATTGTAACGTTTAGCTCAGGATTAAAATACCTGTAAAATAGTAGCATCAAACCTGCCACCTGAAGTGGAGAATTTAACATAACATCAGGATCTGCACAAAGGATATCACTAGAAATTTATACCCCTAACAAAATACTCTTAATTCTCGTCTCCACTCACTCAAAGAACTTGGCCACAACCATGCAGTTAGTAAGGATATTATCACCTCACGAGTCTCAAGAAGGGTTTCGACCCGAAACACCACCGCTTCCTTTTCTCCAGAGCTGCTGCCTGACCCGCTGAGTTACTCCAGCATCTTGTGTCTTTCCTCACCTCTATTTGGTTTCACCCACAGACCTCAAAAAATATAGAATTCACCTCATGGACAATTATTGAGAAGAACCCCCAACTTGGCAACATAACCACGGGACATAATGCAGCAATACTTAAGAGTATTTAAGAAGGAACTGCAGATGCTGGAAAATCGAAGGTAGACAAAAGTGCTGGAGAAACTCAGCGGGTGCAGCAGCATCTATGGAGCGAAGGAAATAGGCAACGTTTCGGGAAGAAGGGTTTCGGCCCGAAACGTTGCCGATTTCCTTCGCTCCATAGATGCTGCTGCACCCGCTGAGTTTCTCCAATACTTAAGAGTATACCATTGGGCATGTCCCATTGCTTCATAAACATTGAGGAAATTGGAATGTTAAATGAGAATTCATTTGCATTTAGCAGAACGACTGTCAAAGGATTAGCATTAACCTCCTCTCAGGAATACGAGAGCAAATATTAGTCATCGAGTCAAAGTCATACAGCTGGGAAACAGGCCCTTCAGCCCAACTTTTCCTTGCCCATCTAGACGCCCCATCTACTCACAATTGGTCCATATCCCTCTAAACCTTTCCTATTCTTGGACCTGTCCAAATGTCCTTCTTTGGAGCGCAGAAGGTTAAGGGGGGACTTGATTGAGGTCTTTAAAATGATGAAAGGGGTTGACATGGATAAGCTTTTCCCATTGAGGGTAGGGAAGATTCAAACAAGAGGGCATGACATGAGAATTAAGGGACGGAAGTTTCGGGGTAACGTGAGGGGGAACTTCTTTACTCAGAGGGTGGTGGCTGTGTGGAATGAGCTTCCAGCAGAAGTGGTGGAGGCAGGATCGATTTAAACATTTAAGAGTAAAGTGGATAGGTATATGGACGTGAAGGGAATGGAGGGGTATGGTCTGAGTGCAGGTAGATGGGACTAGGGGAAAACAAATGGTCGGCACGGACTGGAAGGGCCGAGAGGGCCTGTTTCCGTGCTGTAATTGTTATATGGTTATATGGTTAAATGGTGTTATAATACATGCCCGGCTTTGGGGGCACAGTGGCGGAGCGGTAGAGTTGCTGCTTTACAGCGCCAGAGACCCGGGTTCGACCCCGACCACGGGTGCAGTCCGTCCGGAGTTTGCACGTTCTCCCCGTAGCCTGCGTGGGTTTTCACTGGGTGCCCCAGTTTCATCCCACACTCCAAAGAAGTACAGGACTGTAGGTTAATTAGCTTCAGTAAAATTGTAAGTTAACCCTAGTAGGATAGAGCTAGTGGTCGGGGATCGCTGGTTGGTGCGGACTTGGTGGGCCGAAGGGCCTGTTTCCATGCTGCATCCCTAGTCTGAAAAAGCCTCAACGACCTCAGTTCATTCACCCACCACCCCTCTGTGTGAAGAGGTTGCCGCTCAGGTTCCTATTAAATCTTCCCCCTCTCACCTTAAACCTGTCCACAGCATTTTATTTTTTCAAAATGTGAATTCCATTCTATTTTAAAGGAACAGAAAGAAGACTTGGGAATATCCCACCGAGCTGGATACTGAGGTGGAAAAAGTTATAGAAGTTATTTTCAATCCCCACTTATATAATAGAACTTTGCAATCAGGAGGAGAGAACAGCTCCTACAGCTGAACAGAACCGAGATGTCTCGCACTCTCCACCCATTTTCTGATATATTAGACTATGCAAAAATATTCCCTTTAATTTACAATTTGGCAAGTATAAAAAAATGTCACAAGGGATTTTTTTAATGAACGTCTCCACTAAATCCTATCCTAGCGAACACCTACGGTTTGAATTTAGAATCGGAGAGCCCACAGCTAACAATGTTTCCTTTATGTTAAAGAAGGAACTGCAGATGCTGGAAAATCGAGGGTACACAAAAGGCTGGAGAAACTCAGCGGGGGCAGCAGCATCTAAGGAGATAGGCAACGTTTCGGGCCGAAACCCAAAAGGGTGACTTTTTTTGCATATCATTCATTCATTTGTTCTATATCTCTCTATCCCACCGTCAATGTCTCCCGTTTCCCTTTCCCCGGACTCTCGGTCTGAAGAAGGGTCTCGACCCCGAAACGTCCCCTAGTCCTTGTCTCCAGAGATGTTGGCTGCCCGCTGAGTGATCAGTTTTCAATGTCGAGTACAATGCGAGCAGTCGGCTCTTGGAGAGCAAGAGACTTTCTCACGACAGAGCGGGTGAAGTGGTCACATTTGTTCTGGGATGAGTGTGCAGAAAGGAACTGCAGGTGCTGGCTCTTTAACGAAGATAGGACACAAAGTGCTGGAGTAACTCAGTAGACCAGGCAGCATCTCTGGAGAAAAACGATGGGGGGGGGTTTATGACCCGAAACGTCGCCCATTCGTTCCCTCCGGAGATGCTGTCTGTCTGAGCCGCTGAGTTACTCCGGCACTTTGTGGGTCTGTGTTCTGGGACTAACGTGGGCAAGCGCCACAACACTGCACCTCGCCAAAACACACAGCTCTGCTCCACAGCGGGCCGCGAACGCCGATAGTTTAAATGTCTTTACCGTCTGATCTGTGGTCCCAACCTCGGTTCCTTTCTGCCGAAGCGAAGGCAGCCAAGAGCAGCACCAACATCAGCTTGTCCATCTGGCTCTGCAAGAGGCAACGTCGCGCTTTAAACCTGAGCTCACCCTACAAACACACACACTCAGGCACACCCACTCTTACACACACTCACACTCATGCACACCCACTCTTTCACACACACACACACACACACTCATGCACACCCACTCTTTCACACACACACAGACATCGACACACACACACACACTAACCGACGCACAGATACACACTCATGCACACCCACTCTTTCACAGAGACACACACACTCTCACACACGCACCCACAGAGACACCGACACACACACAAATCGACGCACAGACACACCGACACCGACACACACTCTCACCCTCACATACACGCACTGTTTCACACCACACTCTCAAACATGCACACACATACAGACCCACACACACTCTCACACATGCACACACATGCAGACACACACACACTCTCACACATGCAGACACACACACACTCTCACACATGCAGACACACACACACTCTCACACATGCACACACATGCACACACACATACAGACCCACACACACACATGCACACACACACGTGGACATATACTCACACATACAGACACACATGCACACACTCTCACACAGATATACACATTCACACACAGCTCACCGCTGGCTGCTCCGATCACCCGCCCCAGCCCCTTTACAGGAGCTAGTGTGAACCGTTCCCACACCCTCCACTCCCCCGAACCTGCCTTGCAATCAAGTGATCACCTTTGATGCCAAAAGAGCTTGAACAGAATCGCCGCTCTGTAATTCACACTCTACTTCTTCAAAGCTACTTACCGAAATAACTTTCAAATAATTACAACCTGCTTCCCAACCTTTCTTGTTTGGATGGGGGTTCAGGATGGGAGGTTATTTGGAAACCTTTGTCTCAGCCCAAGTTGTTCCCAGCTCCCGTCTCCTTCCGACAGACGGAGGGAGGGTCGGCAACGTGCTGGCTTCTATTAAGAGCAACACGTGTCTGCAGAGGACCGCGCAGTAAACATACGGACAGCGTTTCTTTCAGATCCTCAGGGATGAATTGCAACATTAATAAACGCTTCCTGTTAGCTCGCTGACGGCTGAGACATAAAACGACTCAAGGGGCTGGAGTAATTCAGCGGGGCAGGCAGCATTTCTGGAGGACATGGAGTTTTAAAGAAGGAACTGCAGATGCTGGAGAATCGAGGGTACACAAAAGGCTGGAGAAAAGGTGATGTTTTGGGTCGGGATACTTCTCCTGACATAGGTTTTGTGGGGGGGGGGGGGGGGGGGGGGGAGAGAGAAAAAAAAAAGAGAGGAGAGGCAGAACAAAGCGTGGCAGGTACTAGGCGGAGGAAATATGTAGGACAGAACTGCACATGTACATGCAGAGTCTCTTGCCTTAAGTAGGGGAATCGAGGACCAGGCGACAATTCTTGCTATTGAGGGAGTGCAGCGTAGGTTTACAAGGTTAATTCCCGGGATGGCAGGAACTGTCATTTGCTGAGAGAATGGAGCGGCTGGGCTTGTACTCTCTGGAATTTAGAAGGATGAGAGGGCATCTCATTGAAACATATAAGATCGTTATGGGTTTGGACACATTAGAGGCAGGAAACATGTTCCCGATGTTGGGGGAGTCCAGAACCAGGGGCCACAGTTTAAGAATAAGGAGTAAGCCATTTAGAACGGAGACGAGGAAACACTTTTTTCTCACAGAGAGTGGTGAGTCTGTGGAATTCTCTGCCTCAGAGGGAGGTGGAGGCAGGTTTCTGGATGCTTGCAAGAGAGAGCTAGATGGGGCTCTTAAAAATAGCGGAGTCAGGGGACATGGGGAGAAGGCAGGAACAGGGTACTGATTGGGGATGATCAGCCATGATCACATTGAATGGCAGTGCTGGCTCGAAGGGCCGAATGGCCTACTCCTGCATCTATTGTCTATTGACATAGCTTCAAGGTGAAGGGGAAAAGATTTAATAGGAATCCAAGATGTAACTGTTTCACACCGAGGGTGGTGGGTTAATGGAACAAGCAGCCAAGGGGTGGTCGTTGAAGCTGGGACTATCCCATCATTTTAGAAACAGTTGCAGGTACATGGATAGGACAGGTTTGGAGAGATATGAACCAAACGTGGGCAGGTGGGACTGGTGTAGCTGGGACATGTTGGCCGGTGTGGGCCAGTAAGGCTGAAGGGCCTGCTTCCACACTGCATCACTCTGTGACTATGAATCTAAGATAGACGCCAAATGCCGGAGTAACTCCATGGGTCAGGCAGCATCTCCGGAGAAAAGGAATAGGTGATGATTCGGGTCGAGACCCTTCTTCAGACTGAAAGATAGAGGTGGGGGTATGACCTGAGGAAGCGTGGAGTCCATAATGGCCCGTTGATGGCAGGAGACGGAGTGCTAAGGAGAGGGATGCAAGGAAACAGGGGAACTGGAAGGATGACTAGGGTGGGGGAAGGGGAGAGATGGGAATAGGTGGACAGGCAAGGGTGGGTGGGGGAGGTTGATAAGCCAATGATTGGGACAAAGGCCAGAGATTAAAGCTGAAGGTGTGAGAGACTGATTAGTTTAGAGTTTACAGATACAGCATAGAAGCAAGCCTGTCGGCTCACCGAGTCCTCACCAACCAGAGATCACCCTAACACTAGCACTATCCTACACACTAAGAACAATTTACAATTTTTACTGAAGCCGATTAACCTACAAACTTGTACATCTTTGGAGTGTGGAAGGAAACCGGAGATCCCAGGGAAAGCCCACCTCGTCACAAACTCCATACAGACAGCACCCATAGTCAGGGTCGAACCTGGGTCTCTGGCGCTGTAAGCCAGCAACTGTACCGCTGTTTCTGTTCTGCATCTCCCTATTGAAGGAACAGGATCATCGTAGTAGATGTAAATTTCCCCAATAGTGTTGAAATTTCACCCAAAGTCTGCCCATTTTAATGAACTAGTGGGACTCACTTGACCCAGTCAGCACTCCCAATTAAAATTGGGCCAAACCAATTCACATAAATTCTCGGGTACACAAAAGGCTGGAGAAACTCAGCGGGTGCAGCAGCATCTAAGGAGCGAAGGAGATAGGCGACGTTTCGGGTCGAGACCCTTCTTCAGACTGGTCAGGGATCAGGGAAACGAGAGATATAGACGGTGATGTGGAGAGATAAAGAACAATGAATGAAAGATATGCAAAAAAAGTATCGATGATAAAGGGAACAAGCCATTGTAAGCTGTTTGTGGTGTGAAAATGAGAAGCTAGTGTGACTAGGGTGGGGGAGAGATATAGAGAGAGAGGGAATGCCAGGGCCCGAGGGCTGAGGGAGAGGTGGGAAGGGGAGGAGACAGCAAGGGTTAACAGAATTGAGAAAATTCAATGTTCAAGCCCAGAGGATGCAGACTCCCCAAGCGGAATATGAGGTGCTGTTCCTCCAACTTGCGGTGTTGCTCACTCTGGCCATGGAGGAGGCCCAGGACCGAGAGGTCGGATACGGAATGGGAGGGGGAGTTGAAGTGCTGAGCCACCGGGAGGTCGGGTTGGTTATTGCAGACCGAGCGGAGGTGTTCGGCGAGACGATCGCCAAGCCTCCGCTTGGTCTCACCGATATAGATCATCTGGCATCTGGAGCAGCGGATGCAGTAGATGAGGTTGGAGGAGGTGCAGGTGAACCTCTGTCGGACCTGGAAGGACTGCTTGGGTCCCTGAAAGGAGTGGAGGGGGGAGGTGAAGGGACAAGTGTAGCATTTCTTGCGGTTGCAAGGGTTACCCCTTCCCCGGGCACTTTCCCTTGCAACCGCAAGAAATGCAACACTTGTCCCTTCACCTCCCCCCTCCACTCCTTTCAGGGACCCAAGCAGTCCTTCCAGGTCTGACAGAGGTTCACCTGCACCTCCTCCAACCTCATCTACTGCATCCGCTGCTCCAGATGCCAGATGATCTATATCGGTGAGACCAAGCGGAGGCTTGGCGATCGCTTCGCCGAACACCTCCGCTCGGTCCGCAATAACCAACCCGACCTCCCGGTGGCTCAGCACTTCAACTCCCCCTCCCATTCCGTATCCAACCTCTCGGTCCTGGGCCTCCTCCACGGCCAGAGTGAGCAACACCGCAAGTTGGAGGAACAGCACCTCATATTCCGCTTGGGGAGTCTGCATCCTCTGGGCTTGAACATTGAATTTTCTCAATTCTGTTAACCCTTGCTGTCTCTTCCCCCTTCCCACCTCTGCCTCAGGCCCCTGGCATTCCCTCTCTCTCTATATCTCTCCCCCACCCTAGTCGCACTAGCTTCTCATTTTCACACTACAAGCAGCTTACAATGGCTTGTTCCCTTTATCATTGATAGTTTTTTGCATATCATTCATTCATTGTTCTTTATCTCTCCATATCACCGTCTATATCTCTCGTTTCCCTGATCCCTGACCAGTCTGAAGAAGGGTCTCGACCCGAAACGTCGCCTATCTCCTTCACTCCTTAGATGCTGCTGCACCCGCTGAGTTTCTCCAGCCTTTTGTGTAACCCTCGATTCTCCAGCATCTGCAGTTCCTTCTTTAATCACATAAAATCTCAGCAGATTTTGAGGATCCAAAGGCCATTTTTGCATCAATCAAATCAACCTACACAATGGGCTCACAAATCATGGACAGTACAAAATCAAACCATAAGTTCATAAGGAATAGGAGTAGAATTAGGCCATTCGGCCCACTCTGCCATTCAATCATGGCTGATCTATCGCTCCCTCCCAACCCCATTCTCCTGCCTTTTCCCCATAACCTGTCACTTGTACTAATCAAGAACTCACGTTTGTTATCTGGGCAACTCAGAGTATGCGTAGGGCGTACAACAAAGCAACGGTACGACAGGACTATTGATGAATGTACTCAGTGCAAGACTTCTTCACCTAATTCATTTCTCCTCCATTTGCTTATTTAGCTTCCCCTAAATGGATCTAAGCTATTCTCCTCCACGGCTCTCTTTGATCACATTCAATGAACAGTGGCACAGCTGGTAATGCTGCCCACCTCACAGCGCCAGAGAACCGGGTTCAATCCCGACCTTGAATGCTGCCTGTGTGGAGTTTGCACGTTCTCCCTGTGACCGCGGGCCTTTCCTCCAGATGCCCTGGTTTCCTCCCACATTTCAAAGTCACATGGGTTTCTAGATTAATTGGCCTTTATAAATTGCCCCTAGTGTGTTGGGGAGTGGATGCAAAGTGAGATAAGATTGAAATTGTGTGAACGGGTGATCGTGTGATGGCCTTCGTGGACTAGGTGAGCCGAGGGGCCTGTTTCTCTGCTGTATCATTCAACTTCATATTTAAACCAGTCTTCCTTGAAAAGAGAACCTGAATTTGGTTTAATTGGGATCTGATGTGTTCCCTGGAGGCATTTCCATGTCAACCCATTCAAACTCTATCATTACATTACTGACCATCAGGTCAACCCTCAGTCCTTCCCTTTGATACATCAGGAAATCACACAACTCTGACCATCAGCCTCCTTGCCTTCCCACCCAGCAGTTATTATTCATTGCCCCCGAGCACTACACCTGTTCCCGGTGATGAACCACTTCACTTTACATTTACTGTAGACTTTAGAGATACAGCGCAGATACAAGCCCTTCGGCCCATTGAGTTCATGCCGACCAGTGATAGCCCTGTACACTAGCACTATCCTACACAATTTACAAGTTAACAGAAGTCAATTAACCCACAGACCTGCTCACCTTTGGAATGTGAGAGAAGAAACCGGAGACGCGGAGAAAACCCACGTGGTCACAGGAAAAACGTACAAACTCCATACAGACAACACCCGTATTCAGAATTGAACCCAGGTCTCTGGCGCTGTGAGGCAGCAAACTCTACCGCCTGTCATCGCCTGAGATACACAGAATGGATGCACTTTTTTTTTTGTATTTGAACTCAGTAAAATGCAAATATTTGTAGCAGATTAGGATCAACAACAAACTTGGAAAGTAAACTCGGAAAAAAAGTCAAAATCTCAAATGGCAGAAGTGGCAAGTATGAAGTAGAACAGGGTTAATACAAGGATCGGAGCCAATGAGCAACAAAACCCTCAGAACCAGGCCAGATGGAAGCCTCCTCTCAGTAGACCATAAAAAACTCACACAAAATGAGTTCAGGAAAAAGTATAAAGCTGAGCGCACATTTAGCATCCAAAGCAGGAAAAACCCAAGACAGTTCCACGCAATGAATTGGGAATAAAACCAAAATGTAGCACGCTGGTTGTCACATATTGCAGCCAGGACAACCAGGACCGTACAGCGCCTTGGAAGCATCTCCTGCTGCCAGTAACTATTCGTCATCTTTGGCAGAAGTATCAACCTCAGTGCCGAGCACATCCCTCTTCTGCAAGTCAATACGAAATCAGAGGCGAGGGATAAAGTAGAATAACTTTACTCAAGCAAATAGAGGCGAATAGTCAAAGGCCTGGATGGAGGGAATGTGGAGGGGATGTTTCCACTATGGGGAGAGTCTAGCACCAGAGGTCACAGCATCAGAATAAAAGCACGCACCTTTAGAAAGGAGATGAGAAGGAATTTCATTATTCAGAGGGTGGTGAATCTGTGGAATTCATTGCCACAGACAACTGTGGAGGCCAAGTCAATGAATATTTTTTAAGGCAGAGATAGATAAATTCTTGATTAGTAAGGGTGTCAGGGGTTATGGGAGAAGGCAGGAGAATAGGGTTTGAGAGGGAAAGATAGATCAGCTATGATTGAATGGCGGAGTAGATCTGATGGTCCGAATGGCCTAATTCTCCTCGAACTTATGAACTTATCAACAGTCCTGGTGGGATGATGGGCCTAAACCTGAAACCTCACATATCCATGTTCTCCCGGGATGCTGCCCGACCTGCGGAGTTATTCCAGCGCTGTGTGCGCTCTCCTGCCATCACATACTTTCCGCGTGCCTACTTTCCAACTTGAGAGGGTAGGCAGAGCATTTCCAAAAGTGGCACTTACCCTCAGAGATCAACCCCATCCCTTGCTCACTGAATCTCACTACAATGGATTTTACATCACAGACTGGACAGTGTGGGGCTGGACTACTGAATGGCAAGTAGGAGTTTTCATTTAGATTTTAGAGGTACAGCGTGGAACCAGGCCCTTCAGCCCACCAAGTCCGTGCCGACCAGCGATCACCCCGTACACTGGCACTATCCGGCACACTAGGGACAATTTACAGAAGCCAATTAACCTACTAATCTGCACGTCTGTGGAGTATGGGTGGAAACCGGAGCACCCGGAGAAAACCCACGCAGGTCACAGGGAGAACGTACAAGCGGCTCCGTACAGTCAGCAGCCACAGTCAGGATCGAACCGCGGTCTCTGGTGCAGTAAGGCAGCAACTCTACCGATGCACCTCAGTGCCCTACAAAGCTGTAACCCCCCCCCCCCCCCCCCCTCCCCCCAATGTTCACCCTGTCCTAGCCACAGGCTCACAGCTTCACATCTCCTCTTGGATTCAGTGGAAGGCATCAAGAACATGGATATATCTGTAGATTTTATGCTCAATGGACAGCAAGCACTGGATAGGAGGGAAGTTATAGGAACTTACTAGAATAAGTGGGACCTGTTGGGTCCCATGTTCACACGGGAGGGCTGGTCCCCCGACGCAATATTCCACCTCTCCACCAATTCCAATATTGGTGGCCAGTGGGGGGGGGGGGGGGGTGGGGGATTTCTGGAGCGCTGGCATGGGTTCTTGGGGTGGCAGCTCAGTCCCTCAAGCCTGATGTGCTGGCAGCTCACTCACGGCTAGTGGGCTGGCAGTTGACTCAGGCTATTCCTTGAAATTACATTTCAAGCAGGGTGCAAGGCGGCCAAATTCAAATCCATTTTCCTACCATTTCAAGCAGGGTGCAAGGCCACCAAATTTAAGTGCAGTTTCATAACACTTCAAGCTGGATCCAAGGCCAACAAATTCAAGTGCAGTTTGCGACCATTTCATGCAGGGTGCAAGGCCACCACGTTCAAATGCAGTTTCACACCATTTCATGCAGGGTGCAAGGCCACCACATTCAAATGCAGTTTCATACCATTTCATGCAGGGTGCAAGGCCACCACATTCAAATGCAGTTTCACACCATTTCATGCAGGGTGCAAGGCAACCACATTCAAATGCAGTTTCATACCATTTCAAGCAGGGTGGAACCACCATAAAAACACACAAAACACCAAACACACAGTTCAGTAGACATTCAGTGTGTTCAGTTTATTCACAGCTCAGACAGAATCGTGACCTCTTCCTCCCCATCATGCAGAGACTGAGCCACACCCACACTTCCGGGTTTTTATAACCCCTCCCCCTCGCAACGGAAAAGGTGTGGCCTTCATGACAGGATTCTCAACATTTTTTAAACACTAATAACACTTTTATTTTTCATTGATGGGAAGAATCCTCTGCACCTGCTGAGCGGGGGGGGGGGGGGGGGGGGGGGGGGGGGGGGGGGGGGGGGGGGGGGGGACTGCGTAAGATGGCCAAAAATCACAGCTGTAAGTGGTAGTGTTTTATCTAAAATCAATATACAGTGCAAACAGGAAGTTAGCCAAAGCCAAAGTGCCTTTTCACTTCAAGCCAAAGCCCCCAAGCCACCATTTGCAGGCAGTGCCTTTTCACTTCAAACCAATCATATTTTCATTTTCAAACCACATTAAGGTCACTCACAGTTGAGTAGACATGTGACCAGTGCTATTCAGAGCTCAGAGAGACATGACCCTCTTGTTCCTCCATCTTGCAGAGACTGAGTGAAGCACACCACTTCCCGGTTTTATAGTCCCTCCCCCTCCCTCAGGGGCAAAAGAGAGAATGGGGAATTTGTTAAAAACATTACCATCTCTCTGATTTTCCATCGATGGGAAAACTCCTCTGGTCCCAGAAGGCGGAGGGGGGGGGGGGGCTCTGTGCGAGCTGGCCAAAGATGACGGCTGTAGGTGGCGGCGTTCTCTCGGAAATCACAGCACAGCGAGCCAATACCGGTCAAGATCAGACTTTTAGTAATATAGATAGGAAGTTATAGGAAATTAACATTTCATAATAACCTTATGAAATAACTGAACACTTGAAAGAAATCCTATTTCTAAAGTCAAACTTTCATTCTTTCTGAAGATTTTATACCCTCATACCGACCATATTTATTTTTGTACTTTAAACATTGATGACCCTGGTGCAGAGATTAGTAAAGCTGCAGTGTGTTAGGGTTATTTCAAAATTAAAACAAGATGTTGGTTATTGAGGACATTTTCACAAACCATAGAGGTTCAAAAATAGAGTTTACACACCCTATGGTAATGACATGCATCTGGCTCATATGTAGAAAATAGATTCTTAAGTTAAATCATCATGAACTACTGGCCATCTGGTTTCTGCAAGAACTCCACATTCTTGGACATCAGAGAACAGGACACTGCGTTGACTCATTAAAAAGCATTCACTTCATAAGCTGCCAATGTTATCTTCAAGCCCCACCCCAGCTGTTGAGCAATAATCTACTTTGATGCAATACTAATTGGAAGACTAACATTATCTTGGATGAAATCCTTCAGAGCAAACCACGGTAAATCCCCATTGCTTTCGGAGTAACTCCACGACATTACTCCAAATGGGTTTGAAAGTAATTCATCTTATCCTCATTCATGAAATCCTGATGCGCACAAAACCTTCATCCACCTATAGAAACATTTCATAAGTTCAAAAACTCCAGGAGCAGAATTAGGCCATTCGGCCCATCAAGCCTACTCTGCCATTCAATCGTGGCTGATCTATCGTTCCCTCTCAACCCCATTCTCTTGCCTTCTCCCCATAAAGACAGCGTTACTAATCAAGAATTTGTCAATCTCCACCCTATAAATATCCATTGACTTGTATTGCATTGTATCTCTTTATTATCATTTTTCTGGGTACTTGCATACCCAGAGGAAATCGAAAAAACGTTTCTCAACCAGTGTCCATTTAGTGTGCAGTAAAAAATAAATAGAAATAAAGAATAAAAGTACATATATCACGAGTTCCGATCGGCAGTGGCACGACAATGGCTCTGCTCAGTGTGTCCAGGTTGGTGTTTGGTGCGCGATACTTTGGCAGGGGGCAAAGTCCGTTTATCAGTCTTATAGCCTGCGGGAAGAAGCTGAGGAGCATCCTGCTGGTTTTGCAGCTGATGCTCCTGTACCTCTTCCCAGATGGCAGGATGGAGAATATGTGATGCGATGGGTGGTAGGGGTCTGATGATGGAGATGGCTCTGCTAATACATCTCTTCCTGTATATGTCCAGCAATAAAGGGAGTGGAGCACCAATAATCCTGCTGGCGGTCTTCACAATCATGTCCAGTTAGTGCCGTTCGTACGCCTTGCAGCTCCCGAACCAGGAGGTGATGCCAAAGGTTAATGTGCTCTCGATTGTCCCCCTATAAAACGTTTGTAGGTGTGCAGTGGGGAGACCTGCTTTCCGTAGTCTTCGGAGAGGGTGTAGTCGCTGCTGGGCTCTCTTGACCAGTGCTGTGGTGTTGGTCGTGGACATCAGGTCATCTGACAGGTGGAGTCCTAGGAACTTCACACTGCTGACCCTTTCCACATCAGCTCCATCGATGTGCAGAGGTGTATGGCGTTGTTTTTTCCCGCCCTCCTGAAGTCAACCCACCATCTCCTTCGTTTTTCCCACGTTGAGAATGAGGTTGTGGGATTTGCACCATCCTGTGAGCAGCTCCACCTCCATCCTGTACGCCGACTCATCATTGTCACTGATGAGACCCACCACTGTTGTGTCATCAGCGAACTTGTTGATGAAGTTGTTGTTGAGTCTAGCAGTGCAGTCGTGTGTAAGCAGACTAAACAGCAGGGGGCTTAGGACACAGCCTTGGGGCGGGCCAGTGCTCACGGCTATGGTTTTTGATGTCCTACTGCCCACCCTGACTGTCTGCTGCCATTGTGATAGAAAGTTCAGGACCCAGTTACATGTGCCAGCATCAACCCCCAATAACTCCAACTTTTCCACCAGCTGCTGCGGAATTGGCCTTCACAGCTGGCTGTAGTGATGAATTCCTCAGATTCACCACCCTCTGACTAAAGACATTCCTTCTCATCTCCTTTCTAAAGCCACGTTTTATTCTGAGGCTATGGCTCTCCCACTAGTGGAAACATCCTCTCCACATTCACTCTATTCAGGCCAATGTTTGTTGTGTAAAGTATCTTGGATGAGAAAAAAACCCACATTTCCACTATTTTGCATAGGAGCACATGACTCTAGACCAGATGTTTCTCTTTGGAGAGGCAAAAACATACTTTGAGGTGGAGATTATTAAATTGCAAGACTAAAAAATAGTGAAACCACATGAACAATAAACAGAACCGTCAACACAACTAATAAGTACCATGTAATAGGTGGAGAATGAATGCTCATTAATCAGACATACTTGCAACAAATGGATTTTTTTCCAACCTTCAAAAGATTTATTTTAATGCAACATCTCATAAAATTGGATTAGAGAAAAATACAGATGCATGTATTTATTTTTAAACATTCTCTTGCTCTGAATAAAGTCTGCGTTGTTATACCAGCATCTAAAAGCGCCGAGACAGCTGCAAGAATAGCATGGTGAAAAGTGAGAGGATGGTTCTGCAAGGGCTGTAGAAATCTGTTTGTACTTAGCACACCTCATCAGTTCACTCAGGACGTTGTAAATCCCTTCACATCAAATTAACTAGTCATTACTTGATGTGGCACTGCGTTTGGTTTGAGGCTCACGATGCAGCCATTTTGAATTTGATCGCAAGTATGAAAGATTTTCATCCTTCAGGTAGTATCCATTGATGTTTTATATGCACTGGAACATAAAGAACACCCTTGGCCTCCTCCACATCAGCGAGACCAAGCATAGGCAACTGCCTTATTGAAGACTTTGCTTTGTGCGCTAGGGCAGCTGGAGTTCCTGGTTGCCAGCCACTTCCATTTCTCTGCCCATTCCCACGCTGACCCATTTGTCCTTGATTTTTTCCACTACCAAGTGAGGCCACATGCAAACTCGAAGAACGGCATCTCATATTCTGTTTGGCTAGCCTACACCTAACAACATGTACGTTGAATTCTCCAAATTCAGACTAAAAATCCCCTCTCAACCATTGAGCAACCCCCATCCTTGACACACACCTCCCCTTTCATTCCTTCTGGACCCGTCACCTAGTTCCTTCCCCCTTTTCTACATCCTCAGTCTGCTCATCACCCACCGCTCCCTACTGCAGGTCACCCATTTCTCATCCCCCGCCGCCTCCCGTCGCCTGCTGTCCAAATTTCCCCCTCTAGTTCGACATTTCATTCCCCATCTTCATTTATTTGATTCCACCATTTGGACCCCTTTGCCTTCTCCACTTACCATCTCTGTCTCTCCCTTCGTCAATCGTCAAACAAACCCACCTCACCTGGATCCACCTATGATTGGCCCACTTTTGCCATGCGCACTTTCCTTCAACACTTTTGACCAATTTCCTGCCTCACCTCCACCAGCCTGAAGACACATCTTGACATGAAGCTTCATCCACCATTTGTCCTTCAGTGCGGCCTGGCTCCCCTAAGCAGTCTGTTTTTCTCACTCAAGATTTCAGCATCCAGTCTTACAATTTTACCCGAGCCAATTAACCTACCAACCTGTACGTATTGGAGTGTGGAGTACCCAGAGAAAACCCCACATGGTCACAGGGAGAACGTACAAACTCCTTACAGACAGCACCTGCAGTCAGGATTGAACCTGGGTCTCTACCGCTGCGCTACTATGCAGCTGATCAAGCTTCAAGGCTAAAATCAGATAGCACTACCCTCGACGTTACTCTCCTCTAAGTTTCAGCACTGCATTTTCATTATTTCCAAGTAAAATGCTGCCAATTATCAGTACCATGGGTTTAAACAAAAATCATATATTATTAGTTTTCTTCTTCTGTTTACAACATGTTGTGGATGAATGCCAGAGGGATCTCACCAACGTTGCAATAACCCTTTATTGGATAAAAACAATGTAAAAGTCGTTTACTTGGCCATTATTGTTTGTAGGATCTCCAGTGGATGTCCACACTTAAAACGTCCTTCATAGATAGTAAACTAACTGCCTCGGATGTTCTGAGAAATATGTTTTTCCAAATTCTTTCTTTCTTACTTTGACCTTTTAGTAGTCTTAAAAGGCTCAATAAAAACAGGGCAACATCATAGGATCTATCCTTTAATGTTTTCATTCAGCCACTGCAAAAATCACAAACAACTTCAGGCAACAATTTGAGTCAGACTCTGTGCCAACATTCACTTCAGTGTCCAACGTCAGAGGAATTTATGCTTCAAATTAAGTTACTTAACATTTTATTTTGCATGTTCAAAATTTTAATTGCCTAACTCTCTGCAATCCAACCTTGCTGAGGTTGCTCTGAATAGACAATAGATAATAGGTGCAGGAGTAGGCCATTCGGCCCTTCGAGCCAGCACCGCCATTCACTGTGATCATCCACAATCAGTACCCCATTCCTGCCTTCTCCCCATATCCCTTGACTCCATTATCTTTAAGAGCTCTATCTAACTATCTCTTGAAAAAAAAAAAATTAGTTTATTGTCACTTGCACCGAGGTACAGTGAAAAGCTTTTGTTGTGTGCATTCCAGTCAGCAGAAAGACAATATATGATACAATCGAGCCATCCACAGTGTAGATATACAATAAAGGGAGTAACATTAAGTGCAAGATAAAGTGCAGTAGTCCAATTAAAGATAGTCCAAGGGTCTCCAATGAGGTAGATAGTTGCTCACTGCTCTCTAGCAGTTGGAAGGATGGTTCGGTTGCCTGATAACAGCTGGGAAGAAACTATCCCAGAAACTATCCCAGTGTGCGTTTTCAAACTTCTATACCTCTTGTCCAATGGGGAAGAGGGAGTGACTAGGGTGAGACTCATCCTTGATTATGCTGGTAACCTAGCTTAGGTAGTGTGAGATGTAAATGGAATCAATGGAGGAGAGGTTGGCTTGTCTGGGATGCGTCCACAATTTGTAGATTGAATTGGTTTTGTACTTGGCTGCACAGTCGTGTGTGTAAACGGAGTTAAGAAGTTGTTAGCTCTTGCACCGTTAAGTGTTCCTAATGGCTTAATGGCAAAAATCCATCTTGTACTCTTGGCTTGTGGCATTGAAAGTTCTCACCTCCATGCAAATGCCTTTCAGTGGGAGTATTGGACAGATAATCCTTCAGGAGATGATGGTAAATTAACATATTTAACAAATTATTCATGTGTAGCCTTCTAAGACCGATCTTCCAGGCAAGAGCTTCTCAAGGTATTTTTGGGTCAAACATGCCATACTTGCGACGTGAAAATAAGTATTCAAGCCTGCATTGTGCAATCAACTGTGCTGTGATATTGTGTTCAATTCTTAAAACCAGGCTCCAAAGTTATTCAGTGACAAATATGTTGGCAATGCCAACCTATGATAGTTATGCAATGAATACAGGCAAAGGGGAAGGAAGAATCCAAGGGGAAGCGAGTCATCTGGACCACTAGGGCTGGAGTGAAAGCTTTTGTAAAAGTTTAAGAAAGGAAATTAATTAAGGTATAATATAATAGGTGGATTCAAAAGGCTGGAGAAACTCAGCAGGTCAGGCAGCATCTCCTGAGAAAACAAAGAGGTGACGTTTCAGGTCGAGACCCTTCTTCAGAATGAAATAGGTGGGTTTTGCAGAATGTACATTTTGTATAATTTGTCACAAATGTTACATATAGGGATGTGATCTCTATTCCTTTTCATTCCAAAGTTGGTTTAAATCTATTAATATTAACCGACTGCCCCAGCAAGGTTGATTACAATTACATTAATTGTTCAACTGAATAATGCATTCAGATAGAAATAGATTTTTATAATAAAATGGAGACACGGTAGATGCTGGAATCTTGAACAAAGTCAAAATGCTGGAGGAATAATGAAGCGTAAAAGAATATTAAAGTGGAGAAATAATAAAACATAATGAAGTGGATGAGCAACATGCCCTCTGGAAACTTTTCCTACATATCTACGTTCAGATAAATCCTTTTTAAGAGCTAGCCATAAGTACAACGTATTTGGGGCCTGCTTTGAGGTGATATTTGAGGTGTAATGTAAAGCTTGTGAATATATGGATGTGCAATAAAATCTTATTTACTAATTATGTACGTTACAAAATCCCATTAAGATTGGAATAAATAAGAGACGCGCGAAGCTAACAGCAAGTGGATGTTTTAAAATAACGGAGATGGGTGCCTGGAAAGTAATGCTCGGAGGGGGTGGTGTGTGCAGGCAGATATGAAAGTGGCATTTAAGAGGTTTTTAGATATGCACGATGGAGGAATTTGGATCACGTGCAGATAGAGCAGATTAGTCTAACTTAGCATCATGTTCAGAATGGACAATGTAGGTCAAAGAACCATTCCTGTGCTGTAGTTCGACCTACCATGGAAAAGGGTTGAAACACTTCAGTTTCACTAAACAGAATAAGCGTTTCCTTATTACAATATTAAATGAGAGCTTTATCTTCTCACTAAGTGGACCCTGGGAAGACAAAACCCCACATTTCTCTCCAAGATATCTGAACAAGGCAAACATTAAAAACACATTAAAACTACCCACCTACCTGGTCTTTAACTTGTTCGTTTTAAAGATTTTTTTTTCTTTTGCAGTTTTATCTAATTGTTATTCCCGTGAGCAAGTGAGCTTATGTGTAGAAAGGATCTGCAGATGCTGGGTTATACCAAAGATCGACACAAAGTGTTGGAGTAATTCAGCGGGTCAGGCAACATCTCTGGAGAAAATGGATAGTTAACATTTCAAGTCGGGACCCTTGCGAGTACTTGACCCACTGAGTTACTCCAGCACTTTGTTTTCTGCTTGGAGTCTTAATTTGACATTGTGTATAGTTTAAACCTAAATAGCATCAGATTTGGTTTAGAAAATGCTTATAGTGACCGCTACATTTTCTAGATACACTTTAAATTTTTTTCTTACCTCATTTCTATGTATTTTGAGATCAGAATGATGGGCAACCTCTTCCCAATTACTAACAGTCTCAGTCTGGCGAAGGGTTAAAACGTCACCCATCCTTTTTCTCCAGTGACACTGCCTGACACGCTGAGTGTTACTCCAGCACTTTGTGTCTATCTTCAGCAAATGAGCTTAACTTGTTTGAAGTAATTGATATCAGGAAAAAAAATGGAATGCCAACCACTGACACCCCCCCCCCCCCCCCCCCCCTCCCACCCCCCCCCCCCCCCCCCCAACTTCAAATGCTTCCTCTGCTCACAAGTAAGAAATTCTCACAGAACTCAAAACACTCATCTCAGTTCTTGTATAAAATCTTTCCCTCACATTAAAATTTCCATCTCCGTGGCAGCAAAGCCCAGATTGTTTCCAAATATACTGTAAAAACGATATTGCGTCTTCTCACAGGTCTGAGCTACATTGGGAAGTACAGAAGGAATTCCAATCAGCATTAGAGTGGAACTTGAGGAAGCCAAAATATCTGGAGGCAAATGTTAATGTATTTTAAACTACATTGCACTATTTAGTCTGCCAGGGACACACAACTGTTGCAAGCTTCTGAGTAAACAAAATATTTTTGCCAGAAATCAAGTTATAATTCATCATTCCACCCTAAAAACCGGGCTGGATAATTATATTTGCCCCACTTTAAATAGAATCAAAAAATACAGAATAAACTCAACTAATCAGGCAGCATCTCGGAAATCTCAGCATCATGGATAGGTGACGTTTCAGGTTGGGGCCTTCTTCAGACTTGGAAATTAAAAAAAAAACTTCCAGATTAGTGTTATACGGTATAAGCACTGAAAGCTAGCAGACCAAACTGAAAATTTGGGGAATTGTTTTTATATTTGTTTACCAGAAGGCTGCCCAGATTAGAGGGTATTTAGGTATTTGCAGAGGTGGAAAAACATGGTTTGAGTTTTTAGAGTAGAGCCAACAGAACTATATAAAATTAAAGAGGGGCATGAACAGAGTAGACAGTCACATTTTTTCTCCTTGGTGGAAATGTCAAAGACTAGAAGGCTTATCTTTAAGGTCAGAGGGGGAAAGTTTAAAAGGAGATGCGCATGGCAAAATTTTTATTTATAAACAGGAGTAATGGGGGGTGCCTCAATCGCACGCTTAGGGTGGTGATAAAAATAATGGCATTAAGCAGCTTTTAGATAGGCAACATGGATATGCAGGGAAAGGAGAATAAGTTGTCATTATGTTCAGCACAAACAATGTGGGTCTGAAGGGTTCGTGTTCGTGCAATACTGTTCTATGTTCACAGTTCAGAGAATAAATGAAATGAAGTGTTGACTCATAGCACAGTTTTAACTGCGTCTCCTTAGTCAACCCATTTAGTTAAAAAACAAAGCAAGCGTCGATGATCATTTATAAAGCCAGACTTGGCAAACGAATCATACAAATATGTTTTATTCCTGCAATGATCCATCTGTACCAGTTTCTAATCCATATACTAATGAACAAATGATGTTTGAAGTTATTTTTTTAAAAACCTTTAATTACTCCCAACAATCCTCAGGAAATTTTCCCCAACACGGAAAAAATATCGTGGTAGTACAATAGGAAACTGGACAAAAGTTTAACATCCATATAATGTTTGCCATCTATGAAAAAATCTCCCTCCATATGCTCTAATCCACTGAATTACATTTAACTATACATATTTTCAGATCAAGGTTTAATTTGTTGAGAGGGGGAAAAATATTAATTAATAATGGATTTTCAGGTTGACCTAACTTTTCATGCACACACTAAACAGAGATTACCTCAGTGTCAACTAAATGTTAACATTCAATGCAACAGTTTTAAGACCATCAATGAGGCGATACTGTTTTCAAGGCTGTCGTGGATTAGCTAAATAAGTAACAGCTCTCAAGTTACTATCTCAAGTGTTTAAATCCCTCCAAATCATTACTGCAGTAAGGGTCATTCATGGGTCTGATCTTCAGTCTTCAATAATGTATCACCATCACATTGGACATTGCAAAAAGCAAAAATAAATTTGAAGGGAATTTTCCATGTTAAGTTTGAGTGTGGAAAATTACGTGATGTTGACTGCTTTGGAATTTTTTAGTGAATCTAACATTTACCAGCTGACACCCCTCCAGGCCGGGTTTAAGATTTAAGCTCTAAACTTCATGTAATGAACTTGACAAGTGCCTTTCATTTATCCCTTTAAAGATTTTTTTTTGTACAAAGTGACAGCTTCAGAAACCATTCAACGAAAACGCAGAAGAAAATAAGTGAAAGTTGTATTTAGCAATCATTTCCTTTTAATATCTATTAATGAAGTCCAGGCAGATCTCAAGAGTACAATTTCGCTTGTCGAGTTTCCTTGCTGGATCCAAAGTGTCCTGGCAGCCAGCTTGTTGTCTTACCATATTGGAAAAGGGTCAAATGGTAGGGCAAGATTAGGCTCTATTTGCTGCTGGTTAGGTTCTGGGGAGGTTGCACATTTCACATTGATCAGTGCCTGGCTGGTTCATAAAAGTTCAGTGCCTACAGGACCACATAGCCGTGGGAGTAGACTGCTGGGATCCTCCCAATGCATCAAATTCAGAGGCACTGGGCGCTTGCACACCCACTGTACCTGCAAACAGAGAGAAAACCTATTAGCAAGTGAACCGCAAGAAGAGAAAAAGAGCAATGCATATACAATTGCAGGTACATAGTTCATTGAAAGTGGTGTCACAGGTAGATAGGGTGGTCAAAAAGCTTTGGGCACATTGGCCTTCATCAGTCGCAGTATTGGGTATAGAAGATAGACACAAAATGTTGGGTAACTCAGTGGTCCAAGCACATCTCTGGGTGAGAAAAAGGAATAGGTTGATGTTTCAGGTCAAGACAAACTTCTTTCAAACCAGCATCTGCAGTTCCTTCCTACACATATAGAGTATAGAAGTTGAGATGTCATGCTACAGTTATACAAGACATTGGTAGGTCACATTAGAGCATTGTGTTCAGTTCTGGTCACCATGTTATAGGAAAGATATTGCCCAAGCTGGAAAGGGGGCAGAGAAGATTGAGGATGTTGCCAGGGGCCGAAACGTTGTCTATTTCCTTTGCTCCATAGATGCTGCTGCACCCAGAGTTTCTCCAGCACTTTTGTCTACCTCATGATTCCAGATACTGGATGTACACATGTTCTCCACAGATACCGCATGTACACATATATTCCACTGAGTACAACTCTTCGTTATTACCTCGGAGTCTTAGCAAAGAGCTAACATGTGAAGCAACAGAATTGTTCAACAATTTACGCATATCTGCAAGTACCGTTTAATTACCCATCCCCTTTATCTGTCTTACTGCAGAGCTGTTCAATAGTAGCCCACTGTTCTGATCTCTTCCAGGTCTGGGCAAGTTCCTCATTCCGTGTTTTCACTGCTTCCAACAGCAAGTTGATACTATCCTGTTAAGGATACAAAAGAGAGATTATGCAGACCCAAAAATATTTGACGCATACTTTAGTCGATGCTGTTGGACACACGGTGAAACAGGACATTTATAATACCATCAATTGAATGCAGTTGGCTCATAAATAATTTTAAATAACCATTTGAAGGCAAAGTTTTTTACTTCCAAAATTACTTGTATTCATATCTGCTGCCTAAAATGGTGGATAAAAAAAAAACCCCCCAAAGTAGATGAGAACTTACAATAAACTCAAGTAGGAAATGGTGTGTTGGTGGGGAAGTATTTGAAAATAATCAAGTTAAAGAAGCAGGACGATAAAGCAGAAAATAGAATATGCCAATGGTTTCCATGGTGTTTTGCTTAGCATACCTCACAGAATTCAGCTGTTCAGGATTCCATGAACCCTTTAGGACATTTTGGCTCAGGTGGAGTTTTGTGGAATAATGCCAATGTTTTTTAAAAAAAATGCATGTCATCTGTCGTGCCCCCAAAAGTTAATCCATTGGTTCTAAAGGAGCTATATCTAAATCTACACCAGTTAAGTTTCGAGAATTTTTTGCATAAAACATGATTTTTTTCTCTTCTTGGGATGGGATGGATGTTCAATAAGTTTCTTACTTCCTTTCAGAAAACGGACTTGTGGCAGGCAGATGTACAGTATCAAATCACACCACATTCTGACCAGAGCCCTTGATTATATCAACGCATAACTGAAGTCTATTCCACAATGAGCGAGTTTTACTTATTGTTTAAAGAATACACGTGCACTCAGTTATATCATATCTGGAAATAATACATTTGAGCGCCTAACACCAATGATTACAAAATGTACTTAATCATAACATATTCTTCAACATTGTCAGCTTTCAAAACAGAAAAACTCACTTCATCTTCAACAAACCATTCGATGTGAAAACTAGCCTGCAAATAGACTTGAACATAATTTTTTAAATATTTAAAGGGGGGTATTTCAGGGTCATTCTATATAGGAACAGTTTGAATGCAAATAAATATAAGAACACATTATACTTGGGCACAAATATTCTCTCATCTTACATTAAATTACTTAATATGCCTTTTCCATTACCTGGTAATCCTGTTGGACCAGCACCATTTTACCAGATTTGAATGATTAATGCCTATCATTAAAGAAGTGAATCTTAAAAATATCCAAAATCACTGGCATCTTTCCAAAAGCAGTACATTAGATTCAGCAAATTATGACTTAAAATGGTTTTATTCCAAATGATTCTCCAATGAATTTGCTGATCTGATAACAATTTGCATAGTAGGTATTTATTAACATACTAGTACACGTAAAAATAAATCAAATACATGTTAACAGACGGAGATAAGTGGAATAATTATTGTTAATTGTAATGTTTTTAATTAAGCAGAAAGCAAGTGTGACTATTTACTTCAGCCAAATCCACAGCACGGATTTCACTGATGCAGAGCCACCACCTAGGTTCTCTCCCGAAACAAGCCTGATATAGAAGGCTTACCTTGCTGGCCTGGGGGAGTGGGCAGATGCATGGCAGATGAAGTTTAATGCGGATAAATGTGAGGTTATCCACTTTGTAGCAAAAACAGGAAGGCAGATTACTATCTAAATGGGCGTCAAGTTGGGAAAAGGGGAAGTACAACGGGATCTGGGGTCCTTGTACATCAGTCTATGAAAGGAAGCATGCAGGTACAGCAGGCGGTGAAGAAAGCGAATGGCATTTGGCCTTTTAATAACAAAAGGATTGGAATATAGAAGCACGAGGTCCTTCTGCAGTTGTACAGAGCCTTAGTGAGACCACACCTGGAGTATTGTGTTGCAGTTTTGGTCCCCTAATTTGAGGAAGGGACATCTTGCTGTTGAGGAGTGCAGCGTAGGTTTACAAAGGTAAATTAATTCCCGGGATGCGGGACTGACATATGCTGAGAGAAATGGAGCGGCTGGCTTGTACACTCGAGTTTTTAGAAGAATGAGAGGGGATCTCATTGAAACATATAAGATTGTTAAGGGCTTGGACACGCTAGAGGCAGGAAACATGTTCCCAATGATGGAGGAGTCCAGAACCAGGGGCACAGTTTAAGAAATAAGGAGTAAGCCATTTAGAACGGAGACGAGGAAACACTTTTTTCCATCACTGAGAGTCTGTGGAATTCTCTGATGCTTTCAAGAGTGAGCTAGATTTTTAGGGCTCATTAAAAATAGCAGAGTCAGGGGATATGGGGAGAAGGCAGCAACGGGGTACTGATTGGGGATGATCAGCCATGATCACATTGAATGGCGGTGCTGGCTCAAAGGGCCTACTCCTGCACCTATTGTCTATTGTCTAAAATATCCTAAAGGCCAGCAGTGAGGCTGTAAGTGGCAGCGAGGCTGCATGTGGTAGCAAGGTCTCCAGGAATATAACAGGATAAATAAGCAGTCAAGCAAAACAAAACCCTGTCTTGGGCGTCTTCGATTGATGGCAAAACCCCCACTCCCAGCTCTGCTGCCTGTCAAAGGTTTTCAATGTCCCTGAACATCCAAGCTCAAAGCATTCAAAAATTATTTATGATCTTAGAGTAGACTTCTCTGCCTTGAATGGCCAGGGAATTTCAGCAAGTTTCATCATTGGTGACACTACAGAAACCCCAGTTTCTCTACTCAGCTAGTATGCTTGGGAACATCCACACACAAAGGGAACGGAGCTTGTACAGAGGAAGGTACACAAAAGGCTGGAGAAACTCAGCGGGTGCAGCAGCATCTAAGGAGCAAAGGAGATAGGCAACGTTTCGGGCCGAAACCCTTCTTCAGACGTTCAGATGAACATTGGCCTTGTCCTGCAGAAAAACTGACATGACCACCAAAACTAACGCACAACACTCAGCAAAAAAAGTTCAAAATTTGGATGATCCAGATCTCCAGTTGATCACTGGTATCCAGGCTATCCCACACACACACACATATACTTGCCATTCTGAATTAAAAAGGTAAGAGCTGGAAAAGATCTGGACACACTTGCTGGGAATATTCCAAGATAGATGACTGCTTCGGACTCTGAATAAACTCTGGGATTGGTGGCCTCCCAGCAATATGTGTACTCTCAATACTCTTTCTATATCGTTTCTCATCCAAGTGCAAACCATTCCAGTAATATAAAATTTAAATATGAACACAAAAACAACATATGAATGAATTGTTAACGGTCAAATAAAAGTTACACAATAAATCTGATTCAGTGCCCATCAATCTTGTAAGCAAACCCAAGAAGGGTAACTTCCTTTGTAAGATAAGAACCCAAGAAGAAAATTCTATTTGTAAGATAAACAAAGAACAGCATGGAGCACACTGGCTACAGCAAACTATCTGCCACCAAGATCATGATAAATATGAACTTCCTTTATTTTATCCCCCCCCCCTCCCTCAATCTACCATGTTGAACTAGTTGCTTGGATTCTCTCTTGTTGGAGATGGTCGTTGCCTGGCACATGTGTGGAGAGTATGTTAATTGTAACTTATAAGCCTATCGTTAAACGTCATCCAGTTCATAATGTATGCAGGAATGAACTGCTTCATATTTTGAGGAATGTCAAAGGCAACCTAACATTGTGCTTTTCATCAATGAATATTCTTACTTATTACATTACGAATGAAGAAACTTTGCTGGTGATGCAAATGAAGAGCCCAGATTACTGCCTCACAGAATATCTGCATGGATATCCTGGGACCATTCCACAGCTTCCTTTTGCAAACATGACTCCATCAATCGAGTGCCTTCTGTGATGCCTATTGACACCAGGTGTGTACAACATTTATTAAATAAGGCAAAAATAAGCAGTCACTCTCGGCCCACCCCTAATTATGAAAAATACTACTGTGTATTTACAATATTTTATTTTTTGATGTTTACTGGCATCAAATCTGCTTGTGAGTGCCTCCGTAAAATAATGCAGGTATTTGATCAAAATCTACCAAATGTACCAGAATAAGCACAAATAATTGTTATGCCCTTACCTTATCCTGAATATTTTGACATATTTGCTCATTTTATCATTTTTTCTTATTAGAGAGCCAGTTCCTCACAAATTTATTCCACTAAAAATTCAAAAACTGCAGAAAATCTGAAATAATAACAGAAAATGCTAGGGAAATTGAATAGTTCTGACAAAGGGTCTGCAAATTAAAACATTAACTCTGTTTCTCTTTACATAGATGCTTGCCTGACGTTTCCAGCATTTTTTGGTTATTATTTCAAAACTTTTAAAAAATGATTTGGTGTGGCCATTGGCACACCGATGCAAGGAACTTAAAAAAAATATGTGAAGCTTTTTAAAACAGTGTAATTTTGTTGCTGTTATATCGATGTCTCATACAGCCCTCTTCAACGATACTCACCCTGAGTGGCATAACATCATTGGTGACCAGGAAGAGAAGCAGGTGGAAATCTGAGATGACATCAAGAAAAACAGATGATTGACCTCTGTGCCAAGTAGGAGGCCAGGTGTGTGAAAATCCTATCGAAAAACAAATGAACATTTAGTGCAAAGTTATAAAAGGATCCGAGAGAAACAGTTGCTGAAACATTCATTTTAACAATTGGAGGGAACATTTACCTGCGTCTCACCGACAACATTCCCTGTTCACAACAGGGAAAGGTTGTGGAGATGAAGCAAAAGTGTAAAACAGGATCCTTTGGAAATGTTGTGGGAAATCTATGTTCAAAAGAATGTTTACACAATCAGTTTTAAAAAGGTTTATAAAAGTACAACATTCTGGAAAACAAGCACGGTATTCAAATCATCGTTTAAGAGGAAAGGCATTAATATCTGAAATTATGGCCATTAGTCAGAATATTTTGTTTATTAGTTCCAATAATTGTTCATTCTCAAAATCCTTTTTCCTACTGAATTCGATAGATGAATTATGAATTATATTTTAACATCAGAATGCAGCACTTCTCGTCTCTTTTTTTCCTTTGAGAACACTTCTGCTTATCAATTATCTTATGCAAACCTTTAAGTGGTTTGGATAAACTATACTCTCTATAAAACATTTACAAATGGCGTGAATATAATGTTCATGAGCATTGAAAAATCTCCCCAAGATACTTCAGAAAAACTAGACAACGTAAATATTAAAATGCGACCAAAAGGTTTGACAAAACGCTAGTTTTGAGAATAATTGGAAACGTTAACGGAAGTGGTTTAGGGAGGAATTCTAGAGTTGTAGAGCAGTTCAGCTGAAGACATGATAGCTAACCAATGGATGAAATGGAAGGCTATAGTTATTAAAGCCATCGTTGGCAGTGATGAAGATTTTGAGAAACAAAATCATTACAGTACCAAAGGGTGGAGGAGGAAAACATTAGTTCACTTGCATGAGACGTTCCTCAGACTGGTTGAGTCAGGCATAGCTTAGTGGTGGGATTATTTCAGGCACGTGCCATCAGGGTAGGCAAGGTAGGCACTGCCTACCCTGACTAAAATTATAACATGGTAATAACTAAATATAAATAGTAAAGGGAATGGGAAATTATGCCTATGTAAGAGATCGATCTCTTAGGTAGGCATAATTCTCCGTGCCTTTCCATCCGCAGCGCTTGTAACACGTGGAAGGTCTGTGCAGCCCACGTGCCGTCAGCGCTGGCTGAAGCCGCCGTCAATGACAAGCGGGGCTGAAGGCGGCAGAAATTCTGCCTTTTGCAGCCCTGCCATGCGCGTCTACTGCGCTCACAGCGCTAAGAGCAAGTTATCTTGGCGTGGTTTTCAAATATGGTTTGTCAATATTTTTTTAAGTGTATCCTAGGAACCAGGGAGAGAAAAGAATGGGGCTTGTGAATCAATAATTGTGGTACGTAACATTTTTTTTATGTTTTTAAATACTGTATTTCCCCGGGGTGTGTGGGGGGGGGGGAGAGCTCCTTTCACAGTGTTTTGGGGAGTCTGGACCGGGGTAAAGTTGCAGGGAGGGCACGAATGTTATGAATGAGGGGATTGGGATAATGCCACTTGCGACGCTCCTTGCACGGAGGCGTGGAATATGCCACCGCATTGAGGGTGGGGGGGGGGGGGAGGTGGAGGGGGGGGGGGGGGGGGGGGGAGGGAAGTAGCTCGGGGTGGGGGCTGAGCGGCCCGCTGGGTCCGGACAGCGGAACCAGCCGCCACCCTTAGCTCCTCTGCTGCCGGTCCCCCCACTCACCAGCTCTGGCAGCTCTCCGTCTACAAACCACTCTCCTGCCGCTTGCTGGCCTCACTCATGTCCTTAAATTCCGACAGCGCGATTGAGGTTACTCGACTGTGGGAATTTAAGGATTTGCAGGAAGGTGACAGTTGTTCCGACGGAGAGCACTGCCAAAGGTGAGCGGGCCGGCAGAAGGCGCTGAAGTGGCGGCCAGTTCTGCTGTCGGGTCCCGGCGGCCATCTCGTAGCTACCCGGGCTGCTTCTATCCCCCACGCTACAGTGCGGGGGCTTCGTGCCCGGAGAGCCTGCGGCTAGCAGTGTGAAGTGAATAAAGTTACTGTATTTATCCCCGACACCCTCCTTCTCAACATCTCGTGCCCTCCCACGACTTTACCCCTGGAACAGACTCTCCACACGCTGTGAAAGGAAACTGTTCCCCCAATATGGTCTGGACTAGGGAAAACCTTGGGCACAATTGAAATGTCACTGGTTTTAATTAATTTATTTATTTAAACGGACGCGAAAAATCTGCGGCATGCGCGGTTTAATATTTTTTTTAGTGGACAGAGTGACAACACCCTGTAGTAATTACTACTCACGGCGTCGTGCCTGGATTATTTGGTTCTTTTTTGGCAGATTTCGGGGCAGCCAGGTTAAATTCCTTAGTTATAACAAAACAGAGAATGCAAAGTATGAAATAAAAACAGATTATCAGCAAGTCAATCAAGCATGTGCAGAGCAAGAGAGATTTGACTTTTCAGATACATAACTTTTTAATCAAAAACTGTAAAATGTGTAAAAAACTGGGATTGAGGCTTAAGAGAGATGATCAGTCATTACAATAATTAAAATGGAAGGAAACTGAAGCTCTAGCACCATGCATATCAAAACATGCAGTTGCCGACAACAAAACAAAGTGGTCCGGTTTAGGGAGAGCAATAGACTTAGTTCGCTGGAGGATAACACCAGAAGAGTTGATTTGAAGCGGACATTTGTTAGGATTGTGATGTGGTAGTCATCAAAGTTTCTCTGCTCTGAAGGTGATTTTTTCAGACGACGGACATTCTAAGCCAATTTAAAACACTTCCCTTTAAAGACACTTTTTAATTTCCCTCCGAGATCTAGCAGATGTTCACTGTCCCTATGGAGTCACTTTTTTATTTTGAAAATGTTCTGGGGAAGAATCTTAGAAATGGTCAATTTATCATTTTCAGTGATTTGGATGGAGGATCAGTTTTATCAAACGTCATGCACTTATTGGGAAGCAGGATGGTGATGATTTGCAACACCCCCCCAAAAAACAATGCACAAAATGGCAATTCCTGCTACACCACACTTAAACAAGATGAAAAACAATATATTACTATATTAAATTGATATAAAAAACACAATTAATGTCCAGTTTTTACAACCAAATGTACTAAAAAGGTGCCCATGGTTTTTAAACATATGCAGGAAATAGAACAATAACATATATTTAAGATCAACTGTTGGTTATACAAAATAGCACTTTCTTCTACACCCGAATGTAACAGTATTATAACCCGCAACATTTCAATGTACTGCACATACTGCTGCCTCAAGTTTATTCAGATTTCTATGTCAGTTCCTCTTGCAATGGCTACTGTTTTAAATAACCCTGCAGTCATGCCAAAATCCTTTTCATCTGTCACTTCAAGAGATAAGCACACAACTGAAAACAATTCACGTTTATTGCAAATAAATGTATAAATGAGCAACAAAATGTTGGCGAGTCCAGAACCAGGGCCCCAGTCTTAAGAATAATAGGGGGCAGGTAATTTAAGACTGTGGTGAGGAAAGCTTTTTCACCCAGAAGTTGTGAATTTATGGAATCCCAGCCACAGAGGGCAGTGGAGGCCAAGTCACTGTATAGATTAAGAGAGAGCTAGATAAGAGCTTTAGTGGCCAGGGAGACAAGGATATGGAAGAAGCAAGCAGCGGGTTATATTGATAGGGGACGATTCAGCCATGAATCACAAATGAATCATTGTGTCTATGGACCAGCTCTAAGCTCCGTTTCCCACCCAAAACGACTTCCCCATGATAATTCCAATTGTTATTACCAATCACCAAGTCCTCTCTTTCTGGAGTTTCACCACAAACTCAGCTGGACCACCAAATCCTCCCCCCACCCCTTTTTATTTCTTGCCCAGAGCAATTAATGGACCTTTGAACAAGAACACACAAAATGGCCGCTACCTCTGCCAACCCATCTTTACCTTTTACGTGGAGACATCCAGGCTAATCAATCGTAAGAAAGCCCTCTGTTAAAGCTTAAACAGGTCTTGCATTCACATGGCCACTGAAATGGCAAAATCCAGGTGTGGGTATATCGAATGCGTTTTATTTTCCTTCCCTGATTCAAAGTAATTCCCAGAAAGCATTGGCATTGCAATAGTCCACCACCAGAAACATATCTAAGCAAGCACCCACGTGGAACTGAAAAGAAACTGTCGTTCCTATTCTTCGACTCAGTAACAACACTAACTTAATCTCCCCTTGTCACTTTCCAGAGTTTATCTGCACTCTGAAACTCATCCTGGATATATTTAGCATTCTTTGAAAAGAAAAACATACCCCCAGTTTTTCAAATGGTTGATAAGAGCAATGCAAAAGAAAAAATATACCAGTTTCGAATTAAAATTAAATTTAGTCTCTTTTAATAATTACATGAACATACTTTCACCACAAGTGCGTGTAAAAAAGATTTTATATAGATACTTCCAAGTTTTTGGCCTGCAAGCCTGGGGGGGATGCAGCTACTGACATACATGAGGGGAAGAGATGGGATTAATGTTCAAACATCTAACACATCTGTGCCAAGTTAACCTTACCATAACTGTGAAAGGAAATCATGTGTCCTTTAATAGAAATTTGATATAATTTTTGGGACTTGACGCATACATAGTAGGCACATCAGCTTTTAAACTACTTTTTTGCAGTTTCAGTAGTCAGACCTTTAGAGGTAAAAATGAACATTAGTAAACGCAAGCCATGTTCTCTACATTCTTGCAGTATCCCAGGGCAAACAAATGTACCGACCAGGCAAATTCAGGTAAAATTACCTTAGCTCGCACTACATCTATGATAGTACGACAACTGGCAATGGTCGTGCTCAACTGTGTACATTTCTTTGCCAAACTTGTCTATGTCCTGTGCGAAAAAAGAAAAAAATTCACTCCATCAAGTGCATGTAGAACATGCAACATAAATTATCGTTATGTCTAACATTTTACATCTTGTTCAAAGATAAAATCAATGCAAAGTTTCTCTGCAAAGTCAATCAAGTATTTGATGAATATATTTTTATTAGTTATAAATCGCAATTTAATAAAAAATACTTCTTACATATCATTCATAGTATTATTAATATTAATATTAACATTTAAGACTTTATGTTTCTATACATTAAATTTTTTTTTTTAAATTAAGTAGGAAAAGAAAGAGAAAATAATATAGAAAATAAAGGAAGTTGAATGGAGGTATTACACAATTATTCCATCGTTGGAGATATAAACCATGATTTATTATACGTAATACTTCATCATCTATTATTCAGGCCTCAGTCAAGTCTCCGCACTGAGCACTTTGACCCTGTAAATATTCAAAATATGGAGACCCATATCCCACTGAATAGATCCAACCAGTCCATTAGGAAAAGCCTTAATCTTTCCTGATGGAGTGTCTCTGACATTGTCTGTATTCACATTTTGATATGTGGGATGTAGGACCTTTCCAGAATTTTAATATTAAATTTTTCCCCAATTAATTAACCTATAATCAATAAAAAATTTCTTGATTCTTTTGTATTAATTGATCTGTTTCCAGAAATTCCTAGTATTATTAACATTGAGTCAGGAGTCAGATCATATTGACAACAATTTGAAATCATCCTAAAAATTTTCCTATATCCAAACATTTTGTAATTTTTACAACAAATTTTGTAAATGAGTGATGTCAGATTAGCTTCTAAGTGCTGACATTTATCACATATGGCGGATAATCTTTGGAAAGATGTTATGTAGTTTGGATTTTGAGTAATGTAGTGTAATGTAATATTTTTTAAATTGTATACGAGAGTGTCCTAGCTATTTACGAACAATGGTGTATATGTTGTAAACTTTCAACCATACTTCTGGTCTTATATTTGACCTAATTCGTTATCCCCATTAATGGGACATCTTTTCAATAGGATATTATTTATAAATTAATATATATATATTCTGTGGTCGGTCTTTAATTTAACATTCATCTAAAATTTTCTGTCTTCTATTCTAGTTCCTGTGTGTTTGCTTTTACATATTCCTGATTTGTAAGTATCAAAATGGAATCTTTGGATGTTAATCCATAAATTTGTTGTAATTCCCTTGAAATGAAAGGAAAGAGTTTTCCCTGTAGAGATCGCCCATACTTAATAATTCCCTTATTTTTCCATTGTAAAAAGCCTAATCCATCTTTGAAGGTTTGAATGTAACATTATTTACAATGGTAAGGGCTAGTGGTATAGATTTCAATTTTAATGTTTTCTTTGTTTGTTTCCAAATACGTATTCCACTTTCTATTATAGGGTTTTCACTATAGGTTTTCTTACCTAACTTAATATTGGGAAATATTATTGAACTGATTTCATAGAAACATAGAAACATAGAAATTAGGTGCAGGAGTAGGCCATTCAGCCCTTCGAGCCTGCACCGCCATTCAATATGATCATGGCTGATCATCCAACTCAGTATCCCGTACCTGCCGTCTCTCCATACCCTCTGATCCCCCTAGCCACAATGCCAAACATCCAACTCAT
>CM069153.1:39826685-39870480 GCA_035221665.1 Okamejei kenojei
CATATTTACATATTGGATATTTGTGGGAGGAAAGAAAAAAAAAAAAAAAGCAATTTTAAGAAACTTTAAGTCCAATAAAGTTAGTCCCTGGTGAGATAGGAGTTTACAGTCCTAATGGCCTCTGGGAAGAAACTCCTTCTCAACCTCTTCGTTTTCACAACATGGCATTGGGGGCGTTTGCCTGACCGTCGCAGCTGGAACAGTCCGTTGCTGGGGTGGAAGGGGTCCCCCATGATCCTGTTTGCTCTGGAGTTGCACCTTCTGATGTATAGTTCCTGCAGGGGGCGAGTGTAGTCAAGTCAAGTCACATTTATTTATATAGCACATTTAAAAAACAACTCTCGTTGACCAAAGTGCTTTTACATTTGTTATAAGAGTAGTATACACAAGCAGGCTACATGCATATATACAAATAGCCCTCGCTCAGAGGACGTCAGGAAAGGCTTGGGAGAACAGATACGTTTTTAGACTAGACTTAAAGGAGTCGATGGAGGGGGCAGTTCTAATGGGGAGGGGGATGCTGTTCCACAGTCTAGGAGCTGCGATCGCAAAGGCGCGGTTGCCCCTGAGCTTATGCCTAGACCGCGGGACATTCAGCAACCCCAAGTCGGCCGATGTGAGGGACCTGGAGGTGGTGCGGTGGGTGAGAAGACATTTAATGTAGGTGGGGGCAAGCCCATTGAGGGCTTTGTAGACAAAGAGGAGGGTCTTGAAATTTATTCGGAACCGCAAAGGGAGCCAGTGGAGAGAGGCCAGGATCGGGGTGATGCGGTCCCTTTTTCGGGTGTCCTTGAGGAGTCTCGCTGCGAAGTTTTGGACCAGTTGCAGGCGGGACAGGGAAGACTGGCTGATGCCAGTGTAGAGGGAGTTGCAGTAATCTAGGCGTGTAGTTCCCATAGTGCGTTCGGCCGAACGCACTACTCTCTGCAGAGCCTTCGTGTCCTGGGCAGAGCAGTTCCCAAACCAGATCGTGGTGTTTCCAGACAAGATGCTTTCCCACCTTCAATCACTGTCCTCACTGTGTCCACCTCTGGAGGTTTGCGAACCACTTTGGCATTTTCTTCTCTTTCTCTTAATGCAGGAATTGTGAATTGTATGATCACAAACCATGATTTTTGAACTACTTCACGGAAGGGACACCTTTCACTTTCTGTGGCATTCACAAGTTTCAATTGAAACGATGGGTTAGTTAATAGACTACTAGCTTTCCTTCTCCCCCCAGAATATTTTCAACATCACCAATAACCTCTACATACAAGGACAGTTTCATTTGGTCAGTGTAAGAAATGAAAGCCTCAAGCACCAGATTCTATGCCCCAAGATAGACAAGATGCCCTGATAATGCCGGTCAGCACCAGAGACCTGCTTTCGATCCTGACTATGGGTGCTGTCTGTACGGAGTTTGTACATTCTCCCTGGAGGAAACCTTCATGGTTCATAAGTTCATAAGTGATAGGAACAGAGTTAGGCCATTCGGCCCTTCACGTCTGCTCCACCATTCAATCATGGCTGATCTATCTTTACCTCTTGACCCCATTCTCCTGCCTTCTCCCCATAACCCCTGACACCCGTCCTTATCAAGAATCTATCTATCTCTGACTTAAAATAATATCCAGTGACCGCCTCCACAGCCTTCTGTGGCAATGCATTCCACCGATTCACCACCCTTACTAAAGAGGGTGACAGAGAGAACATGCAACTCCATACAGACAGCACCTGAGATCTGGATCAGGCCGGTCTCTAACAATGTGAGACATCAGCTCTACTAGTTATGCATATGTTACCTGCTGCACTGAGTGTTAGTTGTGAGGGACTGTTGATGTTACGTGAAGAACTACCAAAGAATATGCAGTTCATTTATTCACTTACCATTCTCTGACTATGCACATCAGAACCTATGTCCAGCATTCATCTACATACATTGAATACAGCTTGCACCAGCATCTTTTTGACATATCGATGATGTTTCATACATGTAAAATAGAAATTCCTGGTTTCAGAAAACCAGTTTGCTGATTTTGAAAAATTCATGCAATTAATCAAAGTGTCAAATAGCTGCTCATAGGTGTTTGCAACTGGTGAAAATAGTGTGGTGGGCTAGGTGAAGCCAATTCATGTGCTATATTTGAATAAGTGATTTTGCAATCCAGATGACATCAGAAACATCTGATGGGAATCAGGGGCTGTGCAGAGGATGATTTAAATATCTAGGGTTTTAGTTTAATTTCTTAGCTTAATTTAGAGATGCAGCGTGGAAACAGGCCCTTCGGCCCTCCGAGCCCACGCTGACCCAACGATCCCCGCACACTAGCACTAATCCTATACACACTGGGGACAATTTACCAATGATGCCAACCCAAATAAACCTACACATCTGCACATCTTTGGAGTGCAGGAGGAAACCAGAGATTCCAGAGAAAATCCACGCAGGTCATGGCGACAAAAACGCACAAACACTGTACAGACAAGCACCCGTAGGCAGGATCGAACTCGGGGCCCCTGGCCCCTGCTGTATGGCAGCAACTCTACTGTTGTGCCATTTGGAATATTTGGAGTTTTATTTGGAATTATTTCGATATAAAGCAAATTAATATTTAACAAACAATGAAGACATTCAGATGATGGGATAGAATTACATGAAAGATAAATTTAGGGAGGCACAATGAGGCATCAGTAGAGTTGCTGCCTTGCAGGGCCAGAGACCCGGTTTAATGCTGTCAACACAATGAACAAACGGTTATCATAATCGCAGTCTGCAAGATTAGTAGATTATACCGAGCCATCAGAAAATGATCGGCTGAAGTGCAATTTATCAGGCTATTTACACTTTAATTTGCGGGGGCTAAATGTTATTCGCGATATTCCCTTTATCATGAAACTGTACGCTGTGGATGGCTCGGTTGGTAATCATGTATGTATGGTCTTTCCACTGACTGGTTTGCTTGGTACACGTGACAATAAATTAAAACTAAACCTGAGGGGTCACATTTATCCAAGTGTCCCTTTAGTTACTTTGTATTTGTGGTGAGGAGGTTTTACCTTCATCACTATGAGATCCAGACCTATAACTATATTCCACATGAGAAATAAATTAATAAATCTCCCAATAAACCGTCCAAAAATTATTTTGAATATATGTTCCCAAAATTTAGGTATATCTGCCTTGGGAAATAAGTCCTTCTTGCTATGGGTATTTGGGGCTTCTCAAAATGTTAAACCACTCAATTATATCTCCTTTGTTCCAAAGAAAACAATCTCAGTTTAGAAGTGTCCACTTCATATTCTCTGCATCCTGTTGTTCCATCAGATCTTCCTGCACTGTGCCATATGCTGATAGAACAGCAGGGGGCAGTAGCCACAGCTAAAGCCCAGTTTACAATTGGAAGAGTCATTGATAAAATTGAAGCAATCGGTCAAAAACTGTTTTCTGTCTAAATTCATTGTCCATTAACAGTGATCTGCCTGAGGGAATGGTGTGTGTTTCAGCCCTTTAGTTTGAAGATTAAGCGTGTTAATTGATTGAAAGTAACAGCATGGAAACAGGCCCTTCGGCCCATCAAGCCCATGCTGACCATCGATCAGCTGTTCCCACTAGCTCTATGTTATCCCGTTTTCTCATCTGCTCCCTATTACACTAGACTAGGGGCAAGTCACAGAGGTCGATCAACCTACAACCCATGTCTGTGGATGCGGGAGGAAACCGAAGCACTCAGAGAAGCCCACGCGGTCACAGGGCGAATGTACAAACTTCACACAGGCAGCACCTGAAGTCGGAATCGAACCCGAGTCTCTAGTGCTGTGAGGCAATAGCTCTACCAATATACTATTCGTTTCATGCCTGCAGGCAAAAGTGAGTTATGTGTTGTGTTATTTCCAGACACACAGTGAAAAACATAGTGGGATCTACAGAGTTTGTATGTTCTCGTTGTAACCGCATGGGTTTTCTCCAGGTATTCCGGTTTCCTGCCACACTCCACAGAAGTACAGATTTCTAGGTTCATTGGCTTCTGTAAATTGTAAATTGGTCCCTTGTGTGTGGGATAGAGTTAGTGCACGGGTGTGATCGATGATCGGCACAGACTTGGTGGGCTGAAGGGCCTGTTTCCACGCTGGATCTCTAAAATCTCCTCTCTTGATCCTAACATTGTGTGGACAAGGTCATTGCACAGTATTGATTGGACTTTGCCTGATGACCTCCTCCTCCTTTGGTCAAGAGAGCAGTGACCAGGTGTAGTGGCTGGACTGTAGTAAGCAAACTCAGTACAAAACTGCAGTCCTCCTATGTATCTCAGTCCCACATCTCACTTCGAGCCTTCCCTCAATAAACTTTGGGAAACCTTCAGACATGTTCACCCGAAGACATCTCCTGTGCAAGATCACACAGTTAGAATTTTATTTTTGTGGGAACCGTCTGCAAAATGGCTTCTGTATTTTGCACCTCATTCATTCACTATGGCTGTAAACCCATGCAGGAAAACCAAAGATTCACATCAATTACATAAGTGTAGGAGGTCTCGTTGCAGCGTTAGAAAGATAAGGAAGACATAAATAATCTGCCTGAAATAGCAGGGGACTGTGGGTCAAAGGAGGAATTGAGTGAAATCCAGGTCAGTCGGGAAGTGGTGTTGGGTAAATTGAATAGATTAAGGGCCGATAAAATCCCCAGGGCCAGATAGGCTGCATCCCAGAGTACTTAAAGGAAGTAGCTCAGGAAATAGTGGATGCATTAGTGATAATCTTTCAAAACTCTTTAGATTCTGGAGTAGTTTCCTGAGGATTGGCGGGTAGCAAATGTAACCCCTCTTTTTAAGAAGGGGAGGGAGAGAGAAAACGGGAATTACAGACCAGTTAGTCTAACATCGGTAGTGGGGAAACTGCTAGAGTCAGTTATTAAAGATGGGATAAGCAGCACATTTGGAAAGTGGTGAAATCATTGGACAAATAGTCAGCATGGATTTACAAAAAGGTAAAATCATGTTCTGACGAATCTTGTGGAATTTTTCGAGGATGTAACTAGTAGCGTGGATAAGGGAGAACCAGTGGATGTGGTATATCTGGACTTCCAGAAGGCTTTCGACAAGGTCCCACATAAGAGATTAGTATACAAACTTAAAGCTACGGTATTAGGGGTTCAGTATTGATGTGGAATAGAGAATGGCTGGCAAACAGGAAGCAAAGAGTAGGAGTAAACGGGTCCTTTTCACAATGGCAGGCAGTAACTAGTGGGGTACCGCAGGGCTCAGTGCTGGGACCCCAGCTATTTACAATATATATTAATGATCTGGATGAGGGAATTCGAAGGCAATATCTCCAAGTTTGCGGATGACACTAAGCTGGGGGGCAGTGTTTCGCTGTGAGGAGGATGCTAGGAGACTGCAAGGTGACTTGGATAGGCTGGGTGAGTGGGCAAATGTTTGGCAGATGCAGTATAATGTGGATAAATGTGAGGTTATCCACTTTGGTGGCAAAAACAGGAAACCAGACTATTATTTAAATGGTGGCCGATTAGGAAAAGGGGAGATGCAGCGAGACCTGGGTGTCATGGTACACCAGTCATTGAAAGTAGCATGCAGGTGCAGCAGGCAGTGAAAAAAGCGAATGGTATGTTAGCGTTCATAGCAAAAGGATTTGAGTACAGGAGCAGGGAGGATTCTACTTCAGTTGTACAGGGTCTTGGTGAGACCACACCTGGAGTATTGCGTGCAGTTTTGGTCTCCAAATCTGAGGAAGGACATTATTGCCATAGAGGGAGTGCAGAGAAGGTTCACCAGACTGATTCCTGGGATGTCAGGACTGTCTTATGAAGAAAGACTGGATAGACTCGGTTTATACTCTCTGGAATTTAGGAGATTAAGAGAGGATCTTATAGAAAGCTTACAAAATTCTTAAGGGGGATTGGACAGGCTAGATGCAGGAAGATTGTTCCCGATGTTGGGGAAGTCCAGGACAAGGGGTCACAGCTTAAGGATAAGGGGGAAATGCTTTAAAGACCGAGATGAGAAAGACTTTTTTCACACAGAGAGTGGTGAGTCTCTGGAACTCTCTGCCACAGAGGGTAGTTGAGGCCAGTTCATTGGCTATATTTAAAGAGTGAGTTGGATGTGGCCCTTGTGGCTAAGGGGATCAGAGGGTATGGAGAGAAGGGCAGGTTACGGGATACTGAGTTGGATGATCAGCCATGATCATATTGAATGGCGGTGCAGGCCTCGAAGGGCTGAATGGCCTACTCCTGCACCTAATTTCTATGTTTCTATGTTTCTATGTTTCTAGCGTTGAGACGAGGTTGGAAAAATGCATCAATTTGCCATGATGGTTAAATGGAAACAAGCTGATTACTTATCAAGCAGATTATGTCTGAGAAGGGTTTCGGCCTGAAACGTTGCCTATTTCCTTCGCTCCATAGATGCTGCTGCACCCACCGCTGAGTTTACCAGCACTTTTGTCTACCTTCGATTTTCCAGCACCTGCAGTTCCTTCTTAAACAAGATTAATTTAACAAGCAGATTATAGGAATCTGAAGGGTAACTTTTTCACACAAAGGGTGGCGGGTGTATAGAATGAGTTGCCAGAGGAAGTAGTTGAGGCAGGGACTATCAAAACATTTGAGAAGCAGTTAGACAGGAATGGTTTTGGATTGGAATGGTTTTGAGGGATACGGGGGCAAGTGAGACTAGTGTGGGTGAGACATGTTGGTTGGTGCGGGCAAGTTGGGCCGAAGGGCCTCTTTCCACACTGTATGACCCTATGACTCTATAACTGCGCACAGCTCACATGGCAACAACGTTGTAAATGCCTAGACTCAGGGCATCAGTTTGATTCAATGCCAGACTGCGCTGCCCCAACACTGTTGCCTGGACCGGCCAGATGTGAGTAATTAATGATCTCCGATGCCATGCCAAGTGAGGAGTGGGAGGTGACCTTGTGCTCAACCTCTTGGCCGTGTTGTGCAGTGTGCGTGCGCCCGCAGCTTGAGACGTCAAGGTCAGATCCAACACGTGGTGGAGAAGGGAAAAGAGAGAAACAAGCCACCTTGCTCTTGGGAATGCCATGTTGCTGCTTACAGTTCAGACTACACATTTCTACAAGTTTTGGAATTCCCTCCCTGAATGTTCTCTGGGTGTGAGTTCGAACTTCCTTCTTTCAACTCCAAAAACTGTGGGGGGACTTGGTTAACCCAGGCAACACTATTCTCTGCGCATTTTGTACCTGTTGTGGGATTTGTCTCCTCATTTCTCAGTGGATTTTTCCCCACCAATCAGTTTAAAGGAATGTCTCGACCGAAACTTCCCTTGCCCACGGTCTCCAGAAATGCTGCCTGAACCACTGAGTTACTCCAGCACTTTGCCCTTTTGTTTTTTACTTGGAGTCAGTGTTCAACTACGAAGGTTCTCCATTGTGTTTTGAATTACATGGAGCTGTTACCTCTATATAGGGAAACCCACTCCCGGTTTCCAAACGCTTTAACTCCCCTTCCCATTCCCACACTGACCTTTCTGTCTGGGCCTCCTCTGTCAGAGTGAGGCCAAACACAGATTGGGGGAACAGCGCCTCATATTTCGCTTGGGCAGCTTAGAACCTAGCGGTCCGAATATTGATTTCTCTAACTTTGAGTCACCCTTGTATTCCTCTCTCTCTGTTCCTCTCCCCACCTGAGTCGTTGTACTAGTTTCACTGTTGTCCTGCTTAGTTTCACTTTTTCACTCATTAGTTTCACTCGTTATAGAAACCATAGAAATTAGGTGCAGGAGTAGGGCCATTCGGCCCTTCGAGCCTGCACCGCCATTCAGTATGATCATGGCTGATCATACAACTGAGTATCCCGTACCTGCCTTCTCTCCATCCCCCCTGATCCCTTTAGCCACAAGGGCCACATCTAACTCCCTCTTAAATATAGCCAATGAACTGGCCTCAACTACCTTCTGTGGCAGAGAATTCCAGAGACTCACCACTCTCTGTGTGAAAAATGTTTTTCTCATCTCGGTCCTAAAAGATTTCCCCCTTATCCTTAAACTGTGACCCCTTGTTCTGGACTTCCCCAACATCGGGAACAATCTTCCTGCATCTAGCCTGTCCAACCCCTTAAGAATTTTGTAAGTTTCTATAAGATCCCCTCCTCAATCTTCTAAATTCTACCGAGTACAAGCCGAGTCTATCCAGTCTTTCTTCATATGAAAGTCCTGCCATCCCAGGAATCAGTTTCTCCACAGCCAACAATGGACCATTGTGGACTCCACCTTTCCATGATCATAGTTGTTGGCTTTGATTGGTCCATTCTGCATACCTTCCATTCGTTTGCTATTTGTACGTCTAGTTTCCCTCTCCCCCTGACACTGTCTGAAGAAGGGTCTCCACACCGAAACGCCACCTATTGCTTTTCTCCAGAGATCCTGCCTGACCTGCTGAGATACTCCAGCATTTTGTCCAGTATCTTCAGGTAAAAGACATGTTGCAGCTTCCCTGCGTGACTGTGGACCTTTGGATCATTGCAAGGCTGAGACGCCTTGATGAAAGGATTGTGCAGGAAGGCACCGCAGATGCTGGTTTACACCTAAGGCAGACACAAAAAGCTGGAGTAACTCAGCGGGAACCGTATCACTGATGGGTGGGACATATCACTGATGGGGATGAGTCGGAGTATAGAAGAGAGATCGAGCGACTGACCATATGGTGCCAGCACAACAACCTGGCCCTCAACACCAGCAAAAAACCAAGGAACTGATTGTGGACTTTGGAAGGAGTAGGATGGGGACCCACAGTCCCGTTTATATCAACGGGTCGATGGTTGAAAGGGTCAAGAGTTTCAAATTCCTGGGCGTGCACATCTCTGAAGATCTTTCCTGGTCCGAGAACACTGATGCAATTATTAAGAAAGCTCATCAGCGCCTCTACTTCCTGAGAAGATTACGGAGAGTCTGTCTGTCAAGGAGGACTCTCTCTAACTTCTACAGGTGCACAGTAGAGAGCTTGCTGACCGGTTGCATCGTGGCTTGGTTCGGCAACTTGAGTGCCCTGGAGAGGAAAAGACTACAAAAAGTAGTAAACACTGCCCAGTCCATTATCGGCTCTGACCTTCCTTCCATCGAGGGGATCTACCATCGTCGCTGCCTCAAAAAGGCTGGCAGCATCATCAAAGGACCCACACCACCCTGGCCACACACTCATCTCCCTGCTACCTTCGGGTAGAAGTACAGGAGCCTGAGAACTGCAACGACCCGGTTCAGGAATAGCTACTTCCCCACCGCCATCAGGCTATTAAAACTTGGCTCGGACAAAACTCTGAACATTAATACCCCTCCACCTGTTATTTGCGCTTTATTAATTTATTAATTAATGTGTGTATTTACGTATATAATTGTAGTCAATGCCTACTATGTTCTGTTGTGCTATGCAAAGAAAGAATTTCATTGTCCTGTCAGGGACACATGACAATAAACTCTTTTGACTTTGACAGGCAGCATCTCTGGAGAGAAGGAATGGGTGGCGTTTCGAGGCGAGACCCTTCTTCACTGCAGGGTTGTTCACTGCTCGTTGGAAAGTTAAACAGTCTGGAGTCAAGCGCTCGCCATTAGTTTCCAAAGCTGCTACAACAAAAAAAAGTATTTGTTATAAATGTCTGGAATCAATGAGGGGAAAAAACTGACAGGCATTCTTCGGTAATCCGAGCCGGGCTGCGATGGAAGTGAAAAGCCGCTCTAAGATCTTTGGTGGAAAGGGTTTAAACGGAGTTGGTTTTAACCCCCCTCCTGATCTGCCTGCGGACCCGTCCCGCTCGCCATGCTCCTCCCAAGGCAGATTAGCTGGCGTTGACCTTTTTTGGTTACACTGGCTGCTGCCGTTTCCTCCCCAGTTTTTGCAGTTAGTGTAAGTGCAAAAGCCGGGAGGCTACAAGCTGCCTTTATATGGAAATAGAAGTCAGCCTGGCCCGGTGACTGTGGAAAATACAAGGAAGATAACAATACAGCTCTGTATTGTAAGGTCACCCACCAAAACAGAATGAATCCCCTTTGGACAAAATCTGAAAGTTTTTTTTGAAGAGGGAGGGAGGGCAAGTCTTTTTTATGTTTAATCCTGTACAGATGTGCCTTTTCCACATCCATTAGTGTTTACAAGAGGAGCAGAGATTTGCTTTTTAAGGGTTTACTTTTAACTTTTCTCCATTGCAAGCAGACATCTTTTTAAAAATATGCCCCCAATCCTTTAAGGTATTAGCTTCAGATATCCTGGCTTCAGTTGGGAGACTCTGGCCACAGTCCAGCCCCCATTCCAGCACCTGGGATGAGTGGATGGGAGCGTGGGATGGTGTTGAAGAGGAAATTGAGTCACTAACTTACAGCCGGTTCTTAGAAAAGCAACATCTGGGTGTTTGCTGGTGCGCTTAAATCTCCTCCATTGGCTCTGGGATGTTGTAGTTTGCCACTGGTCGGAGGGAGACTTGTCCAGCTTTATTCCACACACAGTATACATGTTGTAGAAACAAGGAACTGCAGATGCTGGTTTACCAAGGAAAGGCACAAAATGTTGGAGTAACTCAGCGGGTCAGGCAGCATCCCTGGAGAACAATGGACCATTGTGGGCTCCAGCTTTCGTTGATCATCGTTACTTTTTGCATATCTTTCATTCATTTGTTCTAGATGGACACAAAACGCTGGAGTAACTCAGCGGGACGGGCAGCATCTCTGGATAGAAGGAATGGGTGACATTTCGGGTCGAGACCCTTATTCGGTGACTGTTGGAAGAGGGAAATGCAGAGATAAGGAAGGGTAAGGTGTAAAAACGAGACATCAAAGGGGATGAAGTTCAAGGAAAATGTATCTCAGTTCACCATCTATACCTCTCGTTTGCCTTTCCCCTGACTCTCAGTCTGAAGAAGGGTCTCGACCTGAAACGTCACCTATTCCTTTACTCCAGAGATGCTGCCTGATCCGCTGAGTTGCTCCAGCTGTTTGTGTCTGTCCCTGTAGAACAAGGATGGGTGACGTTTGTTGAATGTTAACTAGAAGCATGCAGTGGGGGTACAACATGCAAATGTAGAAACAAGGAACTGCAGATGCTGGTTAATACGCATACAATAAATGGAGAAAGCAGTGGGGCTAAAACAACAGAGATGTTGTACCCAAGAGGACCCAAAGTGCTGGACTAACACAGCAGATCAGGCGGCATCTCTGGGGAACATCCACAATCTCTGCCGTTTAGCCACACTGGTTTCTCCATTTATTGTGGGGACTGTGTGGAGTCTACACGTGTACGAAGGGTCCGGAGAATCCCAAACGCCACCCATTCCTTCTCTCCAGAGACGCTGTCTGTCCCGCTGAGTTACTCCAGCTTTTTGTGCCTGTATGGAATCTACAGATGGGGAACGCTAGTGACTGCCTTTTGGTCAATATTTCTTGGTGCACTGTTTGTGATGGTCTCAGTTCAACGCTGCTCTCCCCTGAACTGCACTCCCTGATCAGAACATTGCACCCCCTTTATCGACCAAGCCCCATCCGAGGTTCTCCCTCACCCCCTCCCCCTCCCACCCAACTGGTGCGCTTCAGTGACTGACTGTGCCAATAGGGTTGAGTCTAAGAAAGATAGGTACAGGCACCTACGTTCTTGAAAAGCCACGCGTAATTGAATAACGCGCAGGTTAAACATGACCACCATTCCAGGTGATAATCTGAGCACGTCATTCCAAAAATGACTCTATGATGTGTAAAATGCGAGGTGCCGTTAGTTCTATGGATTACATTGGCAGTAATGGCTTTCCCAGTCTTGGAATGGATAGGCAGTAGCTAGGCGAAGCCATCATGAAGGCCAGTTTTAACGGTTTTAATAGAAGCTTCGCATGGTGCTTTGTGTATCACTCATTGTGTTCACAAGGGAGTGATGAACTCCGCCGTGAACCCCCTGCCAATCTGTGTCGAGCTCTGTGAAGGTCCATTCATTCCTGAGATAGTGTCCACCTTTGGTTTAAACTAGCATCTGCAATTCCTTCCTACACATTCATTCCTGGGATTACATTACGTGTGTGCAACGGTTCGGTCTGCGGAGTGTGGTTCTATGGCCACCATCCACCATTGTCGTTCTGGTCTTTCCTACTTTCTAATCCAAGAATTCTCTGCTGAAGATCCTTCCTTGTGAGACAATGCTGTGGGCGGAGGAGACCGCCACCATTGCTACGTTCAGTTGTGATGCTGACGTTTGTATTCTGGGACCACCGCACAGATAAACCACCCTGATATTTTTACTTCCACCGAGGAGGCTGCCTTTCCGTCCCCTCCAACGTTAAGCCCTCTGGCTCAAATATTTCCCTCATCATCCAGCTGGTGGAGTTGCTGCTTCCCAGTGCCAGAGATCCGGGTTTGATCCCGACCTTGGGTGCTATCTGTGTGGAATTTGCACGTTTTCCTTGCGTGGGTTTCCTCCTGGTGCTCCGGTTTCCTCTCACATCCCCAAAGACGTGCAGGTTTATAGGTTCATTGGCCTCTGTAAAATTACCCCCTAGTGGGTTAGGAGTGGGTGAAAAAGTGGTGGCAACGTAGAACTTGGTGTGGACTCGATGGGCTGAAGGGCCTGTTTCCATGCTGTAAACTTTACAGTCCATACACAAATTGATTCTTGCACCCAATATCAAAAGATCTTGAAATTGTATATCTTCACCATGACTTCAGCCTGACTATATAATCTCCCCATTTGTGGAGGGATGCTGCTGCAATAATTATGAAATTATTGGTGTTTTAGTTTCCGTCCACAGATTGCCCACCACCTCCAGTGATCAGACGTGTCGGGGCACCATCCAGATAGGTTCTAGCGAAACTGAATGTGAAAGTAATACATTGCATAACTGTCTTTAATAACATTGTTATGCCTTTCCCCAGTGCGTGGTTCGATTGTGGAACTTCATACCACATGGGGGTGTTTGGAGAGAACAGTGTGATTGCATTTAATAGGAAGTGGGATGGGGAGGAAGGAATGAAAGGCAATGCTGGAAAGTTTAAGGGAAGTAGGTGGGAGGAGGGTTTAGTGGAGCGCACCCTCCATTAAAGGGGTGGCACGGTGGCGCTGCGGTAGAGTTGCGGCCTCACAGCGCCGGGGACACGGGTTCGATCCTGACTGTACGGAGTTTTGCTCCGGGAGCTCCAGTTTCCTTCCACACACCAAAGACGTACAGGTTTGTAGACTAATTGGCTTGGTACAAGTGTGAATTGCCCCTAGTGTGCGTAGGATAGTGTTAGCTTGCAGGGATCGCTGGTCGGCGCGCACTCAGTGGGCTGAAGGGCCTGTTTCCACGCTGTGTCTCCAAACTAAACTAAACGAACCGAAACTAAAGTTGTAAACCACTCACATGGCCATTTCTGTGCAGTTATTCTGTGGAATCTCAAGGGAAATCCCTGCTTTCCTCAGATGGGGACATTTGAAGATCTCAGCTCACTTTTGAGGCAAGCACTACAGTCGGATTCTGGAGATGAACTACACGCAGCGGGATAAACCCAAGCCTTTTCAACTGTGCTGAGAGCTGATTAGAATTGCATCACAATAGCGTGGAGAAGGGGAGCATTTAGGTTGGAGGCCAACCGAGAGATTCAAGAGGGTTTATTGTCATGCAATCAGTCAGCATGCTCTCTACTGTGCACCTGTAGAAGTTAGAGAGAGTCCTCCTTGACAAACCGACTCTCCGTAATCTTCTCAGGACGTAGAGGTGCTGATGAGCTTTCTTAATAATTGCATCAGTGTTCTCGGACCAGGAAAGATCTTCAGAGATGTGCACGCCCAGGAATTTGAAGCTCTTGACCCTTTCAACCATCGACCCGTTGATATAAACGGGACTGTGGGTCCCCATCCTACTCCTTCCAAAGTCCACAATCAGTTCCTTGGTTTTGCTGGCGTTGAGGGCCAGGTTGTTGTGCTGGCACCAAAGCTTCTGGTTCTGATTGTTATCCAAACAGCTTCTGCTGGCAAACGCATCCACGTGGATGTCACACAAAGGATGGGTTTGGGTTTGGTCTTGATGGCTTCCGTGGTGAAATAGCTCTTTATAATTAAGAGTAAGGTAAAATACCATCAATGAATTAGGAATAGAAGATAGACACGAAATGCTGGAGTAATTCAGTGGGTCAGACAGCATCTCTGGAGAAAAGGAATTGGTGATGTTTAGGGTCGGACCTTGGTGATGTTCAAGGTTCAGTTTCTCGGACTGAATGATAGTGGTGGTGGTGGTGGTGTGGAGGGGTAACATGAGGCGAGAAAAGGCCAGGCCAAAACAGGGCCGACAAAAGATGACCTCAGGAAGGGTGGAGTGTTGCAGGCCCTGATTTGTTCTGACCTTTTGTCATCTCCAGTCCCCCCCCACTATTTTTAAGTCTGAAGAAGGGTTCTGACCCGAAACATTCCACAGAGATGCCGCCTGACCCACTGAGTTACTCCAGCATTTTCCGTTTATCTTCCATAAAAAAAAAAACGAGCATCTGCAGTTCCTTCCTACACAATTATAAATGGAATTTGGCCACTCTTCCCCTCAAGTCATTTTAATAAGATCAACGAGAGCGCAACTGTGGATTCCCATCCACCTGTGGTACCTTTGCACCCCCTTGCCTATCAACTATCTATGTAACTCTACCTTCAAGATATTCAAATGTACTGTTAGTTGTCAGCTCAGTTCAGTTTTATTTGTCATACGTAGCTCAACACAGGGTTAACGGTACAACGGAATGTGTTTGACAAGACAACGGGTCACCTCAGCAATGATATTACAAGGATAAAATTAAGGTTAAAAAAAGATAAGATAAAAGTGACATTGGTAGGTAAAAGACAATAATAAATAAAATAATCAACATGTATGATGTGTCTGTGAGTTCAGAAGTCTGATGGCATGATGATAAAAACTGTTTCTAAACACTCACAGTACCTGCACTCTAACCTTCTGTGAACCATACACTTAAGGTTTTCAGATCCCTCTGCATCTCAAACCTCTGCAATCTCTCACCATTTGGATAATAATTTTTATTTTTTTTCTGCCAAAATCGACATTTTCGCATTTTAGTTACCACGATATTCAATATGACGCCTCCCTCCTGAATGAAAAAGATTGTGAGACGAGCTGACTTTTGCTGATATCAACTGTCTTGGATTTGGAGGATCACAGCCTGTACATGAAAACCTATCAATAATTACAAAACCCACTTTGATTTATGCACTTCCATGACAGGGCAGCAGGAAATCAGTTTGATGCACCTGTCGTCATAGTTTTAATGCAAATGTCACTCACTGAACAGCTGTCAAAGAAAAGGCTTTGTTTGGTTATGTCAGAACGGGTGAATTTGCACATTGGCTGCCTTGCTGGAGCTGTGAGGCCTTGTGTGACACCCCTCTCTCTCTCTCTCTCTCTCTCTCTCTCTCTCTCTCTCTTTGTGTAATACTTTGACCCTCTCTCCCTCCCCCTCTCCCCTTCTCTCCTCTCTCTCTCTGTCTCTCTCTTTCTCTCGCTCACTCTCTCTCTCACACACTCTCTCACACACACACTCTTTCCCTCGCACACATACTCCCTCTCTCACTCTCACCCACACTCACGCTCTCTCTCACACAAACTCTCTCGCACACACCGCCACACACTCTCTCACACGTATTATTCCTCTCACACATACTCTCGCTCACACTCTCACACACACTCTTTCTCTCTCACACTCTCACACACACTCTCCCACACACACACTCTTTATCTCACGCTCTCCCATACACTCTCATTCACACACACACTCTAATGCTCTCTTCGATTTCTCCCTCTCCACTTTCTATTTTTCTTTCTCTCTCTCTCTCTCTCCCTCTCTTTTTATCCCCCTCTCCTCTCTTTTATCCCTCCTCTCCTTTCTCTCTTTCTCCCTCTCCCATACAGCAGATATTTAACACACCGTGCATTCGAGGCTAAATACAAGAAGCTGAACAAAATGGAAGAAATAATGCCACAACAATCTTAATTAGATACGTAATTAAATACTTTCCTCATCAAAGATTGGGAACCGTCGCTGTGTAATGCCATATCATTCATATAAATATTGGCAGCTGACATAATAATAATAATAATAATAATAATAATAATAATAATAATAATAATATGCTTTGTAATTAGCCTAGAGCATTGACTCTGAAGAAGGGTCTCGATCGGATACGTCACTTCTCTATTCCCTCCACAGATGCTGCCTGAGCTGCTGACATCCTCTGAGAATCTGGATCAAGATTCCAGCATCTGTGGTCTCTTGTGTGTCTATTTTGTCATTTGCTCTCTTATCTACAAATAAATACAAGCTTTGCCAAAGACATTGACCCATGATTATGAATGAGAAACAATTAACTTTGCTTTTATTCATAATTGTGAGCCCCCGTGGGGAACTTTATTTACATGAAAGGGGAGAGTTAAATAAGATGTCTTAAAAAATTAATAATTTACAAGAAATTCCTTTCATAATCTCAGGACTAGTTAAAATACGGCAACACAGAGTGATGCAGTGTGGAAACAGGCCCTGCGGCCCAACTTGCCCACGCCGGCAAACATGTCCCAGCTACACTAGTCCCACCCGCCTGCGTTTGGTCCATATCCCTCCAAATTTGTCCTATCCTTGTACCTGTCTAACTGTTTCTTAAACGTTGGAATAGTCCCAACCTCAACTACCTCCTCCGGCAGCTTGTTCCATACACCCACCTCCCTTTCTGCGAAAAGGTTACCCCTTAGATTCCTATTAAATCTTTTCCCCTTCACCTTGAACCTACTGTAAGTCAGAGGTCCTCGATTCCCCCCTCTGGGCAAGAGATTCTGTACATCTACCCTATTTATTCCTCTATGAAAGAATATAGATGGGGCAGCACAGTGGCGCAGTGGTAGAGTTGCTGCCTTTCCGGCTTCGATCCAAATTCTATGGGTGCTGTCTGCACAGAGTTTGCACGTTCTGCCTGTGACCGCATGGGTTTTCTCCGGTTGCTCCAGTTTCCTCCCACACTTGGAAGATGTGCAGGTTTGTAGGTTAATTGGCTTCTGTAAATTGTCCCTCGTATGTGGGATAGAACTAGCGTACAGGGTGACCGTTGGTTGGCACAGCCTCGGTGGGCCGAAGGGCCTGTTTCTATGCCGTACCTCTAAACTAAACTAAACTAACCTAAATAACTAAGAACAGGAGCATGTTTCCTCAGACAGCAATGTAACATACATATAATATTAAAAAAAATGCTGGAAGCTTGCAGGTGATCAGGCAGCATCTGTGAAAAGAGAAATAGAGTTAACAATTAGGGTCGAAGACTTTTATCAATTGGTAGTAGACACAAAATGCTGGAGAAACTCAGCAGGACAGGCAGCATCTCTGGAGTGGAGGAGTGGGTGTCGTTTTGGGTCGAGACCCTTCTTCAGACTGTATCAGTATCAATTGATACACGACCATGATTCTGACGGAATGTTTTTGATCTGAAGCATTAACTGTTTCTTTCTCCACAGATGCTGTCTGGCCTGTTGAGTCTTTCCTGCATTTTCTGTTTTCATTTCAGACTGGGGGGTGGCACAGTGGCGCAGCGGTAGAGTTGCTGCCTTACAGCAAAATGCAGCGCCAGAGACCCGGGTTCGATCCCGACTACGGGTGCTGTCTGTATGGAGTTTGTACGTTCTCCCCGTGACCTGCGTGGGTTTTCCCCGAGATCTTCAGATTACTCCAGCACTCCAAAGACGTACAGGTTTGTAGGTTAATTGGCTTGATTAATTGGCTTGATAAAAATGTAAAATTGTCCAAGTTGGCGATATGCAGAGTACTGCCCTGCCGACTGCAAAATTCAGAAGGTTCAGAAGAAGGTTCAGTGGCACAGGGTGTGTCCCCCCCCGTCCCCCGGTCCCCTCCATATTTTGATAGCATTTGTACGTTCTCCCCCTGTGACCGCGTGGGCTTTCTCCGGGTGCTCCAGTTTCCTCCCACACTCCAAGGACATACAGGTTGTAGGTTAACCGGCTTCGGTAAAGATTGTAAATTGTCCCTTAGTGTGTAGGATGGTGCTAGTGTGCAGGGATCGCTGGCCGGAGGTCCACTTTCCGCTCTGTAACTCTGAGCTAAACTAAACTAAACGGCAAAACATATTCTAGCATCAGGGTTTTCTAACACAGCAGATGAATTCAGTCCTTGTGTACATTCACCCAAGAGAGAAACCCAAATCATTTCCTATTGTCCAATAATCAATACTAATGACTTCCATCACCGAGGGTGGTGGGAGAGGCAGACAGGCCGATGATTTGCTTGTGAGATCAGGCCCCAGACAAATCTATCAGGATGTTTTGGTGAAGTGGTTATTGATGCCCGCTGCTCACTTGGACAATTAGTTTTCTTCCAGCATCATTCATTCTCTCCATCCCGAACAAACAGGGTAATGGTGATGGTTCCAATTAAAATAAGTCAATTAAATATGAAGATAAGAAACATGCATAATTGAGCACAGTAGTCAGCCTGATATAATGGATCAGAAGTTTTTTCTCCGACAGATAACAATTAAGAGTTATTAAATAAATGAAAATCAACAAGTTTATGCTGTCTTGTTGTAAATAGCCTCCCTGTGGTTATTAATTGGGCCATTTGACGAGCCCTTGAAATCGCACAGTTGCAAATATCTTTTAAAGGGCGGGGAATGGAGTTGACGAAGGAAACAAAATACTTCAAAGCTGCGATCAGTTAACGTTCAAAGTTTAAAAATCTGTTAATGGGTTTCATGCTCTTGAGCGGCAAGAGCAATTAGACCTGGAATCGTCAGTAGAAAGACAGATGGACGACTGTGGGTCCCGCTTGGAGTCAATTTACTCTATTCGCAGACCCACAGGCCAGCTGAGGATGTGAATGCCTGTTTCCAATTCCCAGGGCACCTTCCATTATGCACCCTCTTACTGACAATTTGCTGTCCTGTTATTGAATTAGGGACGGCAGACCTGGGAAATGCATGCGGTTTTGTCCGGGCTTGCGAGTTGCTCCCCGTTGTTATGTTGCTTTTAGAGTGGGTTCGGGGCATTTCCTCTCAGAACCAAACACACTGCTCCTTTCCCCACCTTTAAAACCCCTTTTTTTAAAACCTTTTCATTCAGTTTTACTTTCATCGCCTCTCTTAACGATCTCGCTGCTATTTAGAACATGTCTCTCACCAACCCGTCATCCCAGAGCACCAACTGCCATGAAACAAGACAAAATAATGGTCCCTACATCATCAACTCGCCAAATTTCAATAGATGTTGCTACCAATATTCCCTTTACCCAAGGACGTTAAGGGAATGGAATGGGTTGCCACCCGACACACCTGCTGCTCCCGATGTTAAGTCATTTTACAAGGGGATTGAGCAACTAGATCTCCTCAACTTGGTCAAAAAGGCCCACTTCAAAACTTAATCGCTGCTCTACTCACTCCGACCCGTGCGAGATAACCACTGATGAGGTGTTTGCGCAGTAATCAACCAGAACCAGAACCAAGCAGAAGCACCTCAAGGCAGTTCCCATGTTAAGGAATGGCACGGTGGCGCAGTGGTAGAGTTGCTGCCTCCTTACAGTGCCAGGGACCCGGGTTCGATCCTACACGGAGTCTGCACGTTCTCCCTGAAACCTGCGTGGGATTTCTTCCAGATCTTCGGTTTCCTCCCACACTCCAAAGACGTACAGGTTTGTCGGTTCATTGGCTTGGGATAAATGTAAAATTGTCCCTAGTGTGGAGGATAGTGTGAGTGCGCGGGGATCGCTGGTCGGTGCGGACCCGGTGGGCTGAAGGACCCCAGTTTCCGCGCTGTATCTCTAAACTAAACTAAATTAAGTCCTGGTTCTCCACAATACATTCATTTGCTTCTGAAACAGTATGAGGAAACATTATCTCTCTTAATTTGTGGTGTATCAGTTTCGTTTTGAGATGCAGCGTAGATACAGGCCCTTTGGACCACGAGCCCACATCCGTTCACACTACTTCTATGTTATCCCCACTTTCGCATCCTACGTGAGGGCGATTCACAGAAGCTAATTAACCCACAATCCTGCACCTTTTGGGGATGTGGGAGGAAACTGTGGGCAGCACAGATTTGGGTGGTGCAGAGTTGTTGCTTTACAGCGCCAGAGGCCCAGGTTCAATCCTGACTACGGGGTGCTGTCTGTACGAAGTTTGCACGTTCTCCCCGTGACCGTGTGGATTTTCTCCGGGTGCTCTGGTTTCCTCCCAGACTCCAAAGACGGATAGGTTAATTGGTTTTGGTACAATTGTAAATTGTCCCCAGTGTGTAGGATAGTGCTAGTGTAAACAGGCCATTCGGCCCACTGAGCCCACACTGACCAGCGACCCGTGCGCTAGCACCATCCTACACACTAGGACAATTTACAAACTCTGTCGAAGCCAATTAACTTACAAACCTGTACGTCTTTGGAGTTGTTGGAGGAAACCGGAATGGTCACGGGGAGAATGTACAAACTCCATACGGGCAACACCCAGTGTCAGGATCAAACCTGGGTCTCTGTGGCTGTAATGCAGCAACTCTACCATATGAATTCAGAGCCGTTCCTTACCATTGCACAGTCTGGCATCTTATATTTAAAACTGGGGCAGCAGTTCCCCTGTAATTGTCTCTGCTGCCTCTGGTTTCCTGCTGGCCAGATGGTGCTGTGTATCCTCCATCATCCCCTCTCTTCTGACGTATCATGTATGTGGCTCTACAGCACGCAGAAACCCCTGGGACTTCATTTGTCACTGATGGTGTGGCAGACGCCACGTCATTCACAGACATTGCCTGAGGCCAAATTCGCTGTAAGCACTGCATTGAAAAGAACACACAATGGACAAAGTAGTGCGATCTCATGACCGATGGATCAGATCAAAGCTCTGGTTGTCCTGCGACGTCTGGTCATGAATGGTGGTGGACTTTGACAGAAGGAGGAGGTCTTTTAATTTACAGGTACAGCGTGGAAATAGGCCCTTCGGCCCACCGAGTCCGAGCTGACCAGCAATCCCCTGCTCATGAACACTGTCCTACGCACACTAGGAACAATGTACAATTATACCAAGCCAATGCATCTACAAACCAGCGCATCTTTGGCGTGTGCGAGGAAACCCGAGCACCCGGAGAAAACCTATGCGGTCACGGGGAGAACGTACAAACTCCGTACAGACAGCACCCGTAGTCAGGATCGATCCAAGGTCTCTGGCGCTGCAAGGCAGTAACTCTACCGCTGCACCACCATCCAGGAACGTGCCTTTCCTCGGCGATGGTTGGAAACATAGAAACATAGAAAATAGGTGCAGGAGGAGGCCATTCGGCCCTTTGTGCCAGCACCGCCATTCATTGTGATCACGTCCGCTATTAATAACCCGTGCCTGCCTTCTCCCCATATCCCTTGACTCCACTAGCCCCTAGAGCTCTATCCAACTCTCTCTTAAATCCATCGAGTGATTTGGCCTCCACTGCCTTCTGTGGCAGGGAATTTCATAAATTCACAACTCTCTGGGTGAAAACGTTTTTTTTTTTTTTTTTTAATTTATTTATTATAGAAACAAAATAATAACAGAGTACATTATTTTACTATAGTAAAAAATACATAATATTAATGATCAATTCATACTATTAATATTATTTGTATTGTTCTTAATTATAAATTTCAGGGTTATATATTTTATATAACTAAAAATACATGATACTAATAATACATTTATAATATTAGCAATATACACATACTATTAATACTATTTATTTTGTCTCTAATTTTAAGTATAATGCTAAATATGTGATTAATAATATGAAATACTAGTAAAACTTTTATAATATTCATTATATTTTCGTAAAGTTAACAATATTTGTGTTATTATATAATTGAAAATACACAATTTTATATAATTAAAAATATAAGATACTAATAATATTCTCATGAAATTAATAATATTTGTATTCGTAGCGGTATTAAAAACGTTTTTTTAAAGGGGTCTTAAATGACCTCCCCTTTATTCTAAGACTGTGGCCCCTGGTTCTGGACTTGTCCAACTTTGGGAACATTTTTCCTGCATCCAGCTTGTCCAGTCCTTTTATAATTTTATATGTTTCCATAAGGAGCCAGCATGTGAGTGCTAAAGGCAAGACTGATGAAGCATTTGCAGCCAGAAGTGCTGAGTGGATGATCCATCCATCTTGGTTACATCCTGAAATCCCTACCAAAACCGAAAGTAGTCTTCATCCAGTTTCATTCACTCTAGGAGACTGTGTGACTAAATCTGGGCCTACTCAAGGCTACTCTCTCTCCTCTGTCTTGTCCAAATGTCATATAGAATCTTTGCTCGTCCATCAGGAAACGTTTTGTGTCAAGACCCTTGGTCCAGTTAAAGCCAAATTTGTTTAGACCGGGCCTGCACATTTTGGCGTGTAGTTCCTCTGAAGAATTTCATGGCTTTCTACTAAAATGTTATTGACAACCACTTTCCCAAATGAAGCAACCCGTCAACCCGTCGCAAGATTTGACACCTTCCCATTGCCATTGCCCAACATCTAATACTCTGCTGGCTACTATCTATTTCTTCAGCATTTATTTTGAATAACTCATGACAATCAAAAGAGCCCTTTCTGAATGAGGTGCAAATAATTAACAGTTTATTTCTTCAACGACCTCCATTATAAAAGTCAGCGTAAACTCAGTTCATGCTTGGCTTGGGGACTGAAACTTAAAAGATCTCTGTGCAATTGTACTAAAATACTGAAGAGTAAAATAGTCAGAAGCTTTACAAGGATGTTGCCAGGACTCAAGATCTTGAGACACAAGGAGAAGTTGGATAAGCTAGGATTTAATTCCTTGGAGCACCTTGGAGGCTGAGAGGCAATATTATAGATGCGTACAAAATAATGAAGGGAATAGATTGGGCAAATGCACAGAGTTTTTTACTAGGGGAATCAAAATCTAGAGGACTAGAGGTTTTAAATGAGAAGGAAAATATATATATTTTTAATAGGGGTCTGCGGGGCAACGCTTTTGCTAGGATGGTGGGTATATGCAGCGAGCTGCCTGAGAACTAATCTAGGGCAGCATGGTAGAGCATGGTAGAGTTGCTGCCTTGCAGCGCCAGAGTCCCGGGTTAGATCTTGACTACGGTGCTGTCTGTACGGAGTTTGTACGTTCTCCCCGTGACCTGCATGGGTTTTCTCAGGGTGCTCAGGCTTCCTCCCACACTCCAAAGACATACATGTTTGTAGACGAATCTACTTGGAATAATTTTAAGTCATGCCTAGTGTGTGTAGGATTGTGTGAGTGTGCGGGATCCGCTGATTGGCTCGGATTTGGTGGGCCCAAGGATCCGTTTAAGCACTGTATAGCTAAACTAAACTAAACTAAACTAATAAAAGGTTAGTTACGGCAGGTTTTAAAAATTAATTTAAAGACAATTGAACAGAGACATGGATAGAAAGTTGCAGAACACTGAAGAAGGGTCTCGACCCGAAACGTCACCAATTCCTTCTCTCCAGAGATGCTGCCTGTCCCGCTGAGTTACTCTAGCATTTTGTGTCTAACATGGATAGGAAGGTTTAGAGAGATATGGACCAAACGCAAACAAATGAGGCTAGCTTAGATGGGGCATCTTGGTCGGCATGAACGGGTTGGGCCGGAGGGCCTATCTCCTTGCTGCATGTCTCTGTGACTATGTGACTCAGTCAGAATAGGTCAATGGGAAAGGAGAAGCGAGACTTCTCTGATTCAATCAGTAGGCGTTGTGAAGTTATTTAAGCAGTGCCGGGACCTCTGAGCATGTACACCATGAGATGTACCTGAGTTCCACAGATAAGTTCCACACATGGCCAGTTTGCAATATCTGGGCTGTAACATGTGAGTTCAGCGTCCGCTGCAGTTCCCGAGCGACACATATAACCATATAACCATATAACAATTACAGCACGGAGACAGGCCCTCTCGGCCCTTCCAGTCCGTGCCGACCATTTGTTTTCCCCTAGTCCCATCTACCTGCACTCAGACCATACCCCTCCATTCCCTTCCCGTCCATATACCTATCCACTTTACTTTTAAATGTTAAAATCGATCCTGCCTCCACCACCTCTGCTGGAAGCTCATTCCACACAGCCACCACCCTCTGAGTAAAGAAGTTCCCCCTCACGTTACTTGTTCAACCTTTCTCTGTAACATAGTTGCTGGAACCCTGGCAACATTCTAGTAAATCTCCTCTGTACTCTCTCTATTTTGTTGACATCCTTCCTATAACTAGGCGACCAAAATTGTACACCATACTCCAGAATTGGTCTTACCAATGCCTTGTACAATTTTAACATTACTTCCCTACTCCTATATTCAATGCTCTGATTTATAAAGGCCAGCACACCAAAGGCTTTCTTTACCACCCTATCTACATGCGATTCCACCTTCAGGGAACTATGCACAGTTATTCCTAATCCCTCTGTTCCACAGCATTCCTCAATTCCCTACCATTTACCATGTACGTCCTATTTTACTTCGAGTCACGTGAGTGACTACGTGAAGAGCCCGCCTCACGCTGGTAACGGCATGACGTCGACGCTGACGGCAGAAGGGTGGAGCTGCAGTAAGGAGCAGCTCCTCGCAGCGGTCGGAACGGCCCGCAGGTAAGAACAGTAAAGTTGGGTTTTTTTAGCGGGCGCTGGGTAGGTCCAGCAGTATAGGAAATTTGTTAAAACAGGTCAGAGTCATATTAGTGCTGGATAAGCACAAATGATGAAGTAAATTTATATTTCGCGGGTTAAATGCTTCCTGGGGTGAAAAATAAATATACGGGAAAGCTAGTGCGGAGCCGGTTCCGATACCGGTGGCCGCAGATATACCCGTTAGCGAATTAGTTTACAAAATGATAACCACGGAGAGAAATGCTCCCGAATATGAAAAATGGAAAATAAAATAAAATAAAAAATCTGAGAGGGCCCGTGGTTCTGATGACTCTGACATTGAAAAATCCTCCACATAAGTAAACTATGTGGAACTGATTATGGAGCATATGGAGAAAGTTCTCCAAATAATTATGAGACTAGGGTCATAGTACCCTGAAGGTTCCTAAGGTTAGCCCTGAGGGGTTTAATTATTTCTGAATATGGCCATGGCCTAATTGGAAGTTGGAACTCCGGACCCAGGATTTGGGCCGGAAGAAGTCTCATGGGATGAAATCCCAATTGATTTAGGGCTGCAGAAGGCAGACCCTGTTGATGGTGATTTGCATTTTGAAAGCACACCACAAAATAAAAATAAAAATAAAATGAAAAAATATGAAAAGAGGCCAAAGATGCAATGGAAAGCAAAAGGTTTTGCTATATATGAAGGAAGTGGTGAGGCTATGGAAGAAATCCCTAGCTGCCAACATATATATATGGTATCTCACCAACTTCATGATTCTGTGATGATTGAAATATTAAAATTGCACAGCACAGGAAATTGTGCCTCATTGGAAGAGCCTACGGTTTATCCGTTAATATGGGAATCCATGACTCCAAATATAGAGCGTCAAATAGTGAGGTTTAAAAATCCTCACAAATTATTCTGCTGCTATTATGGCTTTTGGGCAAATGAAAGGAAAACATAAATAAAGACGCTATTGTGCAATTCTTTCTATGAAATTTTATATAATATAAATGGCTATTTGGGCCATTTTTCACCCAAGGTTGCATACCTGTGTCGAGCAAGTGGTGTTTAAGCTCTTGGTTATCTGTTTGGAGTAATCTGCCTAACTTATTGAAATTGGATGAAAAGCTAAATTTTTAGCTGCATGAAACCTTCGTCTTTGGACGAAAAGGTATTTTCGCCCAGAAGGGGATTTGATATTGGAAATAGAGGCAGAAATATGTCAAGGAAGTTTTATTGTATTGCACAACCAAATACTTACCGAATTCAGGGATAAGGAGAACACCACGCTCATATGCAGAGGAATTAAAGACTTGTTCCCTGCTAAAAGAAACTGCGGATTAATCTCCAGTTAGAGGGAGATTACAAAAAGTTTATTAAGACTGGCTTACTATTATTTTGATCAGTATATTACGAGCAGTTTCATTAACTACTATTACTTTTAAAAAAAAAAAAAGAGGTTAATCCTCCTGTACAGAATAAACCTGCTTATGTTTTTTCGTGTTTTCTGCAATTGAAAAAGCAGAGATTTATGTTCACATTGCCTAATTATCTGGAAAAGAGGTAATGGAAAAGGTTTTTGAACACGAGCATAAATTTGTCTTTTAATGTTAGAAGGCATTACAGATGATGGTTGCAGAAGTATTCGGACCTTACAGGTCTAAATAAGTTTGTAGAATACAAACATGTTCAAATGGAGACATTGAATACTGCAAAATATTTAATTCAGCAGGTTGTTATATGGCTAAGATTGATGAAAGACGCCTATTATTCTGTACCTATGCATCAGGTCTCGGTGATACTTAAATTTAATTGGTTGTGACAATTATGGCAGTTAAGCTTTGCCAAATGGACTGAGTTCAGCTTTTTACTCTTTACGAAACTGTTGAAACCAGTTTAGCCCAATTAGAGCACAAAATGCACATCATTAAGGCTTATCTCAATGACATTCTGGTCATTAGTGATTATCAGGAGTCAGCTGAGGACTCAGTTTCAGTTTACTAAAGCTTTGTGGAAGCTAAGGTTCTTAATTCATCTAATTAAGCACCACTGCAGCCAGCACAAACAATTTACTTTTGGGGTTTGTAATTAACTCAGTGACTATGTTAATACCTTTACCAACAGATAAAGTCGATGATATTTTTGGTAACTTGTCATTATCTCATTCAAAACCTTATCCTTCCATCCGAGAAATGGTGACAACCATTGGTGAACTGCTAGCAGCATTTCCTGCAGTAGAATTTGGTTCATTACATTTATTGATATCTTCGAAGGTACAAGATACAAGCTCTCAAAGAGAAGGCAGGCCATTTGACAGGCCTATGTAATTAACAAAAGAAAAGGAAAATGTCCCACAAGCTGCTAATAAATATTATTGATTAAACAGCCTGAAATGGTTTTACATACAGATGCTAGTGCTCTCGGATGGGGGCCACAGATTTATCCTCCAGTTTGTGGAGGTAGATGGAAAACTGAAGAACAAGTGTTTCTCCAAGAGTATGGTATTAACTATTGGGAGTTATTGGGGGCCTTTTATGGGCTTAAAGCATATTATTGTGCTAAACAAGGTCTGCATGTGTTAATACAATTACACAATAAAACAGCTGTGGTTTTACATTAATCACATGGGGAGAGTTGGATCAGTATCATGTGATTGTCTGTCAATGAGATATGGCAATGGTGTATTGGTCGGCAGATTATGGATTGCAGTAAGCTATACTCCAGGTAAAGACAATGTGGTAGCAGATGAAAGGTCCAGGATTTTTAAAGATAATACGAAATGGATGTTTAAGCCCACCAATATTTAAGAATATTGTTCGAACGATTTGGGTTGCCAGAAATTGATTTGTTTGCATCCAGGCTTAATCATCACTTGCCTCATTATGTGTCTTGGGAACACGATCCGGACGCAGTTGCAGTAGAATGCATTTTTATTACACTGGGGAAAAATGTTCTTTTATGCTTTTCCACCACCATTTGCTCTGATCCAGAGATGCTTGAAGAAAATAGAGCAAGATTCAGCTTCCGATTGTTGGTAGGCCAAATTGGCCAACTCAACCTTGGTTTCCCATTAGCTGAATAATGATTAAAGAACCGTATATGCAGATTCTTAACTGTAGTGATATCTGACTAATCCAGTAACAAATGAAGTTTACCCATATATGCATATATGAATTTGTTAATCTGCAGTTTTGACCAGAACCACTACAGAACTGGGATTGTCGACCAAACTGACAGTTATTGGCACATCATGGCGAGATAGCACACAGAAACAATATATGACACATATTAAGAAATAGGAAGAATTGCACACAGTCCAAAATATTTCTGATGATTATGTGAATGTTACTCATGTTTTGGAATTCCTTGCCAATTTGCGCTTTGGTCAACATTAAGTTACAGTGCCATTAACACTGCACGCAGTGTCTTGTCGTCCTATTTAGGACTTATGACTGGTGAAAATCAATTGGGTCGCATCCATTAATATCACGATTCATGAAAGGAATTTTTTCCACATGAATCCGCCAAAACCTAGATATACAGAGATTTGGGATGTGAGCATAGTACTTTGCTCTACTTAGAGAATGACGCCAATTGAAGGGTTGTCATTGGATAGGTTAACATTGAAATTGGTCATGTTAATGTCACTGGTCTCAGCCCAAAGAGTGCAAACTTTACAAATGTTGCGTTTAGACTGTATGCATGTGACTACAGATAACGTTTGTATTCCTATGTTTATACGATTGATCAAACAAAGTAGACCAGGGAGATCTGGAACAAAGGTAACCTTTCAAGCTTTTCATATTGAGCTTGCTTTGTGTGTGGTTAGACATTTGAACCAATGTATTAAAGTGACGGACACTTTTTCGAGGAAACGAAAAGACATTGCTGCCTTACGCACAAAAAGCCACACACAAAAGCTTCAGTTCAAACTATCTCAAAATGGTTGAAACAGGTGTTGGTTTTAGCGGGGAATAGACACTGATGATCTTCAAATCTCACGCCACCAAGGGCGGCAGCTACGTCCGCGGCGAAGGGGCGGACGTACCTCTTGAGCATATTTTTAAAAATCGCAGGGTGGAGTAAAGAAGAAACTTTTTCAAAGTTCTACAACAAACCTGTTCACACTATGACAAGCTTTGACACGCGGTGTTGGGAGCACTATAAACACACCTGCTTTGTTTGCTATTAATTGCTATAATCAGAAGTTGTGTAGTCACTGATATCTTTTGTCACTTGTAATCATTTTTTTCCCTCAAATATAAGGAGGATTATATGGTCTTTTCAGCCATTAAAAAACTTGATTGTGAAAAGATCTAACATTTTGTGTGCTTTCTCATGTATTGTTTTACTTAGCCGGACTGTCGTACGGATTAATTCTATCTACGACATAAAAAACACAGAAAGCTTAAAACTCTTCACGTAGTCACTCACGTGACTCCGAAAAAAAAAAAAAGTAACAATAGTAAGATTAAACGAGAACTCACCTAAAGTTTGATCGTTTTTTTTACGAGGAGTTACGATGAGGGATTACGTGCCCTCCACTCCCACCCTCGTAAAATAAATGATCAAATGGTGGTTCTAAGTCCTTTTATGAGCCTTACTTACTGTTAACTACTAATACTAACTACTCCCGGCTTTGGTGTTCTGGGTTTTTTCATGCCGTTGCTTTGAAGTATGCCGTTACCAGCGTGAGGCGGGCTCTTCACTAATCCCTCATCGTAACCCTCGTAAAAAATAACGATCAACACTTCGAACAGTTGAGTTCCTCGTTTAATCTTACTATTTTGATTTGTCCTGCCAAGATGTAGCACTTCACACTTATCAGCATTAAACTCCATCTGCCATCTTTCAGCCCACTTTTCCAAATGGCCCAAATCTCTCGCTCTGTAGACTTTGAGAATCTACTTCATTATCCACAATACCACCTAACTTAGTATCATCTGCATACTTACTTATCCAATTTTCCCCTTCCACCCCATCATCCAGATCATTGATGTACCTGACAAACAACAGTGGACCCAACACAGATCCCTGAGGCACCCCACTGGTCACACCGCTTCCAACCCCTGACAAACAGCAGCCATCCACCATTACTACTCTCTGACATCTCCCATTCAGCAGCCACTGTTGAATCCATCTTGCTACTCCCTTACTCCGCCATTAACACCCCAAAGATTGAACCTTCTGAACCAACCTTCCATGGGGAACCTTGTCAAAGGCCTTACTGAAATCCATATAGACAACATCCACACCGCTTTATACCCCTCATCAATTTCCCCTAGTTATCGCTTTCAAAAAATTCAAGGAGGTGTGTCAAACATGACCTCCAGGCACAAATCCATGTTGACTGTTCCTGATCAGACCCTGTTTATCCAGATGCTTATATATAATTATCTCTAAGTAATCCTTTTCCATTTATTTTGCCCACCACTGACGTCAATCGAATAGGTCTATAATTGCCTAGGTTTATTCTTTGAAACCCTTTTTAAACAATGAACAACATGCGCAGTACGCAATCCTCCGACCACTATTAATTCATTCCCGTTTCTACTGACAATTTGAAATATTTCTGTCATAGGCTCCTGCTATTTCTACAACACTAAACTTCCCCTCCATGTCCCTAGGAACATATGCCGTCAGGACCTGGAGACTTATCCACCTTTTATTTTGTCCCAAAAGTGGCAGTACTAACTTCTCCTCTTTGAAACTCAATAGTTTCCATAGCTACCTCTACTTTTTTTCCCATTACCCACACAGATTCAATATCCTTTCCCTTGTGAATACCGAAGAAAAAGAAATGTTCAATATCTATCTCTCCCATCTCTTTGGCTCTGCAGATAGCTGTCCATTCTGGTTCTCTAATGGTCCAATTTTATCCCTCGTTATCCTTTGCTATTAATATAGCTGTAGAAACCCCTTTGGATTTACTTTCACCTTTCTTGCCAAAGCAACCTCATATCTTCTTTTAGCCTTCCTAATTTCTTTCTTAAGATTCTTTGTTACATTCTTTATACTCCTCTAGCACCTCATTTACTCCATGCCTCCTATAATTATTGTAGATATCTCTCTTTTTTTCGAAACAGTGTCAATTTCCCTTGAAAACCATGTCTCTTTCTTCCAATTTTTACTATTTCCTTCAACTCTAACAGGGACAAAAGATTCTGTACTCTTACAATTTCCCCTTTAAAATGTCCTCCATTTCTCTTCTACATCCTTCCCATGAAACAAAGTGTCCCAATTCACATCCTTTAAAATCCTCACGCATTCCCTCAAAGTTAGCCTTTCTCCAATCAAAAATCTCCACTCTAGGTCCTGTTCTGACTCGCTCCATAATTATATTGAAACTAATGGTATTGTGATCACTGGTCCCGAAGTGCTCACCAACGCATACCTCCGTCACCTGTCCTGCCTCATTTCCTAACAGGAGGTCCAGCACTGCCCCTTCTCTGGTCGGTACCTCTATGTACTGCTGCAAAAAACTATCCTGCACACATTTTACAAACTCCAAACCATCCAGCCCGTTTACAGAATGTGTTTCCCAGTCTATTTTTGGGAAATTGAAATCTCCCACAATCACTACCTTGTGCTTACTACATCATTGGTCCTAACTTGAAACAGCCATGTTTCTATCAACTGGAACATATTATTGATGCTCCGGCCCCTGGCCCAGTATCCCAGAGGAAAGCAATGACTGGAGCTGTGCTGAGAGCTCCTCCAAATGATTTCCAGTCGCAAGCATTCAACACATTAAAATGCAGCTCTTGAGAATTGAGTGCGTCTCAGGAAAAAAAATCCTTTCTTTTTTACCTCACTGGTATTTTGTTATTGCTATTCCTCTGCCCACACCTGAGGACGTTGGCTCACCGTCTGGGTGGCGATCCATGCAAAACCAGCGGTCCTTTGCAGTATTGACACGTTGCCATTTATCATCCTTGAGCCTCAGCAGTAGGCGTTGCCGTCTGCTCAACCCCGTGTTTCTATGGAGTCCAGTGACCGGCTTGATACATACATACATAGACAATGGGTGCAGGGAGTAGGCAATTCATAGGGTGACATTCATGGTCAGGGTTGATCATCCACATTCAGTACCCAGACTGCCGTTCTCCCCATATCCCTTGATTCTGCTAGCCCTAAGAGCTCTATCTAACTCTCTCTTGAATGCATCCAGTGAAACGGCTTCCACTGCCTTCTGAGGCAGAGAATTACACAAATTCACAACTCTCTGTGAGAAAAAGCTTTTCCTCATCTCAGTTCTCAATGGCCTACCCCTTATTCTTAAACTGTGGCTTCTGGTTCTGGACTCCCCCAACTCGGGAACATGTTTCCTGCATCTAGCGTGTCCAATCCCCTCTCATCCTTCTAAATTCCAGTGAATATAAGCCAGTCTCCTATCCTTTCATTCACATGATAGTCCATCAACGCACCAAGCCCAGGAATTAACCTGGTGAACCTACGCTGCACTCCCTCAAAGAATGTCCTTCCTCAAATTAGGCAGCGCGTCATGGGGGGGAACGATGAGCCCTGATCATTCTTCCAATCCCATTATGCCCATGGCATTAAAGCCCACCTGACAAAGGGTGCCGTTTGTATGGAGTTTGGTTTGTAAGTTTCCCTGTGATGCGTGGGTTTACTCCGGGTGCTCTGTTTTCCTCCCACTTTCAGAAGACGTGCAACTTTCGTAGTTAATTGGTTTCTGTTAAAAATTTGTCCATGGTGTGTAGGATAGAACTAGTGTACGGTAGTGATCGCCGGTCAGCGTGACCCTCGGTGGGCTGAAGGAGACCCGTTTCCTGCTTTATTTCTAAACTAAACGATACTAAACCAAACTAAGTTGAACTAAACTAAACAAAACTACAATAATTCTAAACTAAACACTTCCTGACTGAACATGTAGTTTTAGAGATGACAGCATGGAAACAGGCGCTTTGGCCCACCGAGAGCGCGCCCCCCCCGACCAGCGATCCCTGTACACTAACACATTTTTTTTACAACTTACTCAAGCCAAGTAACCTACAAACCTGGTTGTATTTTTAAAGTGTGGGAGGAAACCTGAGCACCTGGAGGGAAGACCCTACGCGTAGGGCACGGGTGTGAATGCACAAACTCCGTACAGACCGCCCCACCTCTAGTCAGGAACGAACCAGGTCTCCGGCACGGTCAGGCCGCAACTCTACCGCTGCGTCAATGCGCAACGATCAAACAGCATTTGATATTTCATTTAATTCTTCAGATTTTTTTCTTAACCTTGTTTCAATCTGCTCCAACAGGTGGGAAGATAGTAAAGATTAATGAATACTGCTCGGCTGGCAAACGGCTCGAGTGTATTACTAAATGGTGCAAGCTGTGCTTCCAGATGCAGTTTGTTCACATTGAACACAGAAGTACCATTCCCCTGTAATTCTACTCAAAGATGATTCATCTCATTTCCTCGCCATTCCCCCATTTTGCTGAGCTTGCAGCCGGCAGGCATCAGAGTTTGTCTAAAAAAAGGGAAAAATATTCCTGAAGTCTCACTTCCCCAGCAGCGGAGTCCAAGCCCTGAGAGTTGCTGATGTGATTCATCGCTGATCGAGGCATGAGACTCTTGTTGCCTGGTCAGGAGTCCTGCTGTTGCCATGGTGCACGGTGACCTGCTCCACCCTCTTTGGCCTTTCAAATTCCTCTGCGGATTTGGGTATCTACGCTGACATTGCCCAACGCCAGTGCTTTTCCATAATGTTCTCATAACATTTCCTCTCTTTGACGCTGCCTGCAATTGAAAGTGATGAATCTTTAGTCAGAGGGTGGTGAACCTGTGGAATTCATTGCCGCAGAAGGCTGTGGAGGCCGGTCAATGGATAATTTTAAGGCAGAGATTGACAGATTCCTGATTAGCAGGGTTTCGGGGTTTTATGGGGAGAAGCAGGAGAATGGGGTTGGTTGAGAGGGAACGATAGATCAGCCATGATTGAATGGCGGAATAGACTTGATGGGTCGTAATGGCCTAATTCTGCTTCTATAATGTTATTAACTTATGAAACCAGTCGCACAATTAAATTGGGCAAGGTGACAAACAAAATAATCAGCTTTTTTTTTAAAGAGTTCATTCCCTATCATTTCTTTTTTTCATTCTCTGCAGAAATGTTAAAGTTCACTGCTTTGTTGTGGCACTGTGGGCAGCACAGTGGGCGCAGCTGGTAGAGCCAGTCCCACAGCGCCAAGAAACGTGTAGATCCTGATCTCGGGTGCTGTCCGGTGGATTTTGCACGTTCTTTTCCGTCTTCTGTGACTCTGTGTGGGTTTCGTCTGGCTGCTCTGGTTTCTTCCCACATCCCAAAGATGTATGGGTTTTTCGGTTATTTGGCCCTCTGTAAATATTTGCCAAGGTGTGTGGGGGGGGGGGGGGGGGGGGGGTGGGGGGGGGGGTTGGATAAGAACGTGGGATAAAATTGAACTAATGATGATATGTGGTGTGATCGATGATCGGCATGGACTCGATGGGCCGAAGGGCCTGTTTTCCATAGGGCTTGTATCTCTAAAAATTTCAAACTTTGAACCAAAAGGCTAATTCTTCAGGCATTGACTTTGCCCTGGCGATTTTTACCATTGGCCATACTCTGGAAGACCGAGCTAAGACTGACCATGGGCATGGCCTTGCCACCAAGGGAGGATCCAGTGCAAGCCATCCACAAACACAATTTCATCAATCTACTGTCTTCATCCAGGATCAATTTAATTTCTAAATGTAATTTCCTTCCAAACACAATTTAATTTTGTTTTGGTTTAATGTAGAGATTTTTTTTTTTGTTTTACAGCATGGAAAACAGGGCCCTTCGGCCCACCGAGTCCATGCTACTGACCAGCGATCCCCGCATACTAATTCTATCCAAACACACTACGATAGACAATTTAACGTAAGCCAAATTATCCTACAAAGCCTCACGCCTTTGGAATGTGTGAGAAAAGCTGTTCGGATACGGACTCTGTGGGCAAAAGGCCTGTTTCCACGCTGAATCGCCTAAACTAAAGTAAAACCTGCTGTCCAGTATTTTATCCTAGTTTTATTGAAAAGAAAAAGTTCGGGCAGTCTCAAGGATTGGAAGCACTTCCTTATGGGCTTACCAATTCCAAGCAGCCTAACCACGATACACAAAATGTCCAGAATATGTTAGTTGAGACACAACTCTTTAATGTGGTTAGAACCCGTAATTCTGTTCAGATTGTGGAAATCAGCCCTTATTTACCATCCTTTAAAATGTAGGGATTCTTAACTTGTGTGTTTGTTGGGTTGTTATGGGTTGTGTAAAATTCATTTCTGGCTCTTTGTATTTGTTCTGGAAACTCAGAGCCGTTGGGTTGGGTGGAATTTATAGAACAATATCGTTTATGGATGTTAAAGTTAACGCCTACGATTCGACTTCATCTATCAAAACAGCACACATTTTCCACTCCCACCCGCCACACTCGCTTGAATTTATTAGCCATTTGCCCCCTCTGACAACAGAGCTCTCTGCTCGCGTCCAAATCAAGCTACGGAGTCAATAATCCCTGCAGAGGGATTGATCGTCTGATGGGAAAGGAAGGGACCTGTATATCGGGAGACCAAAGGTTAGAGTTAGCGACAGTTTCGCTGGACACTTATTGCTCAGTCCTCCAAGGCCTAAAGGAATCTCTCGGTTGCCAAACCATTTCAACTCCACTTCCCATTCCTTACCGACTTCTCTGGGGCCATGAGGGAGGAGCTGGCCAAAGTGACTGGAAAAAGATACCCTAGCAGGGATGACAGTGGAAATAACAATGGCAGGGTATTTCTAGGAATAATACAGAAGGTGACAGGAGCAGGTTCATTCCTAGGAGAAGAAAGATTCAAGGGGAGTATGGGGGCGACCGTTGGCTGACAAGGGACGTCAGGGACAGTTTAAAAAATTAAGAGAAGAAGTAACAACGTCGCAAAGATGGGCGGGAAGCAAGAGGGCTTGGGTAATGTTTGAAGAGCAGCAGAAGATAACTAATAAGACAATACGGGGGAAAAGATGAGGTACGGGGTAAGCTCGCCCAGTTTATAAAGCAGGATAGTAAAAGCTTCTTTAGGTATGTGAAGAGGAAAAATTAGTTAAGACCAAAGTTGGACCCGTGAAGACCGAAAAAAAAGGTGAATTTATTATGGGGAACAAGGAAAATGGCAGATGAGGTGAACAGGTACTTTGAGATCCGTCTTCGCTAAGGAGGACATAAACTTCTTCTGATATGAAGTGGCCAGTGAATCTAGGGGTGACGGAGGAACTGCAGGAATTGTGTTGGTAGTCGGATGGAGACTGGTACGGCTGATAAAGCCCAGGGCTGCCTGATGGTCTGACATCCCAGGGTACTTAAGGAAGTGGCTCTAGAATTCATGGATTGCATTGGTGATAAAATTTCCACTGTTCTATAGATTCAGGTCCAGTTCCTGTGGGATTGGAGAGTAGCCTAATGTTATCCACTTTTTTAAGAAAGGCAGGGAGAGGAAAGCAGGGAATATTGACCAGTTAGCTGACATCGGTGGTGGGGAAGGTGCTGGAAGTCAATTATAAAAGATGAAATCGCACACATTTGGATAGCAGTAACAGGATCGGTCCGGTCAGCATGGATTTACGAAGGGGAAATCATTGCGTGCCTATTCTTCTTGAATTTTTGAGGATGTAACTAGGAAAATGGCCAAGGGCAGAAGCCAGTGGATGTAGTGTGACCTGGACTTCAGAAAAAGCATTTGATAAGGTCCACACAGGAGTTAGTGGCGCAAAATTAGGGGGCCACATGTTATTGGGGGTTAGAGTGTGACATGGATAGAATATTGGGTGTGCCGACAGGAAGCTAAGAGTGGGGATTAAAGGGTCCCTTTCACAATTGGGCAGGCAGAAGGCAGTGACTGTGGGGTACCGCAAGGGCTCGGTTGCTGGGTCCCAGCTATTTACTATTACAATATAATCATTGATTTGGATGAAGGGATTCAAAGTGGACATTAGCAAATTTGCAGATGACACAAAGCTTAGTTGGCAGTGTGTCCTGTGAGGAGGATGCTATGAGGACGCAGGGTTGACTTGGACAAGTTAGGGGGAGTGGGGCTGATACATGGCGATGAAATCAATTTGGTAATTAATGGTATCACAAACAGGAAGGCAATACTATCTAAATGGCGTCAAGTTGGGAAAAGGGGAAGTACAACGGATCTGGAGGTTCGTGTTCATCAGCTATGAAATAAGCATGCAGGTACAGGGAAGGCAGTGGAGAAAACAAATGGCTTGTTGGCCTTTATAACAAGAGGAGTCGAGTATGCGAGCAAAGATGTCCTTCTGCATTTGTACGGGCCTAGTGGACCACACATGGAATTTGTGTGGTTTTTTTCGGTCCCCTACTTTGAGGAAAGACATTCTTGCTATTGAGGGCAGTGCAGGTAGTTTACAAGGTTAATTCCACGGGGATGGCGGGATGTCATACGCTATGAGAGAAAGAAACGGCTGGGGATTGTTACACTCTGTAGTTTAGAAGGTTTGAGAGGGATCTTATTGAAACTGTAAGATTGTTTGGACACGCTGGAGGCAGGAAAACATGTTCCCGATGTTGGGTGATTCCAGAACAGAGGCCACAGTTTATGAATAAGGGGTAACCAATTAGAAGGGACGAGGCGGAAACACTTTTTCGCACAGAGAGTTGTGAGTCTGTGGGAATTCTCTGCCTCAGAGGATGGTGGAGGCCGGTTCTCTGGATACTTTCAAAGAGAGAGCTATATTGGCTCTTAAAGATAGCAGAGTCAGGGGGATATGCAGGAGAAGGCAGGAATGGGGTACTGATTGGGGATGATCAGCCATGATCACTGTGAATGGCGGTTATGGCTCGAAGGGCCGAATGGCCTACTCCGCACCCTATTGTCTATTGTGTATGGTTCCTGGGCACACTCTCCACTGGCAGAGCGAGCGGCAAACGCGCAAAAATTGGATGAACAGCTCCTCATATTTTTCTTAGGCAGCTTACAACCCCAGCGGTATGAATGTTGAATTCTCCAATGTTAAGTAATTCTGCTAGGCACTCCTCTCCCCTCCCCTCCCCTCCCCTCTCCGCCTTGCCCCCTTCCTCCCCCCTAGTTGTTTGACCAGTTCCACAGTTTTCCACCACTGTTTCTCTCCAGATCTCCTTCCCCAGCCAACAATGGGCCTAACCTACCAGGCACACACTGCCTGAAGATAGACCACAAATAGCTGGAGTAAATCAGCGGGACAGGCCGCATCTCGGAGAGCAGGAATGGGTGACTTTTGGACCAGACCCTACGTACATACGTCGAAGAAGGGTCTAGACCTCAAACGCAACCCATTCCTTCCTCTCCAGAGATGATGCCTCGACCCCGTTGGAGTTTCTCCAGCCTTGTGTCTACATTTGGTATAAAACAGCGTCTGCAAGTTCTTTGTTTTATATTTTATTTTATGGTCAAAAATACAAAATGTAAAGGGGGGGAAATAATTGTATTCTAACGGGCATCGGTAAAAGGTATAGGAATATCATGGAATTGTGTTTAAGGTTACAAACTGTCTCTTGTGTATCGGTATTTGGCATTTAGGGTTGTTCCGGTGGAGCAGTCCCACTTTCCCGTGTTACTCACGAATTCACCCCGGAGTTTTCCCCTTGATCAAACTGGGGAAGTACGGGTAATAGCAGAGTCGGTACTCGGCGGATGTGCTTTTTACTTGGACTTTTTTCAACATGCTGAAGAAACGTCCCGAACTACTGATGCCCCCCGCGTACCGACGGCTGGCATTACGAGCCGCTACGCATATCTACAGACTCCCACTACGGGACTCGCGTACAGACATTCTCCGAAGTTTGAACCAAGGGGAAAAAACTCGGGAGAATTGTGAGCAAACTCGGGAAAAGTGGGACAGGCTACGGGACCGGTGGACCAAGCGACATGTTTCCACGCTGTGTCACGAAAGTGAAGCTTGCCAAGTAGCTTAGTCCGTGTTATGGGTAGATCATAGCATTTGTAAGCAAGCAGTGGATCCTTTGTGAAATCATTCCGCAACAATTTCCACCCACTATGTTATGCATCTTGAATGCTTTCTGAACCACATCCTTGGGGTGTATTTTGTTCTTTACCATTAAATAATTTCAATAAAACAATTAGGCCTGGAAGTATTACAGGACAGAAAGCAATTTTCATTATTTTTAAGCAATTAATATATAAAACTTATATTTCCCTGTCGGTGGTTGATTTTGATTGAATGAAGTGATACAGATGGTACACGGCCCATCAGCCCACCGAGTCCACGTGACCATCGTTCTAAGGAAGATGTTGTTGTTTCAAAAGAGCACATGGGCACCAGCTCATTTCCTATCCGGGGTGGTAAGCGCTACTGGTTATGGTGCTACTTCGTTTGTTTTGTTTAGAGATTCAAGGGGGGTGGGGGGAACAGGCCCTTCAGCCCACCAAGTCCTCGCGCAGACCAATGAACCCCCTGAGTACACTTTTCTTCCCAAGATATAAAGGCATGGAGGAAAGGTGCAATGGAACAAAATGTGCTTGCGGTTTTTTGAATTTTAAATCAAGGAAAAGTATTTGGGCACATTAGGCTAGGCTACTCTGAATAGGTTGTAAATTATTATTTCCAGTTTTAATAATAGTTTTGCTTACTGAGCAGGAAAAATCGATGCATCTGTTTGAGAACTTTTTAAAAAAAAACTGAAAATCCTTCGGGAATTGAACCAGGAATAAAATTTGAAAACATTAAGCCCTAAAAATTACTAAAAAAAAATGACGGCTCTACACAATCCTTAACCCTACCACTGCCTAAAGTTGCCCCAGAAGCTGTTACTCTTATCCCCAATCCAATATAGCAATTAATCCTACCGTAATGAAGGGCCAAACCACGACATATCTCAACTTTATATAACATAACATTCTAAAGAGATCTCAAAGTGTGTTCAGGTTGTGCAATGGGTTTTTGTGGTTGGCCTCCAGGGTCTGAGCTATGTAGTTCACGTATCGTCCGCCGCCTGTCATTCTGCGGCGAGGAAGAAAACCGTGTTCCACGCCCTCTCCATGGCCGTGTTCGTGTATCTGAAGGGGCTGCATGCTCCTAAGTTTTTAGGCTCCACTTAGTCCGACGCTATTGATTTTTGGGCACCCGGTACAGAGGGGGGAGGGGCGGGCGGGAGTAGGGGTCACTACACCCATTGCTCCCTGGGCCTGGCCAAGATGGCCATTCGCGGGTCAGGCAGCGGGCAGTCGACGGCCCGCACAGCGTCGGCTGCCTGCCCTTTTTCCGGGGGTACGTCCGTGCCGCGGTGTCTAGAGAGGGGAACGCGCAGTGTCACGGGGGACTGTGGAGGCTTTACGTGAACGCTGTGTCACCGCAGGAGGTTTGATGTGTATTATTGATAAAAATGTTAATATTTTAAATTTGGATAACTTTCTTTGTAAAATGCCAAAATATATAGGCATTCTTGATCGTGTGTTACTACTTTGTATTTTTGCTTGTTTTAATAAAAGCATTTTGTATGGAAAAAAGAAAGGAAAAAAAAAGGGCTCTGTATGTAGAGTGCTACCTCATAGCGTCAGGGACCCAGGTTCGATCTGACTCGGGCGTGTCTGCATGGAGGTTGCACGTTCTCACCGTGACTGTAGAGTTTCCTCTGGGTGCTCAGGTTTCCTCCACTTACCAATGGGTGCGGGTTTGAAGGTAATTCGGCTCCGTAAAAATTGTTGCCAAGGGGGCAAATGTACAAATACCACACAGGCGGCACCCGTGGTCAGGATTGAACTGGGTCCCTTGGTGCTGTGAGGGGCAGCAATTCTACGGGCTGCGCCAACTCTACTTTGTGTGCTCCAAGCTCGATTTTTGTCTTAGTGGATGGGGCACGGGTGGCGCAGCGGTAGTGTTGCTGCCTTGTGCCCGTCCCACTTAGGAAACTTGAACGGTAACCTCTGGGGGACTTTGCGCCCCACCCAAGGTTCCGTGCGGTTCCCGGTAGTTTTTGTCTGTTTTCCTAATGGTCGAAAGTGGTTTCCGGTTCTCGATGTTCGGCGATTTTGTCAAAAAAATTGAAAAACTCCGGGAACTCAGAGAACCTCCGTGGAACCTTGGCAGAAACCTCCGGGAACTCCGAGGAACCTCCGGGAGGGAACCTGACAAAAACCTCCGGGAAACCAACGAAAACCTTGGGTGGGGGCACAAGTCTCCAGAGGTTTCCGTTCAGGTGTCCTAAGTGGGCCAGGGGCATTTACAGCGCTCGCAGCATTGTTCTCTCGCCCTGATCTTAGTATCATAGATCACGAGAATCTTAGATCAGAGATCATTGAATACAGCAGAGATTTTTTAAACAATCACTGACTTTACCTTTTTTTAGTTAGTTTAGAGATACAGCACGGAAATAGGTCTCGTAAGCCCACCGAGCGCGCAGCCAGACCAGAAATCCCTGCACATAACACTATCCACACGCGTTGGGACAATCACAATTTTACCGAGGAACAATTCACCCACAACACCTGTACTGTCTATGTTGTGTGGCAGGAACGGAGCTCCCGGAGAAAACTACGCGGGTCACACAGGGAGAACGTACAAACTCCGTGCAGTAGTCAAGATTGAACTGGGTCTCCGGCGCTCTGTGAGGCCAGCAACTCCACTGCTGCGCCACCGTGCCCTCTTCTCTCTTTGAGATTGTAATTTAACATTGAGGGCCGTAATCTTGTGCAGTTATCTTACTACTCTTAAATTCCTGTTTGTAGCATGCAATTTCACAAAAATGAAACTTGCCTGCAGATCGAAAACTGACCTATGGTACGGTTTCTGTTGGATGCATTCTGAATACTGTTATCAACACATGCAGGTGAAATTGCTTCATAGGATTACAATCTGCCAAAGCCAACCTTTTTAGAGGAGTGTATTTCCCTGCAATGTGCATAGTCTGCAACAAATTTATTTGTCATTGATCTTGTATAATTCACATTAAGTCTCCACATATTCATTCAACCTAAGGCCAGCGTAATTTGCAACCTTTTATGTTGAGTTTCTTAATCAATCCTGGCCCCCAATTTTGGGATAAACATTTTGAAACTGCAGGGGTCCCAAGCTTAATTTGGGGCTCCTCATTTGCACCTTTTGGTTCTTTGATGCACGCTTGCTTCTATCAGGTTTCTCACCAGTTTCAAAGTTTACTTTAAAATCCATTTGCCGTGTATACTCAGCGTCGGGTTGTTGTCATATGTTCTCAAAAGGCACTGATGAACCTGGCAGTGGGGCAGTACAGGGGCACAGCGATAAGTTGCAGCCTCACTGCGCCGGTGAGTGTGAGCCAGGTTGACCGTGACCACGGGTGCTGTCTGTACAGAGTTTGCAGTTTCTCTGTGGCCACGTGGGTTTTTTTCTCCAGGAGCTCCGGATTCCTCCCATATTCCAAAGATTTTGTGGATTAATTACGCTGCCCAACATTTTGGCCCATATGCCTCTCACCTATCATATCCACGTACTTGTCCAGATGTCTTTTAAATGTTGTTATAATTCCGGCCTCAACTACTCTCTGGCGTTAGATTATATACCCACCATTTTTTCATGTAAAGGTTACCCTTCAGTTACTATTAAAATCTTCACCCCTCATCTTAAATCTTTGTCTCTGGTTCATGGTTCCCCTACTCTGGGGAAAAAAAACTCTGTGAATCTTCCCTCTCTATTTCCTATGATCTTAATCTCCTTGTAAGATCACCCTCTTCCTCACCGCACTGCAAGGAATAAAGTCCGATCCTACCCTGTCTATCCCTATGTTTCACGCTCCCAAGTTTTGGCAAATATCCCCGTAGATCTTCGCACTCCTAACTATTTAAGAGTTATATTCTTAACTTTTTGACTAAGATTAGAACTCTACCTTTGCATCGAAGGCCAGGGCATCAAGCAGTTGCAAATTAAAAATCATAACTAGGAATAAATTGATTCATAATTACGTGGTTATTCCAGTAGATTGAAATAAAGATTATTGGCGTCTGAAGTAATCTTGTAGCTTCGATATTATTCTTTTGAAAACTAAGTTTTTTCCCCACGTTTACTTAATGCCCATGTGCTGGATAATATTTGCCAAATGCCAAATGTTTCTTAATGCTTGGTTCCAGTGGACCTGTTTTCAAAGTGAGATGAAACAGGAGAGAGGCCACACTTTGGGACAAAAGTACTGGAGTAAAAATCAGTGACAGTGAAGGTCGAAGAAATTAATTTTGTGTCTCTGAAGCAAAATGCGCTGGTTCGATGTTGAATGTGGCCATGAACACAAAATGGCTTGGAAATGGTCTTGCTGCATTGTGTGTGTGTGGGGGGGGAGGGGGGGGGGGAGGGAGGAGAGAGAGAGAGAGTGAGAGAGAGAGAGAAGATAACAGAGCAGTACTCGGAGAAAACCCACGCGTCACTGGGAGATTCGTACATAACTGCGTACAGAAAGCACCCGTTAGAGGGATCTGTGCGGCGAGTCGCTGGCATGAAGGGACTGCAAACTCTTTCTTCCACTGCTCACTGGACACTGTACCTCTATTTGCCCGATTTCCATAAAGGGAAAATATCTAATTTTCCGAGCTCGTGGACTGATGACCGCAAAGAAAAAAAAATCATATTACAGCAGCCATTTATGTGGGAAGTGTATTATTCATCTCCCTCTGAAACTTTTCAGGAATCCCAGCTATGCTGTTCATGACGTTTAACTGGAACTACCCAGATCGGTCCTCACTGGTTCTGCACGCATTTGGCAAGTATTTCCCTGCTGACTGGTATTGACTAGGCCTTGTGGACCATCCCAGCCTCTTGTCCTTTCACATCAGTGCTGCCCTTCTTGCCTTATAAGGATCTGACTCTTAAAGGATCAGTAAGACCTGGACTAGAGGTACAGCTCAGATGCTCTTTTGGGAAGGAGATGAGGAGGAATTACTTTAGTCAGAAGGTGGTGATCTGTGGAATTCTTTGCCAGAGAAGCTCGTGGACAAAGTCAGTGGATATATTGAGGGCAGAGATAATTCTAGATAGTACGAGTGTCAGAGGTTATGGGGAGATAGCAGGAGAATGGGGTTTCGGGAAGGAGAGATAGATTAGACATGATTGAATGGCGGAGTAAAGTTCAGATAGGACTTTATTGGGCCAAATGGCCTACTTTACTATCTGTGTGTGTTGAAGTTCTTATGATCTTAAAGAAGGGGAATGTGAGGGGGATGATTAATTTTTGAGGGC